>CM059996.1:35408886-35951386 GCA_030463065.1 Aphidoletes aphidimyza | reverse complement strand
CATACTCCACAAGGTCTAGGCTTTTTGTTCACGTGCGCGTGTCGCGTTTGTTTTTGATATGATCGCTTCCGGCAACCTCAAAACTAAATTAATTATACAAAAATAAAAAAATAACTTTCTCATACATAAAATATGCTCAGCGTTGGCACAAAAATAACGAACTTTATTTGAGTGGGTATTTTTCGTTATTCATTTGGTCTTTGTCTGAATGATTTACAATGTTGTTGAGCTATTGTTGCCTTTACCTTTCTTCGCATTTTGAAAAAAAAAAGAAACAAATCGAATTCCACGTGTTTTTAATTTTATATTTGTTGTTTAACTCCTGACGGCGATTCTATTAAGTGGTTAACATTTGATTTATTACAGTCATAATAGTAAAAATATGAAAAAGCTTAAAATAAATGCACAACTCAATAAAGCTTAGTAGTAAAGCTTAATGTAAATTGAGCCATAAAAATCAGCAAAAATACGGTCTGCTTTTGACCTTCAAACGTTTTTTGCGAACTTGTTGTTGCATCTAAAAAAAAACCATATCATTATGATAATCATATAATATCGGTCTCATATGAATGCATTTAAGGCTCATGCCTTAATCGCATAATTCACATCGAGTACTTTCATGAGTCACAACTAGAAGCAAAATATTACACACACAAAACAATTTAGTATATCGAACGATAGCATTTGTTCATTCTACAAAAATTGTTGGTTGTTCTCCTTTACCACGAATGAATTTCATACTTTTTTTCTATTCTGTTTAATTGGTCTTATTGGCGTTGACTTTTATAGATTAATTGATAAAAATTGATTCATCATATTTCACTAAGCGAAGGAACCGGAAAGGAAGTTTCCGAAGATACTTAGTGAACCTTCACAATCAATAATTTCGAATTCAATTTGACAATTGGTTCACTATTTCACCAAAATAATGTTTAAAAAGAGGATATTTTCAAATAAATTAAGTTTGTTAAGTTCATAGACATTTTAAATAAAATCAATCGCGTGCCCAAGACAAATTCTTTCATAAGTGGTAACAAATGATCTAAACTGGTAGTACTTTCAGTATGGACTAATGAGTTGGATGAAATATATAAAATCTTGAAACATATTTTTTCAGTGTATCCCAAAAACGGTGAATAACTTGTAATAAAATTCAGCAAAAAAGCGTTACATGCGTTAATAATTCATTTTGTTTCATGTTTATTTTTGTCAGGAAAATAAGAAAACCGAAAAAAAACATCCATAAAAAATATATACGTCCGTGGCCAATTTGGTCAACTGACGAGTGAATCAGCTCATTTATATTGAAATGTTATTGCCTTCAAAACCAGACATTTCTACCATTTCGAATTTAGTCGTTTTACTTGTTTCCCCATTCGCATTCATTTATTGCCTGCCTGGCATGGTTGCTTTTTGTCCATTTCTTTCAACATTTTTTCTAGTGATAATTATTATAATATTGAGAGGGGAGACAAATTGAGAACAAACGAACGAAATGCGAGCATAAACAAAGGGAATTCGAAGAAATACCCGAAATTTGAGTCGATGTCAGTAAAATTCAAAGTGGAACAATAGCCTAAAAAGCATAATATTTCTTTTTGAGCTGTAGCAAAATATTGGCACAAAGCACGCAATGAAATGTTATGACGTTATATGATGAGATGAAGTGGTGATTGTGCTAAATGCGCCCGAAAAATTGTTAAACCAAGGTAACAAAATTCGGGTGCTTAGCTTATGCAAATGGGATTCATTAAATAAACAGGAGCAAAATGTATGCGGGCGAACAGAAAACGCAATATGAAATTCGCATCAGACTTAAGTCGTGATTATATCGTGCGGTGATGGCGGTGACATTGAAATTTCTAATTTTCCAAAGTGTATTTCATGGCTTCAATTCTATTTGAATTGCATTAAGCTCCATTGATCCTAGACATATTTGGAAACGATGCTGTTAACAAATTCATTTGCTGCTCGTATCACAGTGCCGCGTATAATGTGCCAAAAACTTTTGGAATGAATTGGCGGATATTTTAATGCCATTTTCTAAGACGTTCATTAAAACATCATATTCACGTCGTTTTAAGCGCTGCACTCAACATCAACTAAATGAAGGTAACAATTTATTAGATGAAAGGTTGAACCATCATTATCGATATAACAACAGCTGCTGCCGTTGCTCACCGACAACAATCACAACTGAAACTGAGATGCTAATGAACACTTCAGACCAATTCATTTTCGTTTAATTGCGTGTCATTACAAAGCCGCTGTAAATTGCATTTTTGTGTAGGAGAGAGGAAGAGAGAGAGGGAGATGGTGCGCCATATTATTGCATAACGAATGTTGTTTGACTGTTGAGTGTGTCTGTTTTGAACCCTCAAAACCAAGCGATCATAATTTTGCACCGTATCGCGCGAAAAAGCGGCAAATCCAGCACGATAAGTTCTTAGCGCCGTTTTAATTCCATGTGTCTGGTCGATGGGTCTGTTTGTTTTGTTTTGTATTTTACTGTTTTTGGTGGTGAATCGAAACTCTCTGGACACTGTGATGGCAGAGTGCGTAAACACACAAACGATATGCTTTTGAGCTGGCTATAGAAAAGTTTTGAATGGAAAACTCATTATAAATTGTTACGTTGACTGAATTGGATTGCCTTGAATTGGATTTTCCCATCGTTTGCAAGTACACACTTTGTATTTGTGGGTGACACACTCACACAGAGGGAGAGTGAATCGGATTTGAATTTCAGCTCGTTTCACTTCGTTGCATGCACAACACTTTTCTGTTTGTTATTGGTTGGTGCTCGCTGGCTGCTGGTTTCTGCCTGCTGATATAGTTATACATGAAAGCAACTATAGTTGAGAGTATTGCCAGGCATAAGGTAACAGCCTGCAACTGTTTTTGAAATTGCCTCCCATTCCATTGGTGTCGCGCCACGCAATTTTGTCAAATGATGAAATTTGTTTAGTAACTTTTTCAATGGCTTTTGAAATATGAAAGCATGTGATTAAGGAAGGCGTAGCGAAAAATAGCATCTGCATTTGAAACCCCGGAACGTAAGCGGATTGAGAGCTTTTTATTTATCGATATCGCGCACACACACACAGAGAGAGAGAGAGAGAGAGAGAGAGAGAGAGAGAGAGAGAGAGAGAGAGAGAGAGAGAGAGAGAGAGAGAGAGAGTTTATTTGTTGTGAGCTAATCCAGAGATTTCAGTATAAACATCATTATAAACATAATTAGATTTTGTAATGTCCATGCACAAATCCAGCCAACTTAACTCATTTGTTTTTCATTGTATTGTATTTTATTTGTGGATTTCTAAACAGGAAAATGGGAAGTGGTCGAAGTGCCCGACTACCGCCAACACCATCACACGCTTCGAGTATTCAACGAATAATCGACGCATCAACCGGATATTCAAGTGACTCGACAGCTGACACAAACATCAATGGCAGTGATTTGGTGCAATCACAATCGGCATTTGATGGCATCACAGACCAAGAACGCAAATACATTTTAAGCGTTTTGCAACGCAATAATGACGTTCAGCAACGTGATACAGCCCGGTTAATGTAAGTCATTCTGAAAATCAATTTATTAGTTGGCATTTTATCATGACAGTTTATTCTTGTTATATTTTTTTATGTCGTTATCATTTGGTTCCCATTTTATATCCGTGATTGCTCAATGCCTCATTTCTAAACACTGGAATGGTAATTTGAGAATGTTTTGTTAGCTAAACGTGAAATAACAATATTCTCTCCCATCCTCATTCATCTGTCATTAGACTAGATTGCTTGTGATTTACTTAATGGGATAATGTATTGACTGATCATTAAATATATTTTTTGTGATTGTGTTCGTTAGAATAATGCATATTTGCCCGAATGAAAAGAAAGAGATGTTCACATGTGTTCGATTGACCGTTAAGGGAATCTCATGGAAAGGGAATTTTAATCAACCATGAAAATTTCAAATGAAAATCGCTTGGCAAAAGCCAATCGCTTTTTTTGTCCCACGAAAATGAACGACTATCTGTTCAGTCATAGACATTTCACCTAGCGTTTCACCTGGGCGCATTCCATTTAAAACAGGAAATAGAAATGAAATATTTCAAAAGGTGTTAGCACCTTAACCTATTCATTAGAAAGAGATCGTTTTGTTGAGTTTTTTTTTCTTTAATTGGGGGATCAGGAGCGAGCACATTATTGGGGGAGCACATCACATTATTCCTATCGACCCATTGAATGTTATTGTATATGTTTTTACAATAGATTTTGACTTTTTTCCTGTTTTGAATCATGAAATTGGGGCTATTGTGCAAAACAATTACGATTTTATGTTTTGAAGAATTTGGGAAATTGTTATTGGCTGCGAACTGCATTGTCTGTTTATCTTTTGAATATTTGCAAAGATATTTCCTACCAATTTATTTGCACAATTGAATTGAAGAAAATCATGTCAAAGAAAATTGATTTGACAAACAACAAGTTACTCACATTTTGACAATATTTAGTCGTCTAGTCAATCAAAATATCCAAGATTGCATAATGCACTTCACTAATGGCGCTGAATTTTCAACGTAAAACATGGGTACATTTCACACTCCATCGAAATGTTCAAATTGGGCAATTAGGATACAAAAAATAAAACGGAAAAAGTTGTAAGGGTTTCGAGTTGATATCTCGTCCAATTGTCCATTGAATAAAGTGAAACTATTCACTTGAGGTGTGATTGTGTCAAAAACCTCATCAAATCAAAGCTTTCACTCCATATTAAATCATGCATGCAGCATATTCTCAACGCTGTTGTATGATTTGTTCCTCTCTATAAACGTACGCAATGGCAACATTGTGATGGCATTCTTTTGTAAATCGGAGCACGTGAATTGAGAAATTTACTAAATTGAAGCATTTTATCTCGTAAATACTGACGGATGTACGGCCCGGATATACGGAACGTATCAACACAAAGCGCTCGTGCTTTCTCTATCTTTTCATATGGAATACAATGGCATTTAAACAAAGTGTAAAAGAAGCGAAATGGGTGAACAACAGATAATGAAAGAAATGTGCTCAATCGAAAGATGCTGCCAATGCTGCTTTGAATGCTGTTGTATTGCCAGGTGAAAAGACTGGTTCAAATTGTGATCTTTTCTCCCTATGTGTTGTTACGCCGGATGTGAACGCACTTTTCGTACAAGGAATTCGTTGAATTTCACCATTGTTTGCCATTCCCTGTCGACTTTTGCCATTTTTTTTCTTCGCCCATTTCCACCATCTCTCTTCCGTTCGCTCTCTTAACCTTGTGCTTTTGTTTTGTGCCATATTTTCTTTCAATCGAATAATTTCGGGTGATGTGATGCGGTTCAATTGATGCTGACGTGCGAACAATTCACTCATATTTCAAATCTCATTATATCTTTTTATTTTGCGCCTTTGAGTTTAGTTGCCGCTTGTCAAATTCATATATGCTTTCCCCTTTGAATGTGGCATTCTACAGCTTTCACATGCTTATCACACCGATTTGATATAATCTACAATATATTTTGCAAACGCACTCTTCAGGGGGTTCGAAGTAGTTTTTTTTTCTCATCGATTATTTTCGTGCAACTCATTGAACCGTGAGCACTGAGCACGGTTACAACCAGAAGCAATGAAAAAGTTGGTTCTTTTGGAAGTCACAAAAACATTGGAATGAAATATATAAACAGGATTACAATTCAAACCGAAATTCGATTTATTTTCTCTTTTCGTGTCATAGAAATGCTACTGAGAGCGTAAAAATATTTCCAATGAATTGGCGAGTGCCAAACCAACGGCTCGTTTTGTGTGGAGTTAACTTACTTGGTTTTGTTGGTTGAAACAGTATATTCTTCACAGACCATAAATCATGATATCAAATCCATACGACTGCCAAACAAAAAACCCCGAACTGGTTCATTTGACAAATTATTCAGAAAAATAAATATCGAATCACAATTCAATATCGAAATTAGTTCGAGAGTATTGGATGAATGTAAATAAGAAATAGTAGTAATTTACTTGATTCATATTTCCATCGGTCGAACCAAAATTAGTCTCGGATTTATTTACACAAAATGCCATATCCTTCGGCTGCTTTGTGCAACGTTCCGAATAAAAATGAAGCAATGGTTTATTCTGGTATCGTTCGTTGGCCGAAGATTTACAGATAAATGACCGAAATGCGCACCATTTTATTATAATAACCAATTTGGGATGCGAATGCGTTTCGTGCGAGTAGAAATTACAGTCTAGACTGGAAGTGATGCTGGGTGATGAACTTCTCATGCGACGAGAGTGCGCCAAACTCCGTAGGAGCACGAAATGCAAAGCACAAGGCAGAGCATAAATTTACAATGTGTCATTACCGAAATGTATTGGTTCCTTGGCGAAAATGATATCAGCCCGGTGTATCATCTCGAAATGCCAACGAAATGGATGGAAACGATAACGATGAACCATTTGTTTTGCTACAACAGCTTCGTGAGAACTTAATTCCATGGTTGGTTGTTGCTTGGGTTGTTTTTTTTTTCTTCTTCTCCTTGTGTAAATTTATGGACGGTTCTTTGGTTACCGTTACATACTATTTCATACCTCTGCCTAGCGCGTTTGGAACACCATTTTCACTTTTTATTGAAATATTAATGCGCACATAACAATAAAAAGTGATCAATGAATGTAATGCAAAAACCATGTTGATAACATCCGATTAACGAGATCACACTGAGCTTCCGAACCAATGGCATTTCAGTGCATCACTTTGTCTAACCGATGCTATTTACTCACAGATGGATACTTGCTGATTTATTACCATGCACTCTTTGCGTTTATTGATCAATGTAAAAGTTCGCAACCAACGGATGGGGCTAAATAATTGCCCAATTTCAAGTGTACAAAATGCTTTCGCATATTTATTTGATGTAATAAATTCTGGATGACGAGCGAAAGCTTTAATCGAATGATTATCACCCGACATATGCTCAAACTCAATGTCACACGGATGGCAGTGCGCGTGTAAGGCCAAGTTTAAGAGGCAATGGCAATGTCAATGGCAACACTTGGAAATTGTGCAGTCGCCAGAACAGTAACGACGCATTTATTTCTTTTTTTTTTAAAACATCTTTGGATATGCCATAAAATACGGTTTCGAAAATTGCTTGAAATAATCAACAAGCATTTCCTTTGATGAGCGATATTTTCTCGTTGGATTCCACCTCGATTCAGCCTTCAAACATAACGCATTGATTTTCGCTCCACTGAAATGGCAAACGACTCCCATCTACCGGTCGCACATTCTCTATAATTTAAAATTCTATTTTCACCATTCCTATTACATCGTCTGACGCGCTTGTTTCGTTCACTTGTTCACCACTTCAACGACTCAACAAATCAATTTTGTTTTTTTTTCATCAATTTTATTTTTTTCCACCGTTCATCGGAAACTGTCTGAATTTATTGGAAAGCTATTTTTCATTTTCTCGGTAATTTATTTATAAATCGTTTTACGATTTATTGAAAACACTTGCGTTTACCAAAAGCTCACTTTTATATGATGCGGTATAGTTACTGATGGAACATAGTGGTGAACTGTCACTATTACCACCCTCTCGGCAAGGACTTTGCAACGATGGAGATGAAAACACATCATAGTTTTAGTTATTATGTTTAAAAACGCAACCAAACCAAACCAATTTGAACGCAACGCGTTTTATTTCCTCTGTCTGGTGTTTCTATACCAACAATGACACTTTTCGGCACGATATTTATTTGTTGCAAAACTAGTACGAGCCAGCGAGTCTTTTCGGTTCACCTGCTCGAAAATTGTCTAAGCGCTCCTCTAATCTAAAGAAGAAGAAAAAACGACATTTGTTGAATGTGTATCTTTATTTCCCGAAACGTTCTAGCTCTTAAATGTGTAAATTCATTTTAAAATTGTACCAAAATGAAATAAGCACAAGAGCGTATTGATCAATTGATATCTTAACTCTTGCCACACGAATGATTTATCAATATAATCCAATCGATTTAGCCTGTATCGCATTGCTCGGCTCTGCTCTGTTTTAAGTGTGGTAGCACTCAATTTCTGGCCTTTTTGCAAAATTCTGATAATTATCAAACAAATTATAATTTGTTTGTTATGGTTCATAGCACTTCAGCGCTTCTAGCGTTTTCGGTGGAAGAGTCCCGGGTCTGAGCTCTCAAGAAACCCATTATTGTGATTTCTTGAACATGAAGTTACATATTTCGTATTGACAAGATCTTTTTGAAAAGGGATAAATAGTTTTTGGTTTTTTTTTTCAGGAGAAACACGGTCATTACTGAAATAAAATACAAAAACTTCATCCTTTGAAAAGGTTCTTTCTTATACATTTTTACTAAAATTTAATTTCGGCTAAGTATAGATGAAGTCAGCAAACATGGACATCGGCATGGGCCAAGGCATAGTTTCAATCATGATACATTTGTCTCACCGTTGCGATAGATACCAAATCCAATAAACTGTGGCATATCTTTTGCCATCGTTAGATGCAATCAAGCAGAATCTCTTCTGAATTTCGTTAAATATAGTTTGACTGCGTTAGTATTAAGTGCAACTTGAGCACGAAATATGCCAAGAACAAACATCTTCCATCTCATCTCTACATATTCCAATGAACCAGATCGAGAACTTTGCTGAAGTTTGAAAAGTGGAACTTGAAGTTGGCAAGTGGTAGCAACTAAAAACGGGATCCGATCATTTCACAAAGTGGCATGCTAGTATCACAAGTTTATTTTCTTCCATGAAAAAAGATATAGGATACAGTAAAATCGTCAGAGCATTTTATAAAAAGTTGGTTCAGAGCGTTTAAAAACGAAACGAATATTAAAATGGTTCGTTTCAAAGAACAGAAATACAAAGAATGATGGTTTAATTGAGAATTGAGATACATTTCTGCGCATTCAAAATGGTTCAAATGGTACTACGGATGGAAATGGTTCGAAACGTTGAATATTGAAATATGAATTCGATTTTCAGGGAAAATCGCAGTCGCTATTTACTATTTGCGCAATTTTGGTAGCACGAATTGTGAATATCAAATTGAAAGCATGAAATCCTTTCGGCGAAAAAGTGAAATAAGAACCTGCCAAATTGTTTAAACCACAGAATCAACAGTATGATTAATGGTGGTTAATTCAATTGTTGGCATGAAATTCAAAGATAATTCGATCATGTAAAATCCATTATTCATCGAGAGGTGAATTTATTGTTAGAATATTTTTTGCTATCATCTGGGGCATCTATTTATGTATTTCGTGATTGAGATTCAATCGGATTTGAATGAAGTAAATGCACAACCGTTTTACTAAAGAGCGTGCATAAATTACTTGGATGAAAATCAGTTTAATCAGCCTCGGGCTTGCATACATTTACCAATTTAAATCAATTTATCAATAAGCTCGAGATAATCGTAAACATTTTCGTTGGTTGGAAAAACGGGGCCGCCTTTTTTTCGTTCTTTCAACATAATATATATTTTTGTACCTGCCGTGCTTCTAATTGCAAGTGAGTGGCATTGTGTTCATTTCGACACAGTGATGGTTGCTGTAGACGACAGCACGCTGTGAGCTTCTAATTTAACACTGATTTGATATCAAAGCTGTATCATTCAGACTCCGGCCGCTTGCCGCTCATATGCAATCAAGTAACGCGTTCACTTTGATTGCCACGTCACTCTTTCAAATCATACATCATTTTTGTTCACATAATCAATAATAATTTTTTAATATATTGCACGTCAATAACATCCAATCAGTGGAATTTCACTGAATCAGCAAGAGATTTTTCTAAATCATAATATAATATGATATAATATGATATAATTGTATCATGGTTTTGCTATGGTTTCAAACCCAGATGCCGTTCATGAGTCCTTTTGATGTATGGATGCAAAATGGAGCACTCAATTTGAAGTATTTTCAGCAATCATAAAACTTTGCCCATAAAATAAGTTCAGTTTTGGCAGTTTTGGTGTGCATTTTTGCCACGTCAAAACCAACCTCTTTCCAACCAAATTTCAAGTTGAAATTTTATCCATAAATGGCATGTTGAAAGGATTGCAATGAAAATGCCAAACTCTGCAAATTTACTTAGGGATGAAGAAAATGTTTATGGAGAGACCTTTGGCAAATGTATCAATGAACTTAATGAAATGGACTCTGAACTCAAGTGGTGATAAAACTATTAGCAAACAATTTTAATGGGGAACTTGACTGGGGACTCTGTAAACAAAATAATTTTTTTTTCGTCTGCGTATTTGTTGAACTGTTAAGTGGAAATCGCTCGAAATAGATGGCTATGGTGGTGAAATTCAATTTAGAATTCCACAAAATTATTACCGAAACCTCGGTGTGAGTCATGACATGCCAATGTTTTAGCACTACTCATGCTGACCGATTCCATTAAACACATTGTTTGCATTCGATGAGCTGAATATTTGAAAGCTCTGTTTGCCTCTGTTGGATTTGAATTTTTCGATATTCAATTTCCTGGTTTTGATACTTATTACGATGCTTAGGAACGGCGAATAGCCAATTCCAGTTTACACATGAACCTAAATGATTGTTTACAGAAATCCGATTTCTGAATTTTATGTTCATTTGATGGACTGCGGCTTCCATTTGCGCCTGTTGGAATCAAAGCCGTCTCTCTCTCTCTCTCTCTCTCTAGTTTGCCCTTGAGAATTACCATTGTTTCCCAAATTTTTCCCGTTTTCCCATCAGCTCATCACTGATGTCGACTCGAGTGTATCAATTTCCATTTTACTTTACATTTAATCTCTTCATTTGGCTCATGAAATGCGAATGGTTGCTATGAGATTGCAAATATTGCCACAACTTTATTTTTCCGTTGGGTTTGCTTGGTCAATGCTATTGGTTGATTTGATGGGTGGTTGCGTTGCTCACTTCATGCGTCTCATTTTCTCGTAGTCCTGTGCGTGGGTGGCCGATAATTGAATACCACAATTTGATTATTAAAAGTATGGTGAACCATCCGCATGATACGCTATTTGTGTGGTCTCCAATTCCTTTAAATGTGGATTTTCGATTTTTTTAGTACACTAAACTTTCAAATTCAATTCACTTCCCTTCTCTTCTCTTCTCTTCTTTACTCTTGTCTTGTCTTCTCTTCTCTTCTCTTCTCGTTACACAAAGTCATACAATGTGTACAAAAATAGAAACGTGTCCGTTGCAATGAGAAATCTTCAGAAACCAAATGCTTTAAAATAACTTACTTTTCTTTATTGCATTTTCTCTATTCTGAAGATGTTGTTCAAAACGTGTACAAGGTCCTTCATTCAGGTCAAATGAAACGTTTTGAGCTATAAAATCATTAAACTACTCGTGCAAAAGTTTGATTGTGAGATATTCTATTTTATGAATGAATAACTTTTGGCACTGCAATGCAACAGCGCAGCTACATGTTCCGTTGCATTCATAAAGTAATCGACGAAAGCCATTTTGTCGCTAAAATCGAAATAAAAGGATCCAATTTAACTAGCAACTTAATTCATTTACTCATTTTGAGCGAGCAAACCTTGATGCAATTCCACGTAACACCACATGGCCAAATGAGCACAATGAAAATTAAAAACAGCAAGGGCGTCACTTGTGTTACCCGCTTTTCCATACAAAATCTGGTTTTCACCGAAACACAACAGCTTAGTAGTTTCAATGTTGAATAATACAAAAACAATGAGTTTCGAAGTTTTTTTTTACATCGATGTCTAGTCGAATAAAGTAAAAATACTGTCCTCAACACAAAGACCAGATCTCGAGCACATAAAATACAATTTGAATTTAAGATAAAACTTGGCCATTTTTTTATGCCAACGAGTGTGTGTGTGTTGGATTAAAAACTTTTTCACGCTGTTATCGTTCGATAGGCATATAACCAGGGGCTACCACGACTACATTTTTATCCGAATAAAAAAACAAAGAAACAACGTGTAGTGAGGCCGGATAATAATCTGCCGAGGTTGAACAACCGAAATCGCAGAGCTGGAAAAATGATGGCATGTTTAAGAAAATTGTGGTTTTGTCTGGCAAAAGAATGTCGATTGTTGTAAACAAACCAATAATAATAAAAATGCGATTCGTTGTTTTTTTCTATCTCGTTCGTGGTTCGTGGCTTTCGTAAAGTTTTGGTAATTTTTTTTTTATTTTCGGAGGTTTTTACCCAATACCCATGACCGAGCATCACAAACAATTCAAACTAAGCAGCTTTTTTTCCATTTGAGAACTTTCTGCGAGCTTTTTCGTCTATTCCATTTATGCGTCCTTTCAATTGTTTTACGAATGAAAAACAAAATGCTAAAACAAAACCAATCACCTCTTTATGTCTGTCGTGCAAAATGGATTTATCGGCATCTCATCCGGCCAACCACTTCATTCATTTCAAGGCAAAATGCCAAAGATTGAGATATTGCTATAGACTAATTCACATTCTCAACTCTCAATTCGCAAACTCCTCACTGTGTGTAGGCTTTTCCAGTTGACTCCATTCGTAGTCAAGCAAATACCTTGATCTGTAGTGAGTAAATTCTGTTGCAACCGACCTGATATATGAAATATAATAACAACAATGGAAACGGCTACTACACAATTCAACGTGGAGGTGGTAGGCTCACGATTATAATTACAATTCCTTTCAATATTTGATGGTATACGCTTTGCTCTGTTGAGATTCACACATTTTCACGCATATTTGTTCAGTGGCATTTCAAGTACACTCTCTCGGCTCTGTTTGTCTGATGTCTCGGTGTAGGCGTCTGCGATTTGTTACGCCAAATGCCAGACAGGATAAAAGGAAAACAATTTTTATCGAGAATCAAACTTAAAGCATATTATATGATCGGGGGCTGAACTGTGTGGCGCTCTTCATTTAGATCCCCGTGTGCTGTCAGTTGTGTGCTCTCTTATATCAAATGATTTCATTTGCCATTCAGCTCATTCACAAACCTTCGACTATTTTGTATGACGCTTTGGAAAAGTTTTGTGTGATGTTGTTATTAGCTGGATTTTCTATTGACATTTTGCGATTCTTATCATCTCAAAGAATGCCAGTAAAGATCATGAAAGAGTAGATGTTTCACATGTCTGCTTTGATGACGACTCCAACCGAAGCTTATTTCACTGATTTTTGTCAATTCAATTCAAAAAAACAAATTCTAAAATGAGGACCTTCAAAATTATGTTTTACAATATACATGTTCGTCCATGGATTATCTTCATCTGATTCACATTTACCTTTCAACCGGCAACACATTTGAATTATATGTAAACATTTTTTGGAATTCTATTCTTAAAGCTTCAGGCAAGTTTTTTTTGCATTGTTGTTGTTTGTTTGGATCAATAAATAAGTCTCTCCTGATTTTGATCCCTTTTGTTCTGCTTCAAAACTATTCGACTGTAAATAAAGACGGTGCTCTATATAATATCTACCTGTCCAATGCAAACCACATTTGAACACATCGAAAGCGAAAGAGCGAGATGGATAAAACCTATCACAGCTTATGAAATTTATCGATTGGTTTCACCGGTCTGAGCAACGGATGACTACTTTATTGGGTCGATGAACATCATCACTGTTTGTTCTATAATAAATCATCATCATTGCATGGAAATTTCATTGTTGCTTTTTACAACCACATACTCTCGGCATAATTATCAAGTCCCTTTAACAATTGACCCTTGAATAATTTGATTCTGTCGACAGATGAGTTAGATAATGAGCTGGATGTAGTTTTAATGAAAATAATACACAAATAACAGCTGCCCACCGATTTCATTGAATTCCATCAAGAATTCATAAAATACAAACTCACTGGACGAACCAGATTGGCCTGACCCGACCACCGACCCCAGCGTATGCATTGTATCGACAAATATTTAAGAACCACAACCTGCTGAAAACAAATTGAAAATGATTATGGGTCACAAACCTTTCAGCATGTACATTTGTACATTGTACACAGCTCATGAGCCCCTCACTCACTTTATTTTTTTTTTAATACCCTCAGTGCATTGCGGAAGGCTGGCATTGAGGGTGAGAAAACAGAAGAAAAATCAGATAAACCACTTTGTGTGAGACCAATGAACCAATTTAGCAAACAAAGTAATTTTTCACCAACCGCAGCCAGATTTAATGGGCCATCTTTTATTCTTATTTGTGGATATTCTTTGGGGTGCAAGAAAATACCATTTCAGCCACATCAATTACACTCCACTGGAAAATTTCAATCTTTTAAAATAACACAATGTTTTTTTTTCTTTTCATATGACAATGAATAAGATACCTTTTATTGGCAAAAATGAGAGAAAAGGAGAGAGAGAGAGAGTAAAAAAAAGAAGGGAATTTATATCATTTTGCGAAAATTCATGAGTGCTGCATGAACATTTCGTGCAAAAAATAGTCATTTTTAAGAAGATATTTTACGTGTGGCTGATGATGATCCATCAAGAGTTAGAAAAGTTCACAGTTCACAGTTAACCAAAAAGAAGAAAAAAAAACTGGAAACTTTGAGGAAGAGAGAAGATCATCACTTTTTTTCATTATTTTTTCCCAAGAATAGTTGAATAATGTAGAGTGTTACATGAGTTTTGAATTTTCACAATGCTTCATTGAGCCAGTGTTATAATTCTGCTTCATCGAAAGCTTAATCATGAATTATGAACGCATCGTCAAAGTGCTAATATTTTATTCAATATTTTTTAATGTGAGTTACGTACGTCAATTGCACGTGGAATCGAAAGCTCAATGTGCCAGCTAGAATCGTATAGTAAAGGGAAACAACCGGTCACATTCGTAGCAAATAATTGTTGTCCCAATCGAAGTGAACATATATATAAGCCGGTGTTACTTGTGATGAAGCACATTACATGTAATTTACATAGAGAGTATGTGCTGTCGGATCACACACAATCCATTTACGGAGCGCAACAATTGGACACATAAGCGTAAGTTGTGAGAATGCAACAAATAAGCACGTTTACATAGCACGGAATCGGATGCTATCGGTGTCGTTTTATGTAAAAAATGAAATCAGCAGGAGAAGTGTTAAATAAGCTCGAGCTGTGAGCAATGAGAGCAGCCGCGTTTGACATCTCAGAGAGAAACGATTGAAGAGGAAAAGAGAGCCGAAAAAAAAATCGAGAGTTCCAAATTCAGTCAGAACATTGTGAACAAAATCAGTCTTTTTTATTTTTTGTTTTTTGTTTGGTTTACCATTAATTGTAAGCACATAACAGGCTCGACTCTATTTTAGTGCTTAACATGAAATACGACATATTGTCGGTTTGGCGCTAGCAAATATTTTATCCATTTGGATAACCTTGCTGCAACAGCCGTTGGCTGTTAACGGCTACGCTCTTGCTACTGATAATAAACGAACGAACGGTGATGCTAAAAATAGAATCTGATTTGGTCATGAACTGCAGTCGACTCGCAAATGAATTAGACATGTTCTGGGATTGATTATATTGTGGCATGGCCAACATACCGAGAGTGATGATGGTAGTTCAGCTGATGGTGCTGATGCCGTTGATGCTTCCTGGTATTGTTGTTGTCGCCATAGCACCCGTTTACTCCACTGGCACACTCGCTAGCAGTCCGGAACTGTGTGATTTTCGTCTCAACATGAATTTTGTATGGGGGGCGCAATAAACAGAAAGCAGGTCGTTCGATGGATTTGGCTTCAACCATATAAAAAACATACACCTGATTCAATGCGACCTTTTCTCCAACCCAAAGCACTTGCATACATTTTTTATGATTAGTTCTTTTTTCTTTGCTCTCTTTATTTTTCTGCCGATTCACTCATTTCAGGCACTTTTTTTGTGCCCCCCTCTTTTACCACATATACATTTCAATTTTTTTTTCCTCAACTATGTAATAATTTATGATTAAAAATCCTATATTATGAGGGAGAAAATGTGTTGAGCTGGAATTCAGGATTAAAATAAAACCATGAACATCAATTTTATCATCAGCTTTATTTTCAATCAGTGGAAAGAGAGAAAAAATCCGTTCGATCGATTGATTTGCAAGCCGTTGTCACTGTTTCAATGGTTTTTTGTCTGTTTACCCATTGAAAGTGATACTCTGTTTTTTTTTTAAAATTCATCCAAACGAATGGTCTCTCTCATTATTACTGTTGGTTCAAGAATAACAAAAAAAAAATTAAAATAACAAGAAAAAGGGGTTCCATCAATCAAAAGGCTCAATATATTTAACACAATGAATATTTGTGTGAGGCAGTCTTTAAAAGATAGAACATGGAATATCCACTTCAATATCTCATCCATGGCTTCATCAATTTGTTGACACACCCCAAATTTCAAAATGATTTTACTCTCCTGAGATATTTTTGTGAGCATGGCAAACAAAAAAATACTTATGCATTGTACATTCGTTTAAATTATAATATTTTAAATATGATGGATACGCATGGATCAGTTCATTCAAATGTCATAAGTTAATTGTTTCAAAATTCCATTTTCAAGAGACGCCTCAAGCAATGCAAGAAAGAGAGAGAGAGAGAAAGAAAAAAAAATTATGCAGTGACAACAGAAATTTATTTAAATGTTTACGTATTTCACATTTATCATTACTGACTGTATGAAACAGTGCAAAACAGCCCACAGTATGGATAATAAATGAGAAGAAATCTCTGATCTTGCTTTTTGCGTAGAAAAATATTCTCATTTCATTCGAAATTAAATGGAAATGTATAAAGGGGGAAAAATCGTGAGAAAATTGGATAGCGAGATGAAGTATTTAATCGGAAAAAAACGTTTTGCCGCCGTGAACAGAAGAATCAATCAATATCTAGCGTATAGAGACCAAAGTTTAGCCATCGAACGGAATATAAATGAAGTATTTAAAAAAAAACTAGTGTGATGAACTATAGCTGCTGTATTTGACCACCATAACAACTTATTGGTATGGCAAATGACAGGTAATTTTCTTGTTCGAAAAATTATGGAATAATTCCAGAGCCAAACCAATTTCTAGTGGTTTGTTAATAATCGCATTCTTTCAAAAACCTAAAGCATTCTCTGTGTTGACAATCTCAATAGAACATCTATATAAAAATTCCAGTAAAGAATAAGATTTCCATTAACTTCCGCATCAATTGTCTTTTTTTGCTGTTGTAGTAATTTGCTTTCCATCAAACAATCATAGTAGTGAAGAAAAAATGGTTGTGCAAATGACAGGAAAATACTTGAATTAAAAAAAAATCATCGACTCATTTTCAAGACTAGCAATTCGATAATACGAGTTGCAAAGTCTTTCATAGTTAGCTCCGTCTAGAGCCAGGAATGGTTCGTATATAAGTAAGGTTCATATAAACATGCTCTAAATATATAAACATCCACTTTGACCCTGTTGCGCTCCTCGAAATGGCAACATAAACTCTCTCTTTTTCTCTGGATGTCAACAAAAAATTCGGTTCTCTTTTACTCATGGCCGCAAAACACACACACCCACACAAAATGATGCAAACTTACACATCGAACGTGTTGCTTGTTTTTGTTTTCGCTTCCGTTGGGTTTTACGCGTGCTACAGAACCATCTAAAGGGCTGCGTGTGCAATTCGACAAACAAGTGTAATCGCCTGTTGAAGTTCACAGCACATGTTCGATCCATCCGTAAGATACACACACACACACACACACACACACACAGGAGGAGAGAGCGACCAGTGACAACGAGTTAAGTGAAATAGAGAGAGAGAGAGGGAGAGAGAGAATGTGATACACAACGAATGAGAGAATAAAGCGGTGCCACGAAGATGTGTGTGTATTGTGAGTATGAATCCATGTATTTGGTTGCTTGTTGCATCGCTATGAATGCTACTCACATCGATTACACACAAAATTCCGTTGGCAAGAATATGCGTCACATTTACCTCTATATTTTACGTTGCTGCACACAAATACACAAGCAGGCGCACAAGCACACGGCAAAATGAGAGCGAGCTCGGTCGTACTCCGCTACATACTCCGGGTGTTCCGTGTGTATTGTGTGTATCATTTTTATACGGTGTTGTTTGTGCGATGGCTGCCCCAAGCAGAAACGAATGGAACAAGCGAAATGTACAAAAATTTATCAACACTCAGCCAAACAAACCAGTCTAAACTGTGTAGTCGTCGCTGTTAGTACGATAATCGACACGTCGTTCCTCATTCTATGTTCACTGTGATTTGATCTTAAACTGTAAGTTTGTGTGGACTGTGTGGACTTTTGTGTGTGGTGCATTTTGTATCGAAAAGTGTTATTTTCGTTTCCAATACATAGTTTATTTTTTATTGTTGTTTTTTTTTTTTTCTTTTTGTTGGAGTGTGAATAAATTTTATCGAATTTATTTTTATTTTATTTTTGACAATCATTGGCGACTAGTGGCTTTGACATATTGGCTTGCTTTTTCTTTTTATCCTATCGAATTTCATTGAATGTACCATGTTTTGTTGCAAATTTTACGATGGATTCCGTTTGCGCACGAATCATATGAATAAATTATGATTTCGCCGAATAGTTTGAATTCGAAACAATTCTGTTTTCGATCTGTTTTATGATTTCGAGCTCATTGGACTCGTCAAAATCAATCATTTCAAATTATTCGCCATTAGGTAAAAAACAATTCTAAAATGGGATTTATTTGGCATTTTGAAGCTACTAAAATCGAATGAATTAAAGTTCAAATTTGAAAAAAAATTGTGTTTTGTTTCGTTTGGTGTGTTTGTGTGCGTTTTTTTTCTTCTTACGACAACAACAAGAATAGAAACTTTGAATGAACAATGAAATGTGTGCGTTTTTTTCAAAAGAAAACTTTCCTTTCAAAAAGAATAAAACTTCACGCAATTCATTTTGATTATTTGATAACACTTATGACTTACAAAACGTGTTAAATAATTCATTCGCCTTTCAAGTGGAAAATCGAATTGACCGTATGAGAATGCGGCAGGAAGTATAACACATATCAAATATGAAATGCGAAATATTTCAATGCCGTGATGAGAATGAATAATGAATCGAAAGAATCGCCTTTACCTGCCGTTTTAGCTCGCCTACCTAGTTCAATTCACGGTGAATATTGCTTGGATTCTTTGAATTATCGTCAAATGTTGAATTGTTGCCGCATTCACATTGTATTTGTTGTGTGATGAACTATTTACAATTTCATGAGCGAGCGAGAGAAAAAGAAAGAAGAAAACGAAATTCCGCCTAACAAAGACGAATATTTATCACTTAATGACCATGCAAAGTGCCAGTGATCCGTTTCTGCTAGGAACGTTCGAATAGCGGCTGTTCAACAGCCCAATCCATTGTTCGGAGACAATGTGTATTTGTGACGTCGTTGTTATCGTTGGTGCTCAACGAAACGATACTCTTAATTTCATTTTTTTTTATTGTGTCTTTATTTTTTTGTTCCTCGATCACAATCTTTTGACACAGATACACCAACAACGTCGCTGGTTTCATCGAGCTATAAAATGCAGATTGCTTTTTAAAGAAAATTCTCTCTGGTGTATTGTTACGCGACTGTTTTCTTGTTCAATGTGTGTTTATTTAACATCCATGGTCCGGCTGCCATCCAGACAATTCCGAACGTGATGGTAGTTGGTCCATTGTGAATAAAACATACACATGCGAGATGTGAAAGAATTAAACAAAAAACACACGAACGAACGAACGAACGAACGCAGTGCGAGCATGAATGCATTGCGTCGTTGTATTGCTCACAAGTCAGTGTGTGAGAGAGGTTTTGATTTTTTACTGTCTTGAGTCACTTAACCATCTCTTTATTGTGCTTCACTCTTTTTTTCCCTATGCTACCTTCATGTTATATTCAATAGGTGCTCTTCGATGCATTCCGTCATCTGAACCATCCTGTGACTGACTTCACCTTCTTTATGTGTATGTGTTTTTTTTTCGTTTTGTGTTTAAAATACCAATCATGCATCAAAACACACACACACAAAAACTCACCGATTGTAAAGTTTAAACTATAAACCAGACGTAAACAGGAATAAATGTGATTGAATTTTTCTGCTTTGAATAGAAATAGCACTTGTCTGGTTATTCTCGTACACAAACACATCAGCAACTATGCTGTTTTGTTATGGTTATATTCTATTTGGTTTCTGTTTTGTTCCAACAAAATAGAGTTTTTAAAGCCACGATCGCCTTTGATAATAGGAAAACATTGAGTTTTAAATGAACCTTTTAAATTCATACCAAAAAAAAAATTATTACTTTCGTTGTTCAAATATTTTGATATTGTGTTACCTTTGAAATTCATACCGCGCGCATGATAGCATATTATATTATAAATAGCATCCGAATATCTGGAAGTTAAGATATACACATTGAAAAAAAAAATTAATAAAACTATTCAAATAGAGACACGTAGACAATTGCATGACAAATATTTGCCGTTAGATAATGAGCTCAATCTCCTCTTTTATTAACATCGTTCACACTGTTTGCATATTTCGTATCAAGTGAATTTTCTGTGTGTTTCTTTATTTAATGATCTAACTTACATAATCCCCGACGAATCGTCCAAGATTTCAATAAATGTGAATATAAAAAGAAAACCAAACAAAAAAAAGAAAGAAATAAAATTCGACTAAAATTAAAGACTTTTGAAAGTCACCGAAGAAGAATCCCAAAAAAAAGTTTGTGAGACACATTAGCATTCAATCTTCAACCATTTTGATCCAGCAAAAGGTTTGTTGTATGTGTCGAGTAGAACAAAAAAAAAATCAAAATATTTTCTGTTATTGGCGTTGTGAATCTGTGAAATAGTAGAATAATTAGTTGATTAATATCTCGATGTGAGAAAAAAAAGATCCGAAGAAATTGCGCCAAGAGACGCAATCTGGAAATTGTATACTTTGCTAGTAAATTATAATTTAGCTGATGTAAAACTTTTTGGTCTATAAGACAGCATTAAGTGAACATTACCATTGGTTGATTACAACTTTGAATCGTTTTGGGAAAATCTAAACACATTTAACATTGATGATGGTCTTAATTAATAGCTGGTGTCAAATAAAATATTCAAATGATCATCATTTTTATACATGGGAATTGTTGAAAAATCTAAACTTCATTTCGACCAGTTGAATTTCGTAGAAAAATTCATTAATTTTCGTTGTCATTTAAACGCAACAAATTGTTTTTCTAAATTATTCCTTTATTATGACTTTTTCTCTATAGTCAAGAGCTGTACTCTGTAGACCACTTCATACCAGTGCACTCTACACCGATTGTTTTGGTACGAGAATGTCATTTGTGGAACATTTGTTTATCAACGTATAATTAAATCCAGGTTGAATATGTGCGTGTGTGCTTTACGCTGCAAGGCGAATATCAACGACTTCTAAAACGTGTACGAGAGCGATAATATGGCCATGTCGAGCGCTATTGTGTGCGATCCAATTTCCAAAGTATTATGCTTTATAATGTATAATCATGTGATATGGATTTGCTTTAATAATTGTGTAAATGAATGGGTGTATTGTGTTTGTCACGAGATTTAAAACACTTGTACGCTGATAGAACTCGAACTACAAGCTTACACCGGTCGGTCGATGTGTGTGATACCGTGTTTTAGTTGACAGTTCACATACACGAGCAGATTGAAACAAGATTATCGCAGCTATGACGAATAGAAAAAAAATCGCAGCTTCGAAAATAAACAATAATACTGCTTTGGTGTTTTGTACACGTTTCAGAGCTTATCCAAAATCTTCTATCACAGCCACCAACATTTTAGCGCTCAATATTGTCACCTGTCAAATATTTGCTCAGTTTTAGTTGGACCGAGGCTCGTTACATCAGCGGAGTACCGTTATTTCTCTCTCTCTCTCTCTTTCTCTCCACTGTCTTAATTGTGATTTTGGCTTATGCCACTTTGATTGTTCTATGTGTATCTATCACAGTCTGATGCTTGTTCCCCAGTGGACAAACACTGAGTGACGCGACCAACCGCAATTTCCATTCAGGCACAATAAAATTCGTGTGATTTGATATGAGAACATTAAGAGAGAGAGAGAGAGAGAGAGAGAGAGAGAGAGAGAGAGAGAGAGAGAGAGAGAGAGAGAGAGAGTGAGAAATTGTGACAGATTTTTAATTCCCTTTATTTTCTGTCAACATTTTTGCAATTCGAGATATCAGAAGGGACGTGAGCGAGACACACAACAGAGATAGGGGGATAAAGATCCAGACAATCTGCTGTCTGACATGATAAAAACTCAGCTGTCAAAATGTGCCTGTGAATGAAACAATTGATACAATCCGAAACAATATGCTAACACCCAAAAAAAAACCGACCAATCAAACGCCACTGATGAACGCTTGTGCCTTTGTCGCTGATTTATGGCGTTAACCATCGTCACCGTTATTTCAATTTGGCTTGTGTGACACACAGTAGCAAACACGAGAGACAAACAAACAAAAAAAGTGCGAAACCATTTGGAAAATAAATTGGTGTGGATTTGATTGTTTGGATAGCTTACATCATTGATTGACACAACAACAAGTCTTCGCTGTTTTTTGCATTTTACTCATCGAACAATATTCGATATGGAATTTTTCGTTAACATGAAATTCACCATCCACTTTGATTTAGCGAGAATACATCAAACAATAAACATATACGCACATAATTTTTTTTATAACGAAATTGGTTCGATCGATTCATATTTTGAGTGCACCAAAACCTAAATTCAATTTGTTTAAAGCGTGCAAATAAGCTCACATTTCAGATGATGAACCTTGTGTATTTGCATTTCAGATAAACATGTTTTCATTTTATTTTTTGTTTTACATCATTTCAATTCGTTTAAAAAGCGTAAAACAAGCGAAAAAAAAACTGACAGAAATGGTTCAATATAAAAAAAAAGCATAGAATTCTCACTGAGAATGATGTCAGGTGGAATAATAATTTAATTTTTGACATTCTCTGCAGCATCGAAGACAGTTATTCTACTATATGTATATAAAAAAAAAGATAATGCTATTGTCTTCAATCAAAATGTTACTCATATAAGACGGTCGCCTAGAACGTCGCAGCATGAGCATTTCTGATATTGGAAACAATGTTATGTCAGAGGGCGACCGATATTTTACTCGAGCCACCAACGCATTATTATTTTTTTTCCCGATTATGCGATATATCTCTATACATTTTGTCAAATTGAATATCGGTTGATAATGATTCGGTGGGTATTTGATAGAAATAAAGTGAAGAAAAATGTATTACATTCGCGCCGCGTTTTCGTAATGCTCCCTGCCAAATTTGTCATGGTGATGATTTTTTCTCCATTCTTGCAATTCGCCAGCCTATCTCGTTTAACGCATATCAATCTGTTCTATCTACCATTTCACAGCAACGATTTATAAATCGTTAGGTAATTATAGGCCTATTCGCATTTATAATAATGAAAAAAAGTAAACCCATAAAAACTGTATGACGGCATTTCACGACACATTTGTTACGTTAAAAAATAATAATTTTATAGGGCAAAATAAAACCTTCATTTTCATTAAAATCACTGACTGTGTTAGCGGAGCGAATGCTTTTGGCTTCACAAAACGGCAGATTCCAGCCAAATGAATATTTTCCTGTTTTCATATTTTTCCATATTTCAATTAATGCATTTAATTAAATACAATTTTAAAACCGTTGCTGCGCCGCTATTTCAAATGATGAATTTTGATGTTAACATCTGGGTGCGCGCGATCTGTATATATGATTTCTATGCCTGTGAGAACGGCACATGTGTGTGTGTGTTTGTGTGTTGAACTAAGCTGGCGCAGGTACTATTACCTTGCTGCTAGCAAATCACGGGCCAAATAAATCGTCGGTCGCTTTGTTGGAAATTCATTAAACTATGGTGCTTGCTGTCACAACACTGTGATAGCGCATTTGAAATATAATACGCACTCGCTGCCACTTGCTGTGTATCCTAAAACTCAACCACATTCATACATATTAAATATATAACACACAAAAATGCCTTTGATTTTATTTTTTCTCCAAACCCTGACTAGGCGATACATACGCCGCCGTTCACTTATCGCTGCTAACAGCAATCAGTTTGATTTGTCGCCGTTATGATGAAACTGAAAGCAATCGTGTATGCGTGAGCGCTGATTCTAAGTTTCAATTTCAGAACAAATATTAATTCTGTCTACAGCAATTCGTTCAATTCAATTAGCCGCGTTGAATTCGCTTCTGCCTGTGACACGTGTGCTGTCTGTGTGTGTGTGTTTTTTTTCTAAATGTGAATGCTACATGTATTTGCCTGGCAAAAATGGTTGTTTTTGAGCCAAAGTTCAAATGAACCAAATAATTTAATGGAGTTTCAGATTTACTTGAATCGAAGTGGAGTTTATGTTTTGCAACGACCAACTTTTTGACATGCAATGAACAAACATCTCCAGCATAAAATTTCCGTTTGCCAAAAATGCTGATGCATTCAAAAATGTCGAAGTTTTATTATTTAAAAACAAATGTTGGACAAATTTAATGTTTTCTCATAGTTTCTGACACAACTCAATTCAAGTTGAAGCGTAAAATGATAAGAATTTCACTATCTTATCGCAGAATTTTGTGCGACATCGTTTCGATATGCATGCACTTGATGGGCGATTTATTTTACGTGAAATTCCGGCACCTTATCGGGCCAATCTGTTGTTTGTTTCGACTCATAAATTCAATTTCACATTAAAACTTTATCAAAGCAAAAACCTTTACATTGAATTCTGTGCTGGGGCCGTGCACAGTGTGGGGGAGGTGAACGAAAATCTGTTCGTCTTCGTAATAAAGATATGACATGAACATGTATTATGTATAATTCACAAGGTTACAGGCATTCGGGTTTGTGGCGGTAAAATGATTCCATGTTCACTGTTCACTGTAACATAGTTCAGATCATCATTAATAATTTGGATTGAGTTCGCTCGGATTTATTTCCTCGAGCATTTATCATGATAACAAAGTGATGCGATAATTTCATTCGGTTGAATGTTGACGTGATGTTTAAGTGTAACAACAGCCGAAACAACTTTTATGCAATAACTTTTGACTTCATCACCATGAAATTAATAGTCACAATCAATTTCATTAGCTAAAAATCGACTCGTTGACATTTTCATTTATTTTGAATAAGATTGACCAGACTGACACTATTGCTATTCGGTCTATTGGCAATTTTTGGCTTTGGCCTTGAAGCAACCCAACTTGCAAATACCCTCTCATAGTGATACCATAGGGTTTGTGCTTCGAAGTAGTCATTTGACCCGTGTCGCATCATCCGATGGGAATAAACATTTCAAAAACGCTCCCTCACGAATTATCATTTTTTAACAAAATGTCGAAAAATGGAGACGCTTCAGATGGCAACGGTATACACCATGCCCGAAAACCAGTGCAAAATTAATGATTATGCGCTTGACAAAAACTTTTTCTCTACGATGCTTATGCAAAAAATATGTACGCTTAGAATGCTCCGGTTTCTAACATGCAAATAAGTTCCCAGTTTGTGAGTTATTTTGAGTAAAAAAAATAAAAATGAAAAGTTACGCGATAAAATGTCGCTTCGAATTATAAAATAATTTGTAATTATTTTTGCATGCTGCTTTATTTTTAAATATTATTTTCATCGTTAGACTGAAACCATATTACGATGAGCGAGTGATGAAGAAAATGTGTTAAATGATCCGACATAAGCGAGTTTCTCATTTTACATTATGCATAAACAAATGCGGACTTTGATGGATATTTTGCTCTCGCGTGCAAGACGTACCAAAAACGTTATTCGCGTGCACACAAGCACACGCAATGCACATGAATCGAACAAACTGAATCAAACACACGACAACACGGTCGCACACACACACACAAATTGAAATATGTATACGAAGCGCCCATTTAAATGTAACATGCGTAATTGAATGGGTCTGCACTGTTTGCTCCAAGGAATATACACGCATTTTATACACAACACTCTCACTCGGCTTGCGAGCCACTTTTTTTTTCTTCATTCTTCTCTCAATTGTTACGTTTAATTAAAAGTAAGTGTTTTTCCGTGGACATTTTTGCCGTCACATCTTTATGCTATTTGTATACCTAATTTTGAGTAGTTTATTTACAGTTTGTCGGTCTTTCCGTTCGAATGTTTAACTATTCATTTATACATAGTACGTATAATAAGAAAACACAGTAAAATAAAAACGAAAAAATAACTCACTGCTTGACTATTATTCAATGCAAGTAAATGCTTATGTCAATGACTTTAATTGCATCACCATTTATGGTACACTCTAACGTTGGGTTCGATAGTTAGGTTTCATGAGTTTACTAGCGATACACTTGCTGTTCGGTCATAAAAGAAAAGGCTCGCATTTGTATTCGAAAATTCGATTGTTTTTTTTTTTGTAATGATTGCTGTGCGTGAGGTTGTCCTGTTCATTTTCGCTTCATTTACTTTTCTCGTTGAATATATCGTATTAAACGATTTGAATTGACTCATACAGCGCTTTGTGCGGTATTAATATTAAAGAAAGAAATTATGGTGGAGTGAATGACAGCGAAACATACACCAATGTGATAGAAACTGCGGACGAGTTTAAGTGAAAGAAAACTGGAATCTGTTGCTGCAAAAGTAGCTTAACTGCGATGCAACATCATTTACATTCTCTAGCTCTCTGAGCAAAGCACCACCAGCAACAACCGTACCCGATATACAGACACGTGCATTAAACGTAATTCTGTAAAATGAAAGATTACATTTTCCGCAGTTCTCTTCACACCGTGAAAGTATCATTGAGTCGTTTTATGGCATGTTTAAGCACCCAACCAACAAGGGAATGATTGTGATATGACGAAGCGAATATGCGCTTGTCATTGACCTTTATTATTTATTTACCACTTGTTCTGAGAGGGAGAGAGCGAGAGAGCGAGAGAGAGGGAGAAACTGAGAGAATGAGAAAAACGAGTCTCTTGAATTTCAAGATCTCGAGGCTTAAAGCAGAACAAACTGCACCAAAAACGAATGCTAGACACATTAAGCGCATTTGCTCACATTTTGATATTGAAATGTATGTGTATCATGTGAAATGTGCACTTTTCCCGTCAAAAATCTTCATCAAGTGAACTCGTGAATTTGTGCACAACGCTGACGAGTGCGAACAACACACCGCTTGCAAATTGCAGTAGCAGTAGCAAAATGTGAAAAATTCGAGAGTTGAGCACGACAAAAAAAAACACCGTTCCATTTAATGGTGTATTGTTGTTCGTTCATGTTTTACTCTTTGCACGCGCTTTTTTTTGTCGTTCTTTATTCGGAATTTCAGATGTATGCCTGCGTTCTGGATTACATGCGACAGATGAATTTGTTACTTAGAATGGCAAAAGCTGGCAAACAATATCTTTGTGTTTTTTCTCTCTGCTGCTGCTGCTGCTGCTGTTGTTGCCTTTTTTTATTCTTGCTTTTGCGTAATCAGTAAACAGAGTCACAGCCAGCATGAAATACGCACATAAATCAGAATAGCATTCTTTTCGTTTGCTTGCCATAGGCTTCGTATGCCCATTCCCATTGTTTTATTTTTCAAGTTGGTGGCCGTGTTTCCATACACGCAAAACATTCCATTCGCTCGTTTTTCTCTTTCTCCCATTCTATGTCAATAAATTTCTGGATGGAAAAAAAATTTAGAGTAAAAAAGAATGCTCTCTGTTCACGATACAAACAACAACAACAACAACAATAACAACAACTGCAAAATCATGTTCAATGTACTTCATGGCTGCCCCTGCATGCAGCACAAACATCGAGCCTATCAACGTTGTGCTATCTACGCATTAATGTGTGGGAATTTACTCCCTTGGCTCCCAAATAATTGACTACATGCAAATTTCAAATGGGAAAAGTTACAAAACGATAATTGCCTTTAGCTTGGTCGTTCGGTGCCAAAAATGACTCTACCTATTAAGGCTTTCAAAAGATTTCTATAAAATGTCGATTACATGCAAATAACGTTTTTCGCTCACTTTTTCTTACTTTACACTTTTTTTCTCTCTTTTGGCAGCAAAACTCGAACCAATTTCTTTTTTTTTCGTTAATTAATTAATAAGAGTCGTAATGATCTATCTTAAGTCTTGCAAGACCATGGTAACACGTATATTTCATTCGACCTGACTGAGGCTGCATTAAGGCCCCATTTTGTAAATACATTTAAAACAAACTTTTAGTTTAGAAGAATGTTGAACACGAAAATTCAACAATTGCACATTTTTCCCCCCAAAATCATTTTGTCAATTTATAAAGTGCCACCAAATTGAGTCTTATAAATTTAAAGCTTCTTATGTATATTTGGAATCACTTAGAGCACGATCCGTTGCGAAAAGTGAGATAAAAAAAGAAACGAAAAGTTGAGAGAATTTAAGTGAAAACTTCCGAATTTCGAACAAAGTTTGTTGATGGGCACGTTCAACATATTAATGTTGAAATGGGGCCACTTTATTACAGTTCATATGAACGTATTCAATATTATTTTCAATTGGAACGAAAGTACGAACTCCACAAACTTCTGCATAATTGATGAAATTTTGAGCTCAGGTAGAACCAAACGCACACTTACACACACAAACAGACAAACAATCGATCCGATTTATTATATATTGAAGTCTCAACTGATGAATGTGCCTTTTAGTTGAACTTGAAACGGCCGGTCACTTATTGACCGATGATGGATTTTGTGAATTTAAAGCCCACCAGACGAAAATTAACATCGATACTGTGGATGTGTGTTTTTGGCTTTCTTTCGCATTTGTGTGTCCCACTTAATTTATTAATGACCCATTTTCATCGAAATGTGGATATATTTTTACATTCATAACAAGTCGAGTGGCACTCAGAGTCCTTTTAATTGTGATTTATTGGTGAATGTTTTTTCACAGTGATTAATTGACTTGTTCGGTCGATCGGTCAAAAACCAAAGCGCACGTTTTATTATATGGTGGCGGCTAGTTGTTAGTTCACCATTTCCACCATTTATAAATTTTTTCGATTGATTTCGATGGAGCTTCTCTTTGTGGCAGTTTTCCTTGAATCGGAATTCATCGACAATTGATTTTTTGTCCGAAGAAGAAAGCATTTTGATGCTTTCAGTGAGTTTGACAGTGCATTTTCGAAATGTTTGATTATTAGTCTCTATTAATTGAACTTCAGATTAACAATTTATTGCCAATAAATTCTTGTTAAAACTTAACTTGACCCAAAATTAAATCGCACAATAAATGCTGGCTTACGTTTACAAAATGTATGACAGTTCGAAATTAGTTCTATGATACTTAAACTAGTTAGTGTTTTTATAATCAAGGAAATTAAAGCTATTTGATTCAAAATTCAGTGTTCTCTCGTTCACTAATACCACCGTTATTGTAGCTGTTGCTGCCTGATGCCGCTGTTGTCGTCGCCACCACACACAATTACAATGCGCATGTAGCAATACTCGTTACAATTATATTTGTGCTCATAAGCACACAAATGCCCCATAAAATTCATTATCATTAGTGTTATTACAGTAGATATAGTATGTAATCATTAAAGGGGCCGTTCTGCACCTCGTTTTAGTCAATTGTAATTAGATGATACCGTTGTGTCATTGCTTCGATCGTCGTCTCATGCGTTTCAAACCCTGAGTGGAATGCATCGTATATTAGAGTGGTTCGATTTTGAATGATCCTCGAAATTGAATCTCGAACATGAGCTCATTTTTAAGACCTTGTTTTGAGGTTGTGACTTCACATACCTCATAAACTATTGCCGGGATTCTAATAAATAAACAGATTATTTCTGTTTTGGTCAATAGATGAAAATATTTCGAAATCCATTTACACATTTCTAAGCAGATTAACTCAAATGACATATCAAAATGCTGCAAACTTCCAAAAGCAAACCACTCTATTGCATTAGTTTGCCTGTAAATCGCGTGTGTGTTCATATATTTGGTCATACAAAATACAATTCTAACCAGCTTAATGAATGAATAATAGTCTGAGTCTTGGATGAAAATTCGTTTCGACTCGTTATAGCGAGCAGATTACATACACTTGTAACAACGAAACCACATGTAAAATATACTTTTTATACATAAATAGATAGGAAATTAGCTTGTACACTCATTACCGGCTCAGTGACAAGCATTTTCAGAACATATCCTATACACATAACAAAAATAAAACAAACTTATACTTTTGTGAATAACTTGGAATTTAATTCAATTCCACATTTTTAACGTGAGAAAAAATGATAACGTTGAATTTTTTGCACGAAAAATAAATGATTGTAATTTCAATGAAAAACGCGCACAAAAAAATGAATTTCGAATATGAAATTCGAGTATAACCCATATCCATTAACAATGTTCTGAATAAACAAAACAACTCCAAAGAACTCATGAAATTAAAATTGAAATCATATAGAATGAAACAAACAGAAACTCTATGAAAGCCAAAGCCGAAATTGTATTTTCGATTGAATAAGGGTTGAACCAGTAAACAATCCGTTTGTTTCAATGACATTACTGTGGATGTGTATGTGTATGTTAGTCCTTCAAGGAAGAAAATATCCTCAAAAATGTAAACTTTTAAAGGTATTTTTCACCCCCAAAAGAGTATTCATAAAATAGTTAGAAGCCAATATTTTCTCTCAAATTTGGTATAAATTATCACTAACAGAGTAGCGAAAAAGAAACAGCTAGGCAACTTTTGCAACGCAAACATTCTCACATTGTGCCAAAAAATGGCACTTTGTTAAAACCAGCGGCTACCATTGGAAACTACAGCGCTGCTATTGTTGTTGCGAGCCATTTAGCGACGGTCGACACACAAAAGAAGAATACTGAGCATGGGAATGTTTACTTGTGAAAAAGAAAATTCGTAAGAACAGTAAATATAAGCTGTGTCTATTATTTCCAAGTTCCTGTGAAAGATTTTTTTGAAAAGAACTCCGAATTAACTACTTCACATGATTATTATTTCATATTTTTGTAAACTTTACCCATCCAGCACATAACTATAATGATATTGTTGAAGCTAAAGTTACACCAGTCGTTGTGCAATCGACGAATAAATCAATCACAATGACCAAATGTAGACGGATCTGACCAATGAATGTTCTGTTGGGATTTTACTGAAGGCTCATCAGCTTACGCGAACATTACTCAACATACGTTGCAGTGATGCATCATGTAAAAATGTCAACCAAAAAATTGATTTAATGAATCATTTTTGGCGATATGTTCGTTTTTCGCTGGATTAGCTCGGAAATAGATTTTTGTGTCATGAAGAATAAGCACAATGAACCCCGTTCGCAAGTTTATCTAAACTCGATGGATTTTATTGATTGCATTTGTATGACAAGCGATGATTTTCGCTGACATTCCATTACCATGCGATCGTATAAAAGATGAAACCATCAAATTATATATATATATATTTTTACCCAAGACTTTCATAACACGTTTTGGTGCATCAATGTAATTTCACATAAACATTAATCAATTGCATACGACAAGCCAATAGCACATGAGAAATTGCATCAATGCATCTTGTGTTAGTCGCATTCACATTCATCTCAATAATCTCACATTCAATACACACAAACACATGCCTGCAGAAGATGGCGAATACGCAGATGGCTTAAAAACGAAGCAACAAATATCGTTCGCTTTCTCTCTCACTCTAATGCAATTTACTGCGTCGTCAGTCAATTTTTTTTATTGAATTCCAATTTGCATACGAACTCTTTGAAAGACACGTACGATGGCGCACGAGTGGAATATTTTGAATTTATACTCTGCAGGAAATCGCGCTCAATCAACACACATACACACACACAAACGCACACAATTTGTGTGACACAAACACATCTGCTCAATATAATGGCAAAACAATGAATCTAAAACGAAGCGAATCGAATAAATATTTGACGCTGTGTGTATGCACGAGTTGATATTGAAAGTGTGCACCATTGACAAACAACAACAACAAAAAACAAAAAGAGCAGAAATATTGGATAAAAAGCAAACAAACAACCGAATGGTTTCGATTCCGAAAAAACGCAGCATAAACAAGAATCCATAACCGGTCTTACAGTGAATAAGATCCGCGATTGGCATTTTCAACGATGAACATCACTCTTAACGTCGCTGAAATCTCGCTCTCACTTGCTCTGTGTGTTCGTTACTATGGAGATTTCAAGAACTAAATGAGCATTCGCTAAATGTCTATATTAGCTGCAAACACTCGAAACCTTTAACCAACACACTCGAACCGGATCACACGGAGTGAATGTGTGGTTGTTTTTGTTTTCTACTCACGCAATCACTTTCTTGAAACGATTGTGAGATAGACACTCATGCAAGTTGTGAGTTGTAACACAATAACAATCGAACGAGGAAACGGCTTTTACAACAATCGTCTTCAAATGTGATAACCATTTTAACACAATCAAACAGCTGAGTGAAACGCTATCAACGCTATATATTGTTCAAGAAACTTTGAATATCGGCTTCCGAGATGTTTTTGTCGTTGACGTTTAATTCGATTCATTGTTTTTGCATTGCCTTTTGTTTCAAATGTATATTCATACATTCCATTCGTATTGGCTGATTTGCGAGAAACAAGCAAATAATTAAGTATTTAATGCTAACAAACTGTCCAATGGAAATGCAACCTGTCAGCATTTATGCTATTGCTCATGCAAACGAAAAGCGAATAATTGAAATGTGAAGCAATCGCACATAAATTATATTCATGTGGAAGATACTCGAGAGAGAGAGAGAGAGAGAGAGAGAGAGAGAGAGAGAGGAATTACTCGCCGACTACAACTCTCCACAATGTGCCATACCATTTAAGCTATTCGGAAGTTTTGCATTTTAAAAATGATAAAAAAAATGATTTTTGATACTTTCAAACGGTTTTTTCGCTGATCTACGGTCATTCTGTTTAGTTCATTGATATACACACATTGTGCATGCACAAAATAAAAATGAACAAATGCATAACAAATTAAATGTTCGCGTTAAAAAGTGAAATACACAGACACACACAAAAATTGCTGGCGTCGGGTGTCTCTGTTTGAATATGCATCAAAAGCACTTTATCGCCAGCAAATTTAGCTTGTCAGCAGTCCGAGCAATTATTTATGCATATCTGTTTACTTGGAATAGATTTCACTGGTAATGTAAATTGACAGGTCGCATGAGCAAACTGTTTCTGTGGCTAATTTTAATGTTGTTTTTTTTTTTGTTCGTTCACTTCACAATCGACCAGAAATTACCAGGCGAGAAATCGCGCATTACACATGTGTGACACACTGCAGTGACAACGCCACTATACAATTGACTTGATGTCAAAACAATTGAAGGTTTACATTGAATGGAAAATTCTTGCATATCATCCTATTAAAAAGTGCGCGCGCGCACAGAAATAAAAAATGATCAAAATAAATGTGATTTTGTTCTGTTTTCTTGAACCACAAACTTCTTCCAATCACTTTGTAATTTCACACTTAAATGAGCTCAGCTCAACGGGTTCTGCCATCGAAATCATGCTAAGTAGCCATTTCAACCGAAACCAACCCAGGCGAAACATTAAATCCTTGTGGAATTTTCCCCTTTTCACAGTGAACATTGTTTGCATGTTTGGTAGGTCGGTCGGTCGTTGTTTTGTTGAACAAAAAAAGCCAACTTGTTGATAGGTCATTTGTAATTGAATGCATTGGCTCGTTTTATTATTGTCGTTATACAAACACCAGTGAGTTGTAGCTCCATGACTCCATGGCACGTAGCCCAAACCACTGACCATGTCTCTCTCTCTCTCTCTCTCTCTCTCTCTCTCTCTGTGTGTGTGTGTGTATGTGTGTGTGTGTTTGTGTGAACAGAAACATGGATTTGTAATGCAAATCGAGTGGAAGTTGTGTGTATCAAATTGCAGTCAGTGCACACAAGACGAGCGTGAGTGTGTTCCTCTCTCACCGTGTGTGTGTGTGTGTGTCTCTCTCCCTCTCCCTCTCTCTGTGTGTTGAGTGCATTCTGTGAGTGGTCGGGTGATACATTTTGTCGACAAGTCGAGTATGAATATAAATTATCCGTTGCCATTTTAAGTAATACAAATGCATCATGCACGCATACGGTGCCAACATATGCGACGTTCTAACGGTCACATACAATGGCCACCCAACAAAACTCCAACTACTTAGCATTGTTGCATCGTGTTCACTTTTAATGAGCTAATTTTAATGCTAAATGAACGGAACTCAGCCATAAATTGGATTCAGCACATTGTGAATTGTTGGCTCTATACTCCCAAGCTCCCTGCCTCTCACCAATTTCTATTTTACATGGGGCTCCACATCAATCGATAAATGGAAAAACATTATTTCACCACAAACACTAAACAAACGGTGAATGAAGTATCATTATCTATTTTTGTTAAACAGATCGCTCGAGAATTTTGTTGTTGTTGCTGTTGCTGTTGTTGTCTTAATAAATGTTCAGCCCAAAGCTCGAATCAATAGTTAGGTGACGCTTCATAAGTGAGCTTATCTACACCCTGAATAATAGAGTGCAATTCGGCTATCCAATCGTTTTGTCAATTATTAATAAATGAAACAACGAACGACAATATATTTTTTATTGTATGTATGCTTTGATGATGACATTTGGGCGAAAACAAGTCACAAAAGTACAATTTCAATTGCCAATTGTTTTGATTCCCTCAATGTATTCTTAATTACTTGAAATCGATAAAATAAAATTGAAATGAAACATTTGAATCGGAAAAAAATGGAAATCCTTTTTCATGTTTGAGTGCGAACGAGCACCAACTGTGTTGTTGGCCCAGATTCTAAATGGACTAACTGGACACTTGGTCGTTCAGCCAATCCATATTTTAACATGCATTAGATTAATGACATAAATACATACCAATGAGCTGTAACACCAAGTTTGATTGGCACAATCTCTGTTAGTCACTGAAATGTGGTAATGCTTTAAATGAACGTCGTTTAAAATTTATTTAATTACACATCTTTGGCATTTTTTTCATTCATTGTGCGGTTGTGTGCGATTTCGTTTTTTTGTTCACGCACATTACGGCACACCACAAAAATGGTAAATTTGTAGCAATTACTCAAACACATCACAAGTTAATTCGCTGGTAGCGAATACGTGCAATAATTATTTGAAATTTTATTTGATTTGTTCGTTTTTCATCATTTGCAATCTTTGTTTTTTTATGATCGATTCGATTTCCACAACCAGCAGATACTTTTGCCCATTTTTGGCAAACGAACAATTAGTACAGATGCCAATTCATTAAAATCAAACCACACAGTGTACAACACACACCATTCTTTATAAAGAAATATTGATTATCTTTTTCCATATTCAGATTCTCGATGGTTTTTTTTTCATTGTATCGCTTTCATCACGATCGTTTCGTGTCATACATTCGTTTGGTATCAGTCATTTTAGTTTTCGATAAATGTGCGATGAAATGATTATATATAATTTGATATTGAATTTATATCATTTGAAATATGATAATGGTTGAAAAAGCAGTCATATTTCAAAACATGGTCGAGTTTAATTCCTTTGTAATTGTCCCACGCATAATAGCGAAATAATGATAATGGATTTTCATGGATTCATTCAATATTTAGGTAAACATTATTTTATCCACAAAAACCAATGAAATGGTTTTATCGGTTCATTCAAATTTCTATCGGGTTTATAATTCAAGGATTGAATGTCAAACGAATTCAATTGTACGATAATGTAGAGTCAATCAAATGCTATTATTTTGATGCGAGATCAGAATTGTGATTTTTTTCTGTCCCATAATTAGGTTTAACAGCCATTGATTTGAACATTTTCTGTAGTTTTATCGCACTCATATCTTCAAGTAATTTTACAGCTGGCTGAGCGCGAGAAAACTGTTCAACCTTCTGCTTTGCTTAGATCGCTTTTGGCTATGGGTCTGAATTGTTGTCATTCGTCCAAACCATAAATCAGCACATTGATTATCTGAGATCCAAGAAAAACCAAGTTTCCAACGACAACGTGTTGCTTTTAACGCATTTTGCTTATGCAGAACATTCATATGCTCGTCTTGCCATCTCACCAGCAAACATACCTCGACGATTACTTTAAAGCATTTTCATGTCGTGGAACTTTTTCTCGTTGTTTTTTTTTTGTTGCTTTATGTTTTTGCATAGAAAATCATTATACATCTACGCTACAAAGTAGTAATTTGAAATTGCTGATTTAATAATAGCAATGCAAGCTCAAGTGGCACAGGCGGCAGATGAAAGTCAACGAAACCATGTTATTTACTGCAATCAACGTCAAGAATTGAAAATATTTAAACACAATTTAACTGAACAAAAAAAAACCGAGAAGATGGATAGTCACATCACCATCATTCGATGTTACGAGTCAGCACATTCATATAATTATGGCTGTATTCACAACATAACTATAGTTACAATATATTGTAATTTTGGATTCGAAAGCATTCGAAGAGATTTGAAAGATCACATTTTGAACCAATAAGAAGAAATAATAAAAAAAAACAAATTATGAATTTATGTGACGTTACACATCAAAATAGATATTTTATGGTAAAAAGTGAACTTTTAGCCCAATACGAATCTATTTATTCACTGACTTCAATTTAAATTGATGATGAACATCTTGGCACACCATTTATCATGTGGCTAAACTGACATGAAAATCCACATTCCCAATGGATCATGAACTCAATTCAACTTCTATATAAAGCATGAGTACAATTTTATAACATTGACCAAACACTTGTACCGAGTTTTATATTTGGGTCACTTTTGGGTGACAATGATGCTAGGTCACAGTCTCAAAATTATCCAAGGAAAAATTAATCTGGATTTAGTATGACATAGACATAGAAATGTTGGCACATGCTTTTTTCTGTAGATTTATTATGAATGTTCACTTAAAATTGTGACTCACAGTTTGTGAGCACTGAAAGCAAGTGACCATTAAATTAAAAAAAAAATAGTTCAAAAGTATTACAAATTAATCTTTCTGAAATGCTCAAATCCTCTTTTTTTTAAAGATCTCAGAGATCCGGCAATTTTCAGCTTCCTTAGACTTTGCGCTTCCGTGTCATGACACAATAAACTATGAATAATTGTGTGCATTAAATCATCATGTATTTTCCCTCAAACGATATTTACCAAGCTACTTTCCAAATATTTTGCGGCGTTCAACAGTGACAATAGCAATCAACCACCTTCATGGTTTCAAGGTTGCACACACCACACGCTCATTCTTACATTGCTCGAAAGATTAGTACCTCATTCATGTTGCATAATTTCATCTGCTTTTCAGTGACATCGTTGACAACCACCTACTATTATTGTTCAGCAACAGAAAAGAAACCATACACCTTTTCGTCATCATCATTGTACGGCAATTGTTATGAAGAAGAAGAAAAAAAAGCGCGCGAATTCATGCAAAGCCGGATGATGAGAAAGGCGACAGATTACACAGGGAGACAAGCGATAAAAAAAGTTTTTGCACTAAAAAGATGAAAAACGAGCTTAATATCGTTGACAAATGCTGTTGTTCCCCTAGAGCATAATTTCAATACCGGCTCATGAATGTTGCTCCATGTGAGCGATAACAAGGACGTCGGAAGTTAGAAATTCAAGCTTTTAACGAAGGGGAACGTATAAAATGTAAATAATAAAAAAAAACATACAAAAGACGAAACACTTAAACAAAACAAAAAAGACGAAGTATGGGAAAAACGGAGAAAGGAAGCACGGTGGTGGGAAAAGTGAAAGAAAAATGCACTCCTGGGATGGCTTCGGAGTAACTGGTGTTGAAACGCAACTTCGCACAATTACTGAGTCACATTTTTTAAAAGCTTGAAACTAATTCATCTAAGAAGCTTAAGCAAAATTTATACACACATTAACAAAATGAACAACGGAGGCATCCGAGGCTTTTCTTTTTTCAAGTTTTTTGTTTGGGTTGCTTCTTGTCTTTTTCATAAATGAAAAAAAAAATCTTCATCCGAATGTAATCGCAAACATTTGCATTAAGCAAACGAAATTACGAGCAAATCTACAATTGGGTCGAAAATAGTTAAATTCTATTGTGACGACGGTTTAAGGAAAAAACAAACATTATGAAATTACACAGATCGTCAGATTTGAACAAAACAACAGGTCACGTTTCCAACAATTTTGACAATCAAATGAATTGGGTTAAAAAATGGCAGTTTTATAAAATGTCTCTTTCTTCGTCATTTGCACACTTTTTTTCTATTCGTTCTTTTCTCCCCCTTCGTAAATTAAATAGACTGTTTTTTTTGGATCTTACAAGGTTTTCGTATTCAATTTATTCATCCCCTTCAGGCATTCGAATATATGTCTTATAATACATAATCGAATACGTTTATACACCAACGAAAATTGCCAAAACAACTGGCATTCCGCCAAACTTCCAGTAAATAAACATTTAACTTGTTGAATTTGTTCAGAATGTTTAAAATATAGACTACGGGAAGATGCCTTACATGCATTCACGTTCCCGTAGTTGGGAATGCGACTTGGCAAGTATCGTGCTTCAGTTAAATGTTCTGAAACTTCTAATGCGATAAATATGAATGCAATCAATTTACAGTGACTGACATTTTATTTGCCCATCGCGTTAAAATATCCATTTCAGTTTGTCTTTCGTAAATATTTCCATAGAACTTTTCAATATTCTTGCCAATTTAATTGCATGCCGGCGCATACACTTTGATGTTAACAATTGTTACCCCAAAAACAATATTTGGCCTCTGCGCCGGGTTAGATCATTGCTTTGCGATATCCGTGCTATTTTCAATATTTAATGGAACAGTTACCCAACAGTATGGGAATTTTTTTCTTTTAATTAAATTGAGCTTAGTCCTTCGTTCAAACGGGTCCGATGTTCACATGGCATAGCATATGAATTGCCAAAGTTTACTTTACACTGGCTCCTAACTTATCGGATACAATCTCAATAAAGCTAACAGTGGCAAGCAAGCAACTAAACAAGTTTTGTATTCGATCACTTCATAATTGCACACATAATCCAATTAAAACTTTTAATATAATTTCTTTTTCCACACTTGGAGTTCAGTTGGGATAAACTTTTTGCTCAAACTTGCCACTAATTGAAGAAATACAAATTAACCGAATGGGGAAAATGGAATTAGCATTTTTGCAGTAACAACAGCAACAGCACAAAAATCCAACAACAACAACAACAACAAAAATGAATGCGAAGAATCGCATAATGATAAAATTTTATGTTGACTGTCGCATCAGCAACTTCAAACTTCAAAGAGATATCGAGAATTGGATGCGCTCGAGAGGTTTTGAGCATTTCCAAGCGAACTATATACCGAAGTTTTAACAACTCAATGCGCATCAATTTTACATGCAGTTGTTTTTTTTCTCGCATAGTTTCATCGCTTTGGCACTTTGACAGTAAATAAAATATCAGTTGCATCAGCCATTTTCGTTTGTTTATCGACAGTATTTTGATAGCATTCCCCAAAAAAAAAGAAAAATAAAAAAAAATTAAACTGTTCAGTATTTGCTGCTCAATGAACCAGAATGAGAGTTGTTTTATTCACAGCCCCAAACAAATATTTGCATAAAAATTTATAAATGGATCAATTGATGTGGGTTATTTCGTTGATACCATCGAAATTGGCCAGGAAAATGGTTTTCATTTTGAAAAGCTTAATTTTTAATTATGGGAATGTAGCATTTTATTTATTCAAGCCCGTTCATATGGCCAGTTATATTAAATTCTTTTTTTCATTGGATGTTTCTGGTGAAGATTATTGTTCGATATTAATTTCAATACAATTGAATAATACCTAACAATTGTATATGTGTACGATGTATATTATATCCAAAGAAACTGAATCCGCTTCAAGTTGTTGAAGTATTACATTCAGTTTACTGGTGCTCATGAAATCGAGAGCGATAAACATTCAATAAATGTCTATAATAATAACAATCAAAGGTGCCTGTAGATGTTTAACCGATGGCCGAGAGCACGAAAAACATCGAACAGCTCAGGTGCGCAATTCAATGAATTGGAAATCCAATAATTTTTCGCTTTTCACGTAACCATCCATCTCAACAATTACAACAATCAAACAACGCTTATTGAATTATGATTGACGCCCAAAGCTTATTCCGAATTCATTGCTGAAACGCTGAGATTCGTACGCTCTTTAACCTCATCGCAATCGAATAACAATCAAGTTATATTTAATTAAGCTTGAAAAGTTGTGAAGTTGAACGGACGTGATTCTCTCGTATCGATTCCTTAAATGCTTGTGTTGGCTCAATTTGCTACAACAGTTTTTCTTCGGTGCACACTTTTATTTGTATTTGGCGTTCAACGCACTTTCGCCTAACATCACTTGTATTAAATTTTACCAAGTTAACAAGCGATTTACGTGTTTACGGTGATTGCACCTCGAAATATTTATGGATAATAAACTTGTTTTTTTTTTTCGACTTGAAATATTTAGCATACCTTTTGCACACTCCACTATGAGATTGAAGGCACTGTCTAGGAACGAAAAAATTGGTTTATCCTACGCCAAATTTAGCACCAAACAATTTTCAAATTCCATTTGATGAATTCACAGAATATGGAAAATTTGATTTGTTGGAAAAATATTCAATGGGGAACTAACTTCAGAATATGCAAATGCAATAAAAATCGGTGGGAATTTTTCTCTAGAGTTTATCAAAGCCACTGAATACAGCACATTTATGGATGGAATAAATTTGAAATGAACGTGTATCGAATGAACACCAAATACAAACCGAAACATTGCACGCACACGATTCACGTGATTATAATGAAACGAAGAGAAGAAACTTCCAACTGCGGGACGTTTTATTTTCGTTGTGCGGCAAGCAAGCATCTCTGGTGAATTGTCGTGAGTCGATTAGATAAATGTCCTCTTTATGATGACATGAGTCAGTTTCGTCTAACATTGTGTACATGCCCATTATTAATATGACGACGAGCAACGGTTTTAAATTCCATTCGAGCGGAATTTTTGCTACAGCCCAAAAATGCATGAGACCAACTGGTGTCAACCTAAATTATGTATGAGGAAAAAGCTTATTATAAGCCACAACAAAACCACCACAAAAAATAAGCAAACGAGAAAAATATGGAACACCAACATTTGAGAGTCCATAATCACATCGAAAAGATAATATTTTTATGTTACAAAAATGGAAGGGAAAAAAAACCAGCGAGACTCAATTTTATTGCTTATCCTTTAGCCCCCTACTATTTCGAAGCGGTTTCCATTTTTCATGAAATATTTTGCAGCTCATTCAAAAACCATTGCAACGCTTGGCAGCTGAAAAAAAAATCGTCTCAAACACTCACAAAATTCCATCACAAACAATCTAAGTGGCTAATATATGTCAAGCAATAATGGTGAAGCATCACTTTCATAGCTCTACATTGAGTGCACACACATATCATTTGCAAACAGCAACATCCCATGAAAATTATCAACACAACGAAACCGAACCGAACCGAAACAGATAACAAAAACACTCAGCTCAGGCAGAAGTGAAAAAACACACACACACACACACACGAAAATATAAAATGATGTCATGACTTGGCGTTGACACGGGGTGAAATTTGCACTACTATGACGGCTAGATGATTTTTGCGAGAGATATTACTCTTGAGTTTTGCCATCCTATCATATTTCAAAAATGTTTCCAATCCAACAAAATCCTGGACGCAAAAAAAAAAATCAAAATTTGCACCAATACCGTTGGTTTGTCTGTATACAATTTAAAAATATTTACGAATGTACGTATATATGTGAAGTCTGAAGTATAGAATTCAGGGACACACAGCTGACGACTGAAAAAATATGGATTTGGTCCGCCAGTGATAGTATCGCGAATTTTGTGTGTGTGTGTTCATTTTTTCTGTTTTGCCGATTTGACAATGAGCTGCGAAAGCACGAAAGCATCGCACTCTGAAGAGATATACCAAAGATTTACTTTCAAATTATTCAACGGGTTTGTTATCAGGCTTCCTGTCCCCGATTTCCTTTTGAATTCTTGACAATAGCAGACCGACCAATTCAACAATTCGCACAAAAAGCTTGTGGCTTGAATTGACTCTAACCGACTCGATTTTAAATGTACTCGCTTTTGCATTTCGCTCATTTCAAAGCGTATTTCAAAGCACATTATTAAGCATACGCATGAACAAAATGTATTATATTAGAAACCCGAATGAAAAATTGCGCGTTATCTATTTCAATGTCTGACTATCTTACTGATTGCTACAGCTTGCGATTGGATTGGTCGACCATCAAAATATTTTCGCCTGGGATTCTTGACATCCCTTTTTTCACGAGGAGCACGAGAATCGGTTGCCTTCAGCGCATTTTCCAATTTTCCACAAGCTTTTTTTTGGCTTTGTTGGTTGTCATCAAAATACCGAGCTTCCATTTGTTCTGCATTCTTGTTTTTCCAGTAACATAGAAAATGCGCACTGTTGACTGCTTCTTTTTATTTAAAAAAAAATGGAGATTCGACAATGTTGAATGTCAATTAAACATTCGGGACAAAGCGAGCCAACGGACGAGATACGAATATCGCCACATTCCGGTTCGCTTCATTTTCCACAGCACCAATTTAAAAAAAAGACGCATTTGCTTTAAACTGTTTGACAAATAATTAAGCTTATCTTGGAATTGGTCGTTTGTTCGTTGTATTTGTAATGAATTGTATTGACATTGGTATGAGGGAAATTAAAAGTTTCACTAGATAACGGAATGGAATTCATGTAAATTGTAACTTAAAAGCAAATTAAACTCACAAAGCATTTGCAAGAGATTCGAAAATGTGACAATATTTCGATTTTTTTTTCAAAAGATTCAATAGATGAAAGAGAAACATGGCTGTGTGTTTGTTTGAGTGGTATTTCGTTGTTGTACAAAACATTTCCACAGGCTGTCTATTTCGTGAAAATTCATCAAGTCCATTTGAGTAATTAATTTGGAAAGTTCACATGAAAGAATAAGAAAATAATGAACAAGCAATAAATCAGCAGACGTTCCCGTTAGACCTTGGAGTGGATTTGTGTCTCACTGAGTAGAAATGTGTGTTCATAAATTGTTCAATGGGATGATTCATGAAACTAATCCTCTTGCAAATAGGCATTTTATTTGTTTCTTTGGTACTGTCGCGCTGTAGTCAATTTGAAGAATGCTTAATGTTTCCTGGAAATTTCGAAGAACAATATTGAAACATATTAAGCTCAGGCTGCAAAGCTGTACAATAATGTCAACAATTTTTTCTGGTTGACAGGTTTCGTCAAAGTGATTTTTGTACACATTGACATTGACAAGCTGAACAGCTGAAGTTAAATTTTTAATTAAAAGATTTCCCCGAAAACAATTAGAATAAATGAATTCTTCTGCGTTTCAATTCACAGAATTTGAGATCCACATGACTTTCGATCCACTCGATAACAATCTTTTCGAGTATCTAATATCCGGAACATTCAATACAGAATCCAAAAAATGCGTTGACTTGAAAGTAAATATGGAATATCATCACAAGCATTTTGACTTTCAAGGGCCAATAATGAATTGAATCCGATACAATGTAAACATTAAATACTGAAACGGTTGCTGATGCTTGAAAGTTGAAGCTCTCGATTCACTGAACATTGTTTCGATAGTTACTGAAAAGAGCTTGAACCCAAAAATGGCACGTGTATCATACAGCACAAAAAAAGGCACAACCGGGGAAAATGGATTTCTACAGCTCACTCTCAAGTGTGCTCTTGTTTCATTTTACCAATTCAATTGATTACATTGGAAATTGAGCATTTCGAACTAGACGAACGCGTGTGCGGAGCACACTGTGCTTGTACAACCGAATAGTTTTGTCTACCCGAGCTTAATATGCAAATAAATTTTGCAAACGAACGACAGAGAAACGTGCAGCGAACCGTATTATTGGGATCGCCATTTGAACGCATTCAATTGATGTCTTTATTCCCATTTATTCGCCTCGATTCCCAATCAAATCGCCATTTTCCACCATTTTCTCCACTCCTATCCCAATCGAAGCATTAGCGCTACACATTCAAACAAACTGTGTGTTTAAATTTCCAATTCGAAATAATATATCAATAAAATTGCAAAAAGGAATCAGATGTTTTTTGTTCGGTGTTAAATTGCATGCAAAAATTGCTAACTGCATCATGCGAAAAAATATAATGGCAAAAAAAATGAAATGCACAAAATTATTCTAGTGCATTTGCCGTTTTGGCATTCGCTGGGCGAGCAAATAAGATTCGATATTATGAGTGAGTTGAATATTTGATACCCTTGTCTCCACTCCTTCCTGTTCTCTAACAGTCGGTGTGTCACATTTTATAGCTCAATTTACGACTTCCATTGAAATTACATGCTATGGGCAAACATTTTTTGGGTTAAGGAAATTGGTTGAGATTGAAATCGTTCAGACGAATATTGAGAGATTTCATAGTCCATTATAATGAATTGTTGCTGCGCTGCAGAGAAATATGAACTATATCGCATAAGGAATATGAATAAATTTCCGTGTAATTTTGCATAAATAATCGTGAGCGTTACTCGCCTCAAATTTGCATATAAATTAATTTTTACCGGGCCATAAGAGACGACGAACGGCCATTTATGTTCCAATTTTTGTGTTTGCTCACGAAAATAAAATGAAAAAAACAACATTTTGTTTACATCAGTTTTGAAACTCTTTCTTTCTAACGGTTTTTCGGAAGTGCAACAACATTTTTACTTGAACATTTTGTAAATCGTGTGCCGTTCTCTAATTAAAATTTATGCTTTTGTCTCATTTAATTAAATCAAGCAAAAAATGGACGTTGGTTTCATTTGCACAAAGAAAAACCAACACAAATTTGGCGGTAGAGAGATAGATAGCGATGTCCAATGCAATTCAGATGAAAATTGTGCTATTTTATATCTGTAGCAACTTAGATCTTTATTTGGCATCTTTCGTTCTTTGTTTACCTGTTTTGAATTGCAATCTACATAAGTATTTCATTTGATGTAGCACGCGCTATGTACTTTTTTTTCTTAATAAAAAAATAAAATTCACGCGTTATTCATTCAATGCACTCACTGTGACTACTGATGAGATGCCATACGACAGAGAGAAAAAAAACCGACTCAATTTCATCGGGTTGAAACTCAAGAGATGAACACTTTTTTTTTTCTTTCATTGGATTCATCCGCAATGACGACGGTGAAATTGCATTTTTATAAGTACTTTGTATTCAACAAAAATGGAATAATTTAATTAAGGTAGCTGCAAAAAAGGCAATAGATTGTGTTGTTTTGTTTTCTTTAAATCGTCTACAAAAACAGCTCTTTTGTTGAAATTTCGCATTCCTTTCAATACTCAGCGTTATTATCTGTTTTCATCACTGAATTGTTCAGTCTAAGAAATTTTTCAGTTTATTCAAGTCAATTAAAGTGTTCACTGATGCTATTGAGCAGCTATTCGGCTTTGACTGAATGAGATGGAGCCATTTGTATCAACACCACTTTGCCAACTAATTTCTACCTTCATCAAAATTGCATTATCAATAGTTTATTTTGGTTACTGGGACCCAAGGTGGTTCAAAATTAATGGACGTTAGAATTTTAAGTATACATTCCACTTTCTCGTCATGTTTTGATAATGGTTATTTAAAACGTACCCATTCTTCACTTTGAAATTTGTTTTTTTTTTTGCTCAACAATCTTGCTGCAAGTAAAGCTACAGTGCAGCACGACTTATGGTCATCTTATTATTTTTATATAAATTGAATGGATCCTATGAAAATGTCGAACAAGTTAATCAATTTTACATCAAAAGGTACTCCCTCTTGAAGTTAGCTTTTCAGGTAATTTGAAATTAAATTTTCATTTGACACAAAGATAACAAATTGAATGCAAAGTTTACCGTTTTGAAAAATATTTTGTCAAACAACTGGTCCCATAACTCTATGAAATGCTTAAACAAAAGACACTAACTCATATGCATTTATGTATGACGTGTGATCAGAGCATTGCTGCAAACGTGGTTTACATTAAAATCGACTGAAATTTGTTAATGCTGTAGTAATAGACAATATGATGTTTTAGTTTATCACATAACTCATCTGGAAATTAGCTTCGCTATGTGAATGTTGAATATGAATTTTATTTGTGAATAAGTGAAAAAAAACATATTTCAACGACCAGGAAAAACCATTTTATGTGAAACTGGACAAATATCGGATTTGTTTCTTGTAAGCCATCTGAAGAAAATATTGTAGAGTCTCTCTGTCCCTCTTGGGAATTTCACAATTCGTGGGAAATATATTTCAATATTCGTAGATATGTGCACACAAACAATAAATTTTCATCTGAAGTGGAAAGTTGGCTCCCGTTGAGATTTTCATGTTGTGAATTGACAAAGAAAGTAAACATGCTCATTCACTCACTCATAAAGTATATTCGGTGCACTCATGCTAACTGTAATCATATTGATTCTAAACTATGCCGTTGTAATTTTTTTTTCAATGTCTGCTCGCGAGTTCTATTGTTATTACATACTCTCCATGTCTCAGTTCCCTGTCCAATTTTTTGACAGAGGATTTGATTTGTGCACGTGGCAAAATTGCCGATGCAAAAAAAAATATTATAATGCCGATTTGATATTTCAAAGACGCAAATAATGCAGCGTCTGAATTCATTTATACCAGAGCCTATTTATTCCGTCGCCGCCAAAACGAACTCATAAAAAAATCAGCATCACAGCATCTTTTGAATTCAACATAATTTATTTGTAAAATGTGTTTAATCTCATATTGCCGCCGATCACAAAAGCCTCCAATTTGAATAGCACAACACATTTGTTATACGACAATTTCGAACTTGAAATGGAGCGTCTGTGTGCATTTACAAATGTAAACCATCTGTATCATTTGCATGCATAAAATTAATATTATTATTCGAGCCATTTTCATTTGGATTATTATCGTTAAAAAAAAGTGCTCAAATTTGTTCTCTCTCTCTCTCTCTCTTTGAAATTTGGTGCGATGGAAAATGTGTCTATGTATGAGATACTCCGTTATGAGAATTCCCAGTATTCAAGTAATTTCGATATTTGTGTAATTTGTATGCCAAAATCGCAGAAAAAACAAACAAGTGGCAGCAACAAATATCGGATGAATATTGGCAATGCCGGCTCGGATCGATAGCGGTGTGTAAAAGAAAAATATTGACAGTAATCCGACATTTGTAAGCTTATTCATATTTCAATCTCATCAACCAGGGATTGAAGGCTACAATAAAACAAAATCGACAATATAAAAGTCGGTCGGAAAAACAATGTATAAAATATATGGCAACAAAAGTCAGCCAGAGAAGTGAAAAAAGCTCAAACATAACCAAGTGTAACATTTGGAATTGAAACGTCGAGAGGCCCATATTTTATGTTAAAAGGTAAATCAAATCAACGCAAAGTCATGGTATCGAGTTGGATCCATGGAATAAAGCACTTGTTCAATTTCAAGCTTCAGTTTCAATATTACACGGCGTTCTGAAAATTGTGAGACATGGATGTCTTGAATTTTGTTTGCCATTCGCCATATCAAGCATGTCTTTTGCAAAAGTTGATCTCGGTTTTTTGCATCATTAAGTAAAGTTCGGTTGAAATTGGCCCAGGAAATGACGACAATTTGTTTTTTCGCTCACTCTCTCTCTCTCTATCTCACTCTCTCTATGAAATGAAAATGCGTTCCATTTGAATTGGTCGCATTATGATTGACTGGTAACGCGGAAAAGTGAATAGTATAACTTAAGGCGATTAGTTGAATGGATTATTTTTACTGCGTTGATTCATTTCAACCATGACAAAGTATAGCGTACAAACGGGCATAGCAATTTCATTCATAATTACTAAAACCGAAATGTTTTTTTTAATAAAAATCCGAATTAATTTCAGAGCAAATGAATTATTTATCTTTGGGCTTAATGTACGCCCTTTCATCATGCTGAAGCCCTTGCATAAAATAATGAAGTTTTCCTTGAATTTTCAAAACACTCTGATGATGTTCTATTCGAATACAAGCCATGGAAACAATTTTGTGTGATTACTATTCAATTTGTGCGATGATAGTGCAAAGAATTGCATTTGAATGAAAACTCAACCATGAAAGTATTGATTTTAAATTCAATATGAAAATTTTGATGCAGAAGACCACAAATTGCTTCTTTTTTGCTTCAATGTCGGCTCATTTATCTGAAAATTCAATTTCAAGCGCTTCAAAGTGATTTAATTCAAGGGTTGATCCATTGAAATTGCAACAAATGAATGGTAGAATGGAACCGTGGTGAATCTAAAAGTTTGAACAGATTTTAATGAGCACTTATAATTGACAGCCGTTGGCGTCCGTTTCGTTTGGCCATAGGCTCAAATCGTGCAAAAGTTTTCCATATTTTTGGCTAAAAACAATTGAACTGATTGAATGCTGAGTATTACACAGAGAGCGTCGAGCATAATAATCCACTGCCAGCCCAGATGAAAATAAATTGCTCACAAATGGTCATAAAGTTTATTTGTTTTCAGATGATAAATTTCAAATTTATCAAAATAAAAACATAACCTAAATCATAACTCATTGACTTCACAGTCTCAATCAATTTGTTATTTTATCTTGGTTTGAAAATAAATCTTGGTCTGACTGGATTCGATCTGAAATGTGAGTAATTTGTCAATTTTTATTTCACGCGGGAATTCACTTCTATCGGATAAATAATGACTAAATGCCAAAAGCCATATGATTCGCTGTTTGGTTCTGATTAAAGCTGTTGCTTCAATTTGACCAAAGTATTATAGAGATTGTTGCACCTGATAGCAGCACAGTACCATACACAGCGAAACAATACATAAACGAACACACACACATACACACAACAAACAAACAAAAAATGTGAACGCTGTCATAGCCTATCGATATCACGATCTATCTTTGCGCTACTAAGCCCCACAGCAAATCCATGTATTGACCCTGTGTATTGTGCCATTTTCCATTTAGAACAAATTTAATAGCTCAACGAAAAACCTTAAGCATCGTTGGTCTATGCGTGGTTTATGTTGTTTATGTGAATGTCATATGAGTATACAATAGTTAGAAAAATACATTAAACCCATGTACCGATTTCGATTGCATGGGTTGGGTATTTTTTCCTTTCTGTGATGACAACATTCGATATATCATCGAATTTAACAAAGCAAAATCGAAAAGAAAATACAAATAAACGGAAATAACGTACCAGCAGATGGTTAAAACGCATTATGTGATAGTGTTGTACGCTGAAAGTAGCTTTATGCGACGCAAACACACACACGCACATATTCGAAATGAAATCAAATGCGAAATAAAAACATTATTGTGTCGAATAAATTGAAATTTTATGCTTTTATGGCATCAAATGGCACAGCATTTGGAAATGATGCTTCATTTCATTCGCCATGGAATGTACTGTACCTGTAGTCCTTTAGAGCTAGCTATTTAAGCTCTCATCATTTTATCTGGAAACGTTGAAATTCACTCGAACAATCATTCAATGATATCTATACGACTAATACCGATGATTTGTGCTCGAATTTCTGCATATATCGAATGGAAATTAATTAAAGTACGAAAATATATGAAGGAGATTTTCTAAAATCAAATTTCAATGGAATACGCAATGCATTGAAATAAATCATAAAATAAAAATAATTTGATTGTTATCTATAAAATTCCAGAAATTTGAGATAAAATTTTGTTCATTTGGTTTGAAATACAAATTCAAAGAAATTCCAAATGAAATGTCTGATGGTGACTTTAGATGAAAATAAAATTCCAATTCACATGTTTTGAATGAATCACATTCACTCAACACAAAACCAAATTCCACATTTGTATAATGAGTCATTTTCGTTGTGTCACGTCCAATGCTCAATTCAAGTGCAGGTTCCACGAATCACGTATAACAACTGAGGATAAAATCTGCAATTCAAATACTACGAAATTCATGTTGGTTTCTGTTGTGGCAAAATGTTGAAAGAATTGAATGCTTGATATTTCATACTAAGCGGTCATCATACCTGCAATTACTTGTAACAATTCTAACCAAACCGGCAACAACAACAAAAATATCCCAAAAATGCCAGTAATTATATGCTCAGCAAGACTTCTGTTTTACTCTTGCTATCAAGTTACATCGGCTACTCTCATCCAGACTGTGTTTGACATTCAATAAGCATTTTAAATAAACATGAATGCAAAATACAAAATATCAGTCAAATCATCTTCATATGCTACATAGTTGCTGAGAAAAGAGTCACAAAGTAAATTCCTTAAAACGAATTGAAATTCACTTGATGGAATTGTATCGACGCAAACATAAACCCATTAACAGTAGAATGTGTAACATGACAAAAAAAAGCTCCATACGAATCGAATGGAATAAATGATTGAATTATTTCAATGTGAGCAGCTGAACACATTGTTTTGATTGGCAACAGTGAAATGCTACAAACTCAAGTCCATTTTGTGTTATCAAGAAAGCATTTTTCTGCATGGTAAATATTGAAAATGTACACAAAACATTTTTTGAGGCCAAAGAACCTAAAACCAGCATCTATTTCGGTTGTATATGAAATCGGTTGAAATCGGCAAACAAAATGCTTTTCACTCGTTTTTTTTTATTCGTGCATTTGCAATTCCTTTTTCACTTTCGATTGAATGCATCATCTAGCAATGCATAATGTAGAAAATCCTGCATATTGTGCACATTTCATCCAAAACATTCACATTCACAGACGATCTGAATGTGCATACCAATGCTCTTTGTGCGAGGCGCCCCATTAAGCTTGCACTACTTTATTTTCCTACTGTGAATATGTGATTGAAAATGTACTATGCATCGATGAATATCATTTTCTGGTTTGGTTTGAACGTATGAGCGTATTCAATTGGCTTACTTCGTTCGGGCATTTTTTTTGTACATCCCGGATTTTAATGTAACCCTTTTCTCAGTATATCTCAATTTATCCTTTAAAAGTGGATTTGGCTGTGCATTTTACCTGTTATTGATTTTAGCATTATTGGTATTCACTTTGGCCTTTCGTTCACATTTCCATTCAGCTGTGGTGTCACCGAGAGCTTTTTGTGTTGTTTCAAACACAACAAAAAGTTAATGTATTAAATTGATATCAGCATGTGACACGTTGTTGCCTAAATGGACATGGCACAACCAAATTAGACTAAATTGATTATTTATTATTGAGAATTTTTGTATGTGGCGTTCGGGCTGAATCGAGAAAAAAAACATCTATGAATATTGATAAACAAATAGAATCGAGAATTTATTTGGGTAATAAAATTTTATATGATCTAATCAGACTGGCCCATAAAGTTCGAGGAAATAACAGTCCAAATCGAATTGACATATTCTTAGCTAACGGGCTTACTATTTTGGACCAATATTCGGAGATCGCATGCTTTCAATTAGTTTATCAGTTTCACCTGTTGCCATGAAATTAAGTGGTTTATGTACAAACCGATTGTTGATCGACAAAAACAATGTCCGATGAACATTTAATAGCTTATTTTCTAGAAGCGTTCGTTTAGGATGCTTTTGTCCAATTTATCGATTTATTCCGAATGAAATTTCAGCAATGGTTACGCAAACTCAAAAGAACTCAACTAATTGGGAATTTCCATTGATTATTTTCAGCCGTCTTTGTGGATTGTAATATGATTAAGCCATTTGATTGACAAAACTGGAACGAGATGTACTGAATTCATGTCACCTGAAGATGACTGTCAATTGTTTTTCTATAAATATTTTCATTTTGGCCAACGTTGATAAAATGTGTCTATAACTTTTAATCTTAAAATAACTGTTGAATCTAGGTCATGGAGCGTGTAAATCTTTACAAGTTGTACACAGAAACTGTGGTAACATTTTCTTTCATTTGCCAGCACAATAATAAATTGAAATGGCTGAGAATAAAATGGACAAAAGAAGTAACAAATCTTGACTTAACGATTCTATCGATGAATCGTGTGCATGTGCCATTTTTCCTTGAGCTGTAAAAGCTTAGCCAACAGGCTTTACAGCACTTTGGCTATCGATAAAAAGTCAAGAGCTCAATATCGACACATCTTTAGACATTCCTTAGATAGCATAAGAAAAGCACTAAGATTTTAAGCCAAATTAATCTGCTGTGTTTTGATTTTTTTTTTTTGCTCATTGTCACTTGACAGTGTTCAATCGGTTTAAAGGGAAACTTCAACAATCAGTATCTAGGCGACAATCAAATCTTTTTCGATTAAGACGTGTGATTAATTGACTCGATGAAAGCGATTTGATTCCCCGTGATTCTTTGCACTTTGAAATTTCTATTTAGAAAAATGGAAGGATTTAGACGTTTAGATGTGCCACTAAATAACATCGATTTTGCATTGTGATATATTGAATGTTGTCCATTCGCTGTTGAATGGCGTGTCTATCACAAACACTTAAACCTAGACGCACTGAATTAAAATCTCTTTCATAGATTTTTCACAAAAACACAATTGATGTTTTCTCTCCTATTTATTGATACATGTTGCAATGTTTTTATTTTTATTTTGATGTTGTAATCTCTATATTTTTCATTCTACTTTCAATCTATGTGTCTCAATGTCCATTTACTGTGTCTATTTTTATATGTTTAATCTGTTTGTTGATTTCACTGTTGTTTCACATGAAATGTTGTATTTTTCTTATTTTTCATTCTTAAAATAATTCAATTCTAACGTTTTTTTCTCTCACATTTTCCAACTTTCTCTTTAAATTCATTTTTCTTCCATTCTTTTATTTTCTTTGATTCTTGCTTCATCCATTTTCTACATGGATTTAATGCAAACCAAAAATAACACAAATAAATCGTAAAAAAATTGCGTCGAAAAAAAAATTGCAAAATGATGATAACTGTAGGGCGTTGCGATCGGATTTGCAGTTGTTGCGTCGGAAAGGTGCCATTAAGGTTGGTGGTTCATTAGATAGGCCAATTATCGATTCAAAATCAGCGTGTGCCCGATGCTGTCTTGTATTTGGGTACATAAATCGAGGAGCCGAGTGTAATTTGTGCCATTTACGAGTGTGCCGAGAGTGCCGTATCGACGTACCATTCTCCAAAAACGATTGGGTTTGCATCATTTGTTACAAAGAAATGTGAGTTTAAGACGAATAGAGCGACCAACACACTGTGTGTGTGTGTGTGCAATCGCTCTTCTGATTCATGCAAATTATGCGCTTTTTCTTTATCTCTGTATGTGTCGTAATTAGTCATTGTTACATTGATCCCAGTGTGAATTTAATCCTGAATATTTGCTCGTTATTTTCGCAGTTTGATTGTTCTCATCGGTTAAACTCAGATATTTTGGTATAGAATTTGCAATAAATTTCGTATATTCTCTACCGTATCAAATATGCTATATTATGATATGTCAGATTGTTTATCTGAGTTTAATCATTCGTTATTCTTGTTGTTGTGGTTGAATCTTTGAGATGTAATAATTATTGAAGCTTTTCACTGTTATATTCACAACAATATTACAAAGTATTTTCATTCGATGAAACAGAACTCAAATTTCTAATGGAGTAATTCAAAAACAAATCCTTTAGAACATATATCTATCGACATATCGATGCAGCTATGTTCCGAAATAGTTTAAAAAAAAAAAATCTAATTTTTGTATTTAATTGAGAAATTGAGTGTCGGATTGTCACGTGATGATATCGATTGGATATTCAAGCCCGTTTCCACATAAATTGACTAAAATATTACTCGGATAGTTTCGAAGCTGACACCGATAGCGTTAGTTTGTTGAATTGTTGTCCAATTTTGGAAAAAGTTTTAATTCGCTTGCACATCCAGTTATAATTTCAGAACTAGTTCAACGACAGTTTTTAAAAATTCGTTCTAAACTATTTTTAGGATGTATTTCAGCGCCGAATTTGGATCATTTTCTCTATGTTTCCGTTTACGGAATCTAAATTTGAGCTTCGTTCTACAGATGATGGATCATTGTGCACACAAAAATGTTTCTTCACTTGTTTTAATATCGATTATTGACGATATTTCTGGGATTAAAAATGTCATTTTTGTATGAAAAGTGTTGTGAACTTAACATGAAAATGATATGGTTGACAATAACGAAGGATGCAATTTAAATCGTTCAGTTAACGATATGATGCTATCCAATCACCAGTTTATACAGCAAAAGATTTGACGTTCTCGATGAAACCTTATAGTCGGCTAAATATAGCACAAAGGAGAAGTATAATGGCCGGTTCTACATACGTTCTATAATCAACCTAATCGATCTGAATTTTAAATGCATATGACAATTTACATGTTAGATGCAAATCAACCACTTAGCGTGTTACTTTATAAAGTGTTCATTGTTCAAAATTGCATTCATCGAATATTTCATTTCTGACAATCAGAATAAATTTTTTGTTTCACAAAAATCATATCAATCGATAGACATTATCGTCAACGAACACAGGGCATACGATCCAATAAATTTATTAGCTTGAACATTTTTCAAATATAAATTTATCTAATAAATTTGATGCGTCCACCGCGTCGATGCGACGCGTGTTCATGTTTCGCTGTGTATGTAATGTGCACTGTGAATAATAACGAACGCATCATCATTCCGTGATTCATCTGCGCTGTTATTCGGTGAGCGTCGCATCAATACGGTAGACACATCAAATTTATTAAATAAATATATATTTTTTAGAATATTCAAGCTAATAAATTTATTGGATCGTATGCCCTGCAACGAAGATACTTTTATATGCAGTAATGGATAAATTGAAATAAATAATTCATCGAGTAGTTGTATTCCTTAACCAAACTTTGCAATAATTTTTAAATATCAAACTTCAAAATTAGTTAATCATTATTCGTCAACATAAATGTCATCGTTTTATTAAATGGCTTGAAATCAGTGTCATTTTTGAATATAAAATAAAAACCTTTGCGTTGGAAAATAAATATCCATCACCACTCGATAAATAAACTCAAAATCGATAAATTGGACACTAAATTTAACTGTTATCGAAAGCGTCAGTTGGGGGCGTATCATTGAAAATGCTTAATTCTTTTGGGATGTTCGTTAAAATTTTTAGAGTGGTTTTTGTGTAGGCGGTGAACGCTCTCTTGACGGAACGTTCCGCGAACAATGTAATCATTGAAGGGATGGAAATTAAGGAAAATATGCTTGAACATTTGTATCGGTGATAACTGGTACAAATAGCAAATATTTGAATTATATAATGAATCAAAGTGATTGACTTAATGTAAACGATGAAACTGAAAAGCAACGAAAAGATAGTTTAACGCGAAAGCAACATCAAACATGAATTTAAATCAGCTATCTGTTAGTTACTATTGGGTTTCTTGTGCAAAAAGTGTGAACATACTGAACAATCTTTGCAGTAAATCACCTGATACAAAAAACATTGGCAATACGAGCAACTTTCTCAAAAGTCCTGTGATTAGTAATGTAAATGCAAGGCACCTACTGCAACAGTGTTTCAACATAATCGAATGATGATGAAAATAGAATTGACTGTCTGGTGTATAGTTGAATGTTTCAAACTGAAATGCTTTCACCTTGGTGATGTCGCAGATGAGAATCAAGTACTGGTTTCGATGAAACTTGGTAATGCCTTGAGCAAAGGTTTTATAGCCTAGGTTCATTATGTACATAGTACATACATGCCACAATGTTGTCGATGCATTCAACATATGGCCGGAGCCTGAAGTCGGTTTTATCACTGTTGGCAGTGAAGTAAATCGGATGGATGCACTGACATGACAGACAAACATATCATTTCATATCATTTCATTGGATGATGCTAAATTTAGTTGAACACTGACATAAGTTATGGTGAAACAGAAAAGCACTCTGAAAACTATGAATTCACATTGAGAAATTCGAATACACTGGTGGTGTCTTGCATTCCAAGTGCACTTCATTTTATCTTGTCAGCATACCGAGTGAATAGATCTATTTGTAGTATGGTCTTTATTATCATGGTTATGAAAATGCTATGCTCTCTCTCTCTCTCTCTCTCTCTCTCTCTCTCTCTCTCTCTCTCTCTCTCTCTCTCTCGTTCACTTGGTTCGGCCCGTGTCTGGTTGTAAACAACACAAAATATGCTCACAATTTTGCAACAAAGTAAGAGTTTTCTCATTACTTCTGATTTCCGTGTGGCATAACAAAAGGAGCACTTTTCTTTTATTTGCTTATCGTACACCACATTTCAGCATTTATCGTTGCACGTTATCGTGCGTATCCGAAAATACACCGTATCCTCACATATTTCATTAAAAGCATATAAAATATATTTGTTTTTTTTTGTTTATTTTGCATTTGGTTTTCTCGTTTCACCGCAAATTGAATTTTTACCATGAAGTTCATTTGGGGATTTCAATGGAGTAACTTCATAGCAATCAAAGCGTTTCAACGGGACGCTTTCAATAATTTCATGAATTTAATATCTCTTCGCTCTTGATATTAAACGGAACCATGCATAACAATACACAAACACACGCACAAACAATCATAAAGTTGTGAATTAAATGCGGTGCTCTTTGTTTTCGCCATCAGCACACAACAATACACAGCACAACCATGTAAATCCTTAAAAAGCTTTAAAGCAAAAAGCGGGCGCTCGTCCCATTCCAACGATATAATGCATTAAACCAGTTTTACTGATCGTAACGTAACGTTGCTTGTGCATCTACTTATATATTGAAAATTGCCTTGGAAATGTATCCTTAGAAAATATGCGACGGTGGCGACGGCGGCTAAGTCCATAAGATAAAACAAAATAAAAGAAGATAAACATCCTTGAATTTTGTGTGTACTTTACGGTTTGTGAAGCAGTGCTTCAAGTATTGCAAGCATTTTATTATGCTTACTAGCAAATCGGAGGTATTAAAGACACACACATGTTACATTAATATTTACAACAACAAAAAGCGATGAAGAAAGCTTTTTCCTGTTTTGCTACCACACACTGATGATAAACAATTCTCGTTGTATTCGAGATTGAAATGCTGAATAAAAGACTATGAAAACAGCCTACATCAAAACCAGACGGAAAACACATGGAAAACATGCAAAGGTGTTTTAATTCCTTAAACGCCAGCGGCATCTATGCGCCTATCCAGAGTAAAATATTTACGTTGGCTTCGAAGTCTGACAATGACATTCATGTCAAAAGTATACACAAAAAGGTGTCATTGGTGTTGGTGAATGAAGGAAAATTGTTTACATTCAAAATAGAGATTCAAAACTGTATTTTTTTTATTTCAATAATTATAATTGAACACCTTCCCATGAAGAGGCACAATTTCTATGTATTTGATGATAAACTCAGCCTTCATCTCATCTCTTCGAATAAATTGTAAATCGTTTTGTGAATATATCACTTATTGTATTCGATGCATAAGCGATCGGAAATTCTCCGGACATTTCAATAAATGGGATATTTCTTGCGATTTGAGATTCAAGCCAATGAACATTTATTTAAGTTACTTTGATTCATTCAAATCAAATCCAATTAAAACCGAAGCATTGATGACTTTCTGTTGTTTATTTATGAATGCAGGGAATTGAAAGCAGCCAGTGGTGAGTGGATGAATGATATATCAAGGGAAGTACAGCGTAGTGAATCCCATTCAAATGAATACTTATCAGCATCGGAAATAATACGTAAGAGCATTAGACGGTCTTGGACGATTTCAAGTGAGTACTCATGAATAAAATCGATAATCTACACACACACACAAACACCATTCAAGTGTCATTGTTGAAAATTCAATGTGAAAATAATGGGACCAATTTCATTTTCGATTCCGGTATAGATTCGCATCAAGTGTACAATAATCAAACGAATGTCAATCGAAATGGTGGGGTTAGTGAATCGCAACGCGCATTTATGCCGGTGCCAGTAAATTCAGTGGATTCAAACGAATACAATTACACTACGAACAATCGAACGAATCATCTAGTAAATCATTTACAATATCCGAACATGGACTATCAAAATAATGAATATTACGAACGTACGTCACCACAGCGTCGAATGCTTCGCCAATCGACGTTGCCGACAAATTTACCACATCCCGATCAATATCAGTATCAGAATAATATGAACTTAATGCCACCGCCGGTGTCACCAAATCAACAAATCAGTCCTCAGTACAGCCCATACAATACAGACACTGAGGAAACAATGGACGCATCAAATCCAGATCTACGGCAAATTCGATATCCAATTCGACGACAATCAACGCTACCCAGTCGACCCAGTGATCATCATTATCAGCAGCAGCAACAGCAACAGCAACAGCAACAACAATACTATTTATCAACATCTCCAAACCGAAATTACAGTCGATCGCCTGAAAAGTCTGACTCCGAGCATCGGTACCCGCCGCCATTTGTACGACAATCAACGTTCCCATCAAATGCATCCAATGAACCGCAACCATTCACAACGCATCGTCCCAAAATGTTGCCCACCTCACCGAATCGCTTAAATTATAATCGATCGCCCGAACACGGTAGCGAACCGGATTTCCAGAAGCAACGGCATCTTGGTGTGGTGCGTCAAAATACACTTCCCAATCCCGATCAACACTTGAAATTGCTACCAACTTCACCGCCAAAGCGTCAATTGTCGCCACAGTATAAAAAACGTTCACCGGAAATGATACGTCAAAATACATTGCCCTGTCCCGAAAATTCGTTGAATGTTCCCCAACAAACCAATAAATTTCTTCCAATTTCACCGCGTTTAAAGCAAAGCTTTTTATTTCCGCAACCAAAACAAAATCCACGCCAATTTTTATCGCAACAAAATGTTCCCACGGTCACTGATGATCCGTATTCGAGTACGGGCAGTGTGAGCTGTATACCGCGCGAGCAACAAGTCAAAATGATGAAGGTACGAAGCCACAGCAACGAAGAATACAGTGCAAATCGGACATTTCCCACCACCGAAGGTAGACGATTGCTGCCGGAAATTCCAAAAAATCGATCTCGATCACCAAGGTAATTGAGTATTTTGGGCACAACACATGTGTTCTGTTACGGTTACATTTTGAAAAGCAAAAAAAATTACAAATTTATTCAATTTGTTTGTTTCATTCATTTTAGTCGTTTGGTGCGTCAGGACAATGTAAAAGAAGATGGAAGATATACTGAGCAAAGGTCACCAAATAAACGAACATTTGGTGATGCTAAGCAAACTCTACCGGAATACGATGACATGAATCAAAAGAATCAAATGAATGCGTACAACGAGGCCATGTACAACAGTGATAATGCTTTTATCGAAGCCGACGAAGATGAATCGTACGAAGGGCAACAGCAATATCAAGCGACTTACTATGGCGCTAACGATATTAAATTACCGTTCGAAGAGGACGAATATTCGCATCCAATACGGCAAAGTGTTGAAAATTATATGGGTGAACCACAATACAGTTCACCCGAGGAGAGTTCATGGTATGGACGCAAGGAACGACCACATCGTCGACGCTCACGTGAATATGCCGAAAATGAGGTAATGCCACCGACAGGAGATGAGCATCGCCGAAAGCCAGAAACAATGCGTTCTATTTCGGAAGATACGCCAACACGTACAGCAAAACAAGCGGTAACTAGACGTACACTATCACACCCAGAAAAAGAATCACATTCACAGGTAGCAAGCACCATTACTGTATATATAACAATCACATCGTAGCTCGTTCCACTGATCCCATGTAGTCCTAATCAATGGCTAATTATTCGATTGTCCATACAATATTTTATATTCAACAGAGTCCAAAGCGCAATGAACAACCCAAAATTCCAAGCCCAAAACAGCTCACCGATGTCATGGAACGAACAAAGAAACCAACCAAAATACCATCGCCACGTCGAAAGAACTATAAATCCATTGATATTCCAGACACATCACCGCCAGGTAATTATAGATCCCAACTAATTAATGATTTACCGAAATCGAAAAAAAATACATCAGACATCAATTTGCATACACATCGTAACGGCTTATTTTTGTATTCGAGCTCTTTTTTTTTTCAAATTACACGATTTGTTAATATCCGGTTCTATATTTCACCATGCAATTGAAATTCACGAATCGATAATTCAACATTTTCCGAGCTGTACCATTTCTCACTTATATTGAATGGGTTTTTTTTCCAGGGATATGGCGCTCAAAATAACTAGCATAAGCAGATAACATTTGTGCAGCAAAAGACCTTGAGTGTTGACTTGTCATTCGAATATCTTTCGGGAAAATTGCTCATTTTCTGAAAATGGATCCATTTTAATGACAGAGAACTGTGCAGTTGACTGGGCAACCGCTATTCGAGGCCTTTTGTATCTATAGTTTAACTATCTGTACAGTTGTGATGCATACTGAAGAGCAACATCCGATGTAATGGTGGTGGTAATGACAGTCAATTCGATTCGCAACGAGACATTTCACCATGAGTATTTACATATTTACCGTTTGCCACAAAACATTATACACTTCAATGGCATTTTTGCATTGAATTTTCTGGAACTGTTGCTCTATATTTAACTGCTTTTGTCTTTTATTTTCCTGTGGCTGCTCATTGAGAGTTAAATTTCAATGTTACTAAATGTTGACTGTGCACATAAAACGTTTTCGCATTCAACGCATTTCTAATTGGTATGGTGTTTACAATTGTGTGTGCTTTTTTTGTTCAGTTTCCTTCGCTTTGAAACGTTTACCCAGAAAAAAGCATTCAACAGTCAAACTAACTGCGACAACAGCAACAACAAATATTTACTAGAAAGATATCTTAGGTTGACATTGGGAGCGATAATGCTCTGTCGTATTTTCGCTTAGAGATTGCAGTTCATGAAAAAACCATTCGCCCGGTGGAGGTGGAGGTAACAGCAGCACCATCAGCAGCTCAATGTTATGGCCAAACAATAATTACGAAATGCTCAGTAACACGTTTTTAGTGCATCATCGTGGTGCTTTTTGTACATTCCCCAACATCTCTCTCTCTCTCTCTCTCTCTCTCTCTCTCATTTAGGTGCTAAAAATAGCACAGTACAAGGATCACATGTCCTATTTACGAAGAATGTTTCATTGTCGATTTGATTGTGTGCAGCCCAGCTTGTACCCGATTATTGAAGCCGAGCTGCAGCGCACAAAGCAATCATGGCTTGGAAAAAGTGCATGCATCGCTTATTTCAATTCGAATCTACATGCACATTTTTTGTGTATGTGTCGTCGTCATCGTCGCCGTCGTCATGTCGTGTTGCGTAGAGTTCGACATTCATCTTGAAGTGTATTTAAAGTTTTTACCCTTTTCACAAGATGTACTACTAATTTCCCGACGAAAATAAGCGCGCAATTGAATTTGAAACGTAACTCGAGCGCCCCAAACATACCCCATTGACTTTGACTTGTGCAATCATCCTTACTCCGATTTGATAAATGGACACTTCAATTTCTCTCTCTCTGTATTTTTTTTAATGTGCTTTTGCAGGTAACCGGAACCATTTGCACATGCAAAAACGTGATTCGAAAAGTTTCGACAGTGGAGCCTTGTATCGGCCCGAAATTGATGATGATAGTAATGGAACATCGAGCATCGAACGAATGGAACGGTTTGAACGAGTTGAACGAGTAGAACGAGTTGAACGCAATGAAACCAAAATCATGCTACCAACGCCACCCGTTCGACAGTTAATTGCCGCAAATCAATCAGAGAATGGTGGTAACGCGATCGATCGAAATAAAATCGACACAAATAATATTGGTGATGACCTGAGTGACAGCAATAAAGATCAACACGAGAAAAAATCGAACGAACAGAATGAGGTAAGATGATGCCATAAACTAGAACGTAAAAGACAATCTCGACAACAAAGTTGATTCCATATAGATATCCACATTGTACGTCTCCCATCACTTTATTTCTGCTCTGCAATATTCTTGGTTTTTCAATTTTTATTTCGATGAATTTGTTCCATTTCTCTCGTAAATGATTCGAATTCGCCAGAGCTCTATAAAGCCGTATAAATGAATATGTTGAAAAAACGGGAGAAAGAGAAACGAAAGTGAGAGAAAATACAATATTTTGGTTGGTTTCTCAATTTCATCCTTCGATAAACGGAAAAGTAACTTTCCGCATTAAGTCGACAAAATACACATAAACGTTTCAATTTATAGAGCATAAACGGTGCTCGAACATCTGCTTCAAGTTTTCGGAAAATTCAGTGCGCTTATGCTGGCGTCTACACGATATGTGTGTTAAGAGTGAGAGAAACACCTTCAAAGTCGATAAAAAAAACAACAAATTCTCCACTTTATTCATTGTTTTCGGGGATTCGAAATGTATATTGTACAAAGTCAAACTTGTTGAGTGTGTCGTTTTCATCTGCTCTTTTCCAACATTTGTGTGAAAAAATAAAATGCAATTGAAAATCTTCTTACAGCATAAGACAACACTGGGCGAAGCTGAAATACAAAGTGCCGTTGAAGCAGCTGCAGTTGTATTTAAGAAAGTTGTTCTTCAACGTCGTGCAGCCAAAAAAGCAAATGAAGAAGGTAAGCTCTAGGTTTTATTCTGAATTGTTTGTATGTTTTTTTTTCATTCATCGACCAAAAGCAATGCAATCGAAGAAAAAGCACTAAGTGTAATCTGAAATGCTACAAAGTATTTTCACTTAACCAAAATGTAAACATTGCGTATATTTTGTGAAATTTGGCAAAAGTAATGGTTTGAATTTGAAAACAATGTGACTAAATGTACTGTGCTATAATTTTATAGCTGGAAACAGCAAAAATACAAATGATTTTGTGTGAATGAACTTCTGGAAAATGATGATTGTAATTGAATTGTGTTGTTTTGCAAATGCGAATTGGAGTTTGTGCAAGTGGTTCCTTATCGATGTGCATCTGCATTCTAAGCCATCATTCGTAAAATTTGTATCACATTGTGGCGCTATAATTCGTAGTTTGGCTGCAAATGGCAATCTGCTTCATCTTGATATTTCAAACAGTTATTCAAACATTGTGTAACAGTTTTCAAATTGATATTTACATTCGTACACATTGAAATTGGGTGAAAATTACAAACATATAAATTCTATTAGTGGGACTAGATCAGACGTACACCCAACGCACTAGAACGTGCTTCTGGTCAACATCGACTAGCTCAATATGGGATTGCCGAGAATAGCTGTTGATTAATTGATAACAAGCATATCCCGGTTGAAATGTTCAATTCACAGCCTACCGAGGTGTAACACACGATAAGGAAAACTCATTGTGTCTATTGTTCACGTCCCAAGGATTTGAGCACCGCACGAAGAATACCATTTTCTGGCGTTGATTTGGTATTCTAGTGTTTATTGTGTCATTAGATAAATGTCAGTGATAACGACAAATTAACAACGTCAACTTTTGGTTGGCGTATTTGAGTTGCGCCAACAATTATCCGATTATCACCACATTTCCGAAATAACAGCGCATTCATATTATTTGCGTAAACAGAAGCGAATAGGCATTAGGTAGGCATTCAAACAAACGAACGGGTTTCATGTATATTTTGTACATTGTTATTACATCACAACAAAAAGTTGTCTATTATTAAGTCTTGATATCTCTCAAAATTCCATGCTCCTAAGTACACAGCGTATGTGGTTTGTATAGAAATAATACGCGAAATGTTATAGTATTCAAAAATCCAAGAAATACCACCAAAAAGGAATCTAATTCTAGCGAAATAATTTTCACAGTGAAAAGCAAAGACTGTAAACAGACAGCATTTTCGCATGAACCAAGAGCATCAAACGAAATTGGAATTTCGTTTTAATTTATTTCCGCATTCTAGCTACCGAGAACATAATTATTTTTGCTTGAAGCTCGGTTGTTATACCGAATGAAAACTTACGTAGTTTTTATCTTAAACAAAGAATGAAAGCAAGTTTTTCATTAATCAAATGCTTTCAAAACTTTTTAAGTATTCCAAACATTTTGTAAAGCATTTTGTATGGTCCCGCATTTCAAAACTCGTCAAATCAATGTGATCGCAAATGTTATAGTCACAGAGAGGGAGAGAGAGAGAGAGAGAGAGAGAGAGAGAGAGAGAGAGAGAGAGAGAGAGAGAGAGAGAGAGAGAGAGAGAGAGAGAGAGAGGAAAGGAGAGAGAATCTCTTGAAATTCATTTTGTATGCATGAAAGCTAAACACAAAACACAAGACATAAGGTATTTCACTTTTATTTCTCTTTCCCGTCTCGACTGTTGCAAATTTTGCTGGCAAACCATAATTCGTATGGTCAAAGAAGTGATATGCTTTATGAATGCTATTGTTGTTATATTATTTTGTTTCTGCTGCTGTTGCTGTTGCTATTGCTATCATTCTTTGTACTTTGCAATTGGCATAGCTGCTGTAGAAAGAAGCGGCAAAAACAGAAAGACGAAGAAGCCATACAACACATACTAATCATACAATGAAAACAACATCCAAGCCCAAGTCAAAACCATAATAAATATCTTGGGTGTACTTTGTGTAATGAATATTATTCCATTAGATCGTGTGTATCGAGTGTGTGCGTGTGTGTGAACGAACGAAAGAGAATGAGTGAGTGAGTGAGTGTATTACTGAGAGCTAAGTGGCAATCGGAATTCAATAGCGAGAGCATTGCCAATTTCGTGTATTTGTGCTTGAGATTACATTCTACCTCTAGTCGTTTGCGAATGTTATTTTTCGTTGGTACACACAATGTGTGCACATTTTGCCCATTTTGTTGGGCAAAGTACGTGACTTCAATCCGTACAACTATATCCATACATTTAATAAATAATTTTTTTCTTCTTCTTCTTCTTCTTCTTCTTCTTCTTGTTTGGATGTGCTCGATGTGTGTCTGTTTATGCTCGACGAATGCTTCATCATACTGCAAATCATAGCATAAAAGAGATAAAAGGCAACAAAACTAAATAGACAAATACACACGATACAACAAGCATATTGTTCGTTTCGCTGTGTGTGTGTGTGTATTAATTCTTTATCATATCAAGTAGTTTTTGGCTTTGTCGAATTGAACAACAAAATTGAGAGGTTCGAGTGCGACAAACACACACACACATAAACACAAAAACACAAAAACACACAAACAATACTATTATATGGTAAACAGCTTAACACCAGCCAAAATGTGTATGAGCGTGCTCGCTGCTCACGTTCGATGTAATAAAGTCTAAAAGATCCATTGTCGAAATGGCTTGCTCTTTGTCGAACTATATAGTGTGTTGGGCAAAAGAGGTACTCATTTTAGTTTTAATAGTTAAGACGCGAAACGGATCCATTATTAGAAAACTATTGAGTGTTTGGTGTGGTTGCGTTGAAATACAAAATGAACAAGTATTGTATGAAATTGGCCTGTGTGGCGTTGTTCGTGTACTCTGTATTCCATCGTTCGTTGATGTATATGCTCTGGCAATCGCTTTAGTGTGCACTTTGAATCGATTCATGGATTTTGTTTTAGCGATGCCAAAAACTTTCCGTATCTTGGTAAGAGCGTGAGTTCATTCTAGTGTGCGCTTGTTTGGCTGCTAAGCTCGTTCAAAAAAAAATATATATACACATCAGCTTCGATTGCAAATTGAGCTGCTATTTTTGTTCAGTCGTTTGGTTACAACTGTGATTTTATGTGCGCGATCAAGAAAACCAGCACAGTTCCATTGAAAATCGCAAATATTGCAGAGTTGATTGTGAAACGGATGTGAAAATTAAAGCAGTGGCATTGATGACAAAACACTTCATTTGGAATTCAAGTAAACCTCTTAGCGGTAAAATTATTGACTTTATTTGATACGAAAATTTCAATTTAATAAAGTGACTTTTGCATGGAATTGATTTTGTGACAGACAACAACACAAATCGCAGTGAATGAGGAACAAAGCAGTTAATCAATGTGGCAAAACTATTCAAAGCTAATGCTGATTTGCAATCGAAAAATGAGGAATTGCTTATTGTGTGTGTGTGGCCTTTACATAAACGGGAAATCGATAAACCGTTTGAAATCACAAATAAATTGCCCTTTCGCGAATTAATTCAATTGAATTTTTAGCATCAATGCCGACTCATAGCCGCATATTCAGTTGAAAAAATATTAGAAAATTATGAGGAATTCCGAACAATAAACGTGTGATTATAGCCAAGATAAATCGCATGTGAATTAGTAGCAGCAAATTGCATTCAAAAATGTCATGAACAGTGCAAGTAAATGTTTCAAATAAAAGTAGAGGAAAAAACAAATTCAAATGTTATTCGATCGACAATAATATTTCACGATTTGAGCGAACGCACACGCAATACACTATCCACGATGTGAGATAAATACATACCGAGATATCTGTCAGTTACAATTTTCAATTAAATTCATTTTCTGCGTGAAATTGTGTGAATACATACGGAATTTTTGCAACGTTTAGCAAAACAATTCCTGTCATTTTCGGTTTTCCATCGAACAGCTATCTAAAAATGGAAATATTGCTTTTATTTTCCGTGCAAACGAAAATACCATGGAAAAATGAATCATATTGAAATGTTCACAGAGATGGTTCATTTGAACGTTCCACCATTGTCGTGCCAATCTACACACGCACACACACACACACACACACACACCAAAGAATTCATGAAATCGTTTGGGGATTTTTCATGATGCATTTTACTATTTTACATCGTTTTAAAAATCGATTCAGTTTGCCAACGCAATATTGAGATGCGGGCGTTCGTTCCAATTCATAATTGTCTGTTGAAATTGAAAAACGAGAGTGCGAGTCCATTGTTGATCAAAAATAGTAATGCGTTTGAATGAAGCAATCGACCGACACCAACAATAGCAACAATAACAGCATCAGAATCAGCATTGGCAGTGACGACGAAACATTTTTTCGGCCTACGTTCATGTCATTCGTTGTTGTTTTTTTCCACTCTATAATATGTGCGTTGTATTATGAATTGGTGTATCAAGTAGAAATCTAGTAAATGGTTACATACATCACAAGCATAAATCTAGTCATTTTCTATCCAAACAAATAAATGTCTTTATTGTTGTCACTTGATCGATTTACATGTCCATACAGTTTTTTTTTCTTCAAATAAACAACTGAACAAGCGAAAATTGTTTAAATTAAACTGTCGCAATATCTATTGAGAGTATTTTATCCAAACCGAGACATCGTCGGTATACCAAACTGGGTTTGGTGTTTGTGTGTGGTGTAAAGTTTTTTTTGTATTTCTTTATTGGAAGTGCCATTCCATTGTTTGGTTTAATTTAGTTTGGTTTCCAATCGAAATATACGACCACAAAACTCAAACATTTGACTTGTTTAGTTTGGAGTTTAGTTCCATTGGTATATTCCCTGTTCGAAATCCGACTGTAAAATGCGATTTCTCACTCTAACCATTTGGTTACGGTCAATCAAACTTGTTTTGGACGTTATTATCTCCCTTCTGCTCTTGCAATCATTCAACTCTTTCACATCGTAATCGTAGTGAAGGAGACAGACAAAAAAAATACCCAGTACATTTGAAATCATTATTTCGAATTGCTGACACTGGAGCTCAGCGATCCTCTCTCAATGCGAAATGTTTTATTCATATCATAGAGCAATCATAACATGAGTACCAATAATTATGTATATGAACTGGGAGCAAGATAGAGAGAGAGAGAGAGAGAGAGAGAGAGCAATCAAAAATATCATTTTCATCATGAGTCGTGACTATTGATTCGGATTAATACATTTACAAGAGTGAACGAAACGAGCGAGACCAAACGAATAAAAGAGGCAAAATCGGCTTTTGCTCGTGCACAACTAACTGAAACGTGATTACGGTGCATTTAAATGATTATAAGCGTAGGAATAGAGCTTCCATAATAATTAAGCCCATTTAATAAAGTCCCATCTAATTATCTGTTTCAACGAGCAAAGAGCCATTGCATTAAAGATCATTTCATGGGAACGACGCCCCACACACTAACACACACAAGCGAATGGGAGATATATTCGAAACGTGCCAAATCAGAATACAGCTCGATCTTTCATAAAGGTGAACCAAACCATTGATAAGGCAACGAAGAACCTGAACCACATTTTTCTTGTGCAAATAACATTTTTCAACTTTCCTTGTCCGGCTCGTTTGATTTAGTACAACAACAACCAACCAACATAAAACTCCATTTATCGCAAAGCGATGAGCGTTGGCAGATCTTGACTTCTTTAATTATATTTACACGTTGGCGACATATCTGTCGTCTTTAATCAACCACCATGACAATAATTTCTGCTCTAGCACATTTCCACGCAAAATGTCTTATCATTACCTCGTTGATATCACGAAATCGCATTTCATACATAATTTCCAGGAAATTACGCATTTTCTGGGGGATGAGACGAAAAAATTACGCGACAAAGGCTACATGTTCAATGCTTTATGGTGGGCCTATGATTAGCTTGATGTTCGCACTCTGTGTCAACTCTCCATTCCGTTGATGCTATCATTTAATTAGTTTAAATACAATGTTTTAACTTTGTTTGCTCAGATTCTTGAACCTTTCAAGTGTCTTGGACTCACCTCGGCATCACCAATGACAATATGATGCAATAATGTAAAAGCACATCAAGCAAGCACCATTTGTCCGTTCATTGCGTACACAATTGCTTTTCAACGTACTTTGGTCCGTGCAGACTCAGCAAAACTTCGATTGTCTCTTTTGGCAAAAGTTAACACATACAGCAGCAACAACAACAACAACAGGAGCTCAAATTCCCTGAAGCTATAACATTGTGTTACTTTCGTTGGCATTGGACAATTCGATAAAGAACGACAATATGTGCTTACTTTACTAACATTCTACAATGGCATGTCGAATAAACTTGGTTGAATTTAATTTCACACAAAAACCGACACGAACATGGACAATAACAATCAAGCGAATGGATAAATAACCAAGCCAAATAGTACTCCCAAATCGATTAATTGCCCGATGTGTGTCATCGATTGCACAAAACGATGAACTGTTTCATACGAACTTAATTAATTGAAGATTAAGTTTTATTGATTGCCTTAAATTAGGTAAGCCGATTACAGCGTCGCCACTGAAAAGTCGATATAAAACTGTCCAATAAACAAGACAAACGATAGACTCACACACACAGAGAGAGAGAGAGAGAGAGAGAGAGAGAGACCCAATGACCACCAGTTTTCAGACGAAGGAAAATCGAACATCAAACCATAACTTTATTGATAGTAATGAGAAAGCATTGTATCGACCAATTATTTCGACTATTTGATTGGATTCCACATATATATTCGATTGTTTGATTGTTGTTTTCGGTTCACCTTCAACATCTCATTAGCTGATGTTTGACCAATGAATTAGGGATGGCAAATTCGACGGGGCAAAAGTCCGGGCAAAGATTTCTTCCAATTTCCAACGTACAAAATATCAAAATATATAGAAAAAGTGATGACATTGTTATATTATGTGAGAAAATCAATCGATTAGAGGATTTTCCGAAGCACACACACACACAACGTACAAATGAATGACCGAACGGTCAAAGCGTTCATGCAGCGAGTGTCTCATTCATTTGAGCGTTGCTTGACTCGATCGGTTGTTCAAACAGCATTATTCTGTCGTATTATTTGCACGTTCCACATTTTTCATCCAGACGATTGGTTTGGTTTTTTCTCTTTGTCTGTCTCCCACTTTATTTGCAAGCCACACTTTATGCCAGACGCTTTTTCATTACGAGTCTATAGTTGACTATGTGATTCATTTTCTTTCGCTCTTTTTTTCTATTCGTTTGCTTACTTTTAGTATTGCGTTTACATTTGCCACTGTAATTTTGTTTCATTGAGTTTGTTCATAAGTCATTTTATGTTTATTCAATTTATTTTCTTTTATTTGATTTGATTTGATTTTTTTTATGTTCATTTCTGTTTTTTATTGTTTTCTTTTTTCGTTTCATTCTGTCGTGTGTTCGATGATTTTATGTTGGACATTGAAAACAGCAGGCGAAAGAAATCGGAATGTGACTTTAACACAGGATGATGTATCTGATTACGAAGGTTGTGCTACTCTAAAAATGATTTGTCCAGAGAGTAATGATTACAAATTGACGTTTGGTGTGAGTTCGGATTCATCAAGTTTGGATGATATTGAGGATAGCAGTTCAACATGTTCGTCAACAAATCGGCACAGCATTTCGCTGGATGATTGTGATTGGGACTATTTTGAACCGAGTGCAACAACAACGACAAAAACCATTTTCCGCGATATTGCACAATCACCGTTCGTTTCACCGCATCTACAGAGGCGTCGCCATACAAATATCAGTGATTTGCACACAACCGATGAAGAATTCTTGGCAACACATAGCTCATCACCAACCAGCAGCGATGGTTTTGATATACGTCGAAAATTATCACGTTTCAAGCGAAGCATTCGGCATTCGGTGAATAAAAATAATTCAACATGTGCTGGATCTCGATGTGATTGCGGTCAACAGCCAAAGTACGTGCCAATCCCGGTGCCTGTTCCTATTTTTGTAATCGGTGACGATGCAAACAGCTCCGATGTACGGGCACTGCAAAAGAAGCAAGCCGCTGAATTGTTTCAATTGTGGAATACGGCCGCTCCTGATCTACTGTTGGCCCATCAACAACAACGCAATCACATTGAAACGCATCAACATATTGCTAGCGATTTTTTAAAGAATTATGTTACTCAAGTGGAAACAAACACAACATCAACGCATACATTGGCAATGGGCATTGGCACACAAGCAGCAAGTGTTGCATACCCGGACGCATCCGCGCGTAACCAAGAAAATGACACACAACAAGAAGAAACAGCACTTGCAGCTAGCAACCAATCTTGTTGTATCAACAGCGATTGCAATATGCATACAAACAACGTCGGCATCGGCGGCGGCGGCGGCGGAAGCATCGTTGGCACAAATACAACCATAACGACGCATAATGATCGTTCAGAACAAATGAACAGTCTCAGTACCGGACCAACTGTCGATCTAACCATACCAACGAAAAATACACGCACGAAAACTGCCATCGAAACGGAGAATAACCTGAATCATTCAACAGTGAACTGTGAAATAAACAGCAGCCAACAGTTTGGTGTGCTAAAAAATGAGATCGAACGGGTGACAAATAAGAATTACGATGTGGCTGACGCAAATCCATTGAATTGTGTCATTTTTAACGAACATTTGGACGAATTGAGTGAACTATCGCATGGAATTGTCAAAAGTGACGAACTTTTACGAACGCAAAATTGCAATCGAACAAAGATATTCGATACAGAGCCAAATACTGGCGAATCGATAAGTGGATGTAATTTAATTAGTGACTTTTCATCAGCAAAATCCAAACTTAGTTCAAACCAGAGCATAAATCCAGCCGTGCTCAAGGCAAATAAATATCGTGAATTGACAAAATGCGGTGCATTTGTTCGAAAGCCATCAGATCCATTTTTGCGTGACAATAGTACAGTCGCTACAAGTGATATGGCTGGTTATTTGCGTTCGGAAAGTATGTTTTCGTCTTCATCGGGCGATTCATCGTCGTGTGACATGGATGACAGTGACATTGAAAACAATCATTCAAAAGCACGAAACAAATCAATCAAACGAAACTACGATGTACTCAATGCAAAAACGGTGAACGAAAAGGAAAAGGAAAAACATAGTTCAATATATGTGAGTGGTTCAAGTGATTGTGAAGATTTGCTATCGAATTCAACACGTGATCAACCGAGTTGCTCATCAGCGCCGGAAGCATCGGATAGCGATGAAAATGATTCTAAATTGCACAGTTCGTTGGCCGATCGTCGTCCCAAATCGAAAGGTTTTTACAAAGTGTTTGTGGTGAATAAAAAAACGGGTTCATCCGAAAGCGATTCACCGAGCACGAATGTCAATAGTACAGATGATTCAAGTGATAATGACACCGACACTGAAAAAATCGTATTGAACTACATTAAACCATTACCAGAGAATGGCAGTGAATCGGCTAATTATGTCTACGATACAACGACCGAAAGTTACGATGATATCGATCAAAACGATGAAATTGTTCTGTGCTCGATCAAGCGGCTCAATGACGATGACATTGCCAAGTGTGAAATGAATAATACAATGCATGAGCCGACCGTAAATTTGGGTGTTGATGCAAAACAAAACGGGATTAAAAGCGTTGACATGCATGGCATAAAAAATGACAACGAACAAACGATGATTGAACAGATGCCAATCGATGCGAAATCATTTGAAACAGCCGAGAATGCAATCGACGAAACGACGACGACAACGTACATGCAGCAAAATAAACAGGTTGACCTTCATAATCAATCAACTACAGCTACAATCGATGCGATTCGTGCGAATACGGATCTCGATAGTGAACGTAATACGGATGCAGTGCGAAGCCAAGCACAACAAATGGTCCATGATTTATGTGAAACGATTGAACAGAAATTAATGGATAAACAAGTTCAATTGGATTCAACGTTGGCTCAAGACCATCACGATGATGATTTGGAAAACAGCGAACCAATTGTATCCGGTTGTGTGCACACTTCCGAGGAAATGGAGCAGCCAACAAATATTGACACCCAAACTGATAGATCACAAGCAAATAGTGAAACTCATGAAAATTCAACAGCCGCAACGCCAATCGAAACCATAAAATGTTTAGAAACTGATCCAGTTTCCATGAATGGTTTTGTGAGCGAACAACCAGTGCATAGCATCCAAGTACCACTTGGTGTCGATGACATTTTAAGCAACCGTACCGATGATAAACGTGAACAAGACCCGCTCGAATCGCAAAATGTTGTGAAATGTACGAACCAGTTGACGACACACAATGATGCCGCATGCGATAAAATGCCAGGTAAAGTAAAATATTTAAATGAATTGGACGAAAAAAATGAGCACAAATTAAAAACCATTGTTGTTGATATTTTAGACAAAAATGAAATGCTACACGAAACGGTATTGATGCATGAGAATGACGATGAAAACATCGAAATTAAAAACAGTCAACAGCCACTCAATGCAGACAATGAAGCGAAAGTCGATATTGTCTGCATTGACACAACCGGTTTGTGTGTGTTGAATGACAACGGGCGCAACGATGAAACGTCAACCACAACGCCTAGTTTATTAGAAAGTGCAACAACAGACGTACACACACCAGCAAGCCCATCCGGCACACCAACACACCCACAGCAAATAGATACTAATGAGTTTGGTAAACATGAACACCGAGTTGAGTGCATAGAAAACCAAATCATTAGCGCAGAAAATATTGACTTAGGCGAAGCTGAACGCGATTGCGTTCCATCCGCTACACAAGAGTCAAGCGATGAGAGCGTTGAGAGCGATGATCATGCGTTCAATTTCCCCTCAACGGCACCGCACGCCGTAACCAATACCAACGAGCAAGTACCAGGTGTGCAAACAAATGAAACGACACAGGTAGATCGTAACGCAGACAATTTAACACGATCACCGTCACTTAGTTCAGTTGAAAATGAACGTTTGAACAGTACGGATGGGCATACAAGTGGAACAACAGCCAAATACACAAGCTTAGTGATGATCACACAAGACATTCGATCGCCTTTGGCAACATCAAATGTAAATATTGTGCCATCAGATACCACGCATATCGTTTCCGTTTCCGATTCAGATTCATCGGATTCCATCAGTATTCAGCATACAAATCGGTTGTCCGATGACGAATACGAGCCAAATTCGTTGGCTGGCTACTTCACTCGATCGCTTGAAGAGGATTCGTTAAGCACTTCCACTCCGACCATCAAACGACGACCCATTGTCACAAATCATTCAAGTGATTTTTACGGTTATAGTGAGCATTTGCCAAGCTTTGAAAATGAATATACGAGTTCAGTGTTCGATAGTGAAATGTTGAATCAACGAAATTATAGTGCGATTCAAATGGCAAATAATAGTGCAAACAATAGTCGAAATGGTGAAAATAAGAAATGTAATAATGATGATGTGACAGTTGTGACAACAAATAATACATTATCGGCCGTTGTGTGTTTGGAAGATGGGCTGGCCGATGATGATTCGTGGATTGGAAGTGCTGACGAAGATGAAGAATTTGCAGCACAAACAGCCACCGATTCGGAAACTGAATATGCTGAAGATTTGGCAATGTGTTCGGCAATGGATCGTGAAGAAGAGCTTCGTGGTTACAATCGCACCTCCATCGATTTTACGCTTCACACAATTGTCGAAGAAAGTTGTGAGGAAAGCGAAGTTGAGGTCAATGACAAAAAGAAAAATCGAATGTCAGCCTCAGAATTGGAAAAATACTTCTTTTTTGGATTGGGCGATGGAAAACCATCGAACTTATCGAGTACAGACACACGTGAAGATAGTATTTCTGAAACGAGTAGTATGTGCAGCGAAGGAATGGATTCGCTGGGAGCGGGTGAAAATCAAAATCAAGATTCCAGTGCAATGGCATCGTCACGTTTAGAAAAGTATTTTTTGTCCACATTTATGGGCTTTTCATCGAATGAACGCGATCAAAATTCGGATGGCAGTGGCAGTGTGGGCAGTGATAGTGAAGGGCATGCAAGCCCAGAGCAACGGCGAAAGCGTTTAGTTCGCGCTCGTGGCACACCACATCGATCTCACAATTCATCATTGGACAATTTATTGGCCACCAAAGATGATAATCACGATTCTTTGGCATCAAATGACAATCCAGCACTCGTAAATGAGTCCAACAATTCATCCGAAACGGATACATGTGACGATACTGTGATACATTTAGAGAAAGATGCCAATCCAAATGACACGCTAAAACGAAAAAAGCAAACCAAAAAGAAGAGCAGCGACAGCGAAGAAAATAAAAAATCAATTGGAACAGTTTCCGATGAAGAAAATGCGAACGCCAAAAGTTCACTTGCCGCCGACACATTTTCCGTTCAATCAACAGCAGCAAGCTCCAATGGAGCAACGAAAAAACAGAGTAGCCGTGACAGTGGTTTCATTGGTAGCAATGATGATTTGCTGAAAAATGATGATCCACACAAAATTGGCTCTGAATTGAAAATTGAACTGGAAGAAATCAAAGAAGAGACAAAAGAGAATGTTGCCGCACAGCAAACGGGCGCACAACAAATGCCAACAGCGTCCACGTCACTCACACGCAAAGACAGCTTCAACAATTACAGTTCGGATGAAGAGACCAATCTAATGATGTCGAAATTGCGGCAATTTGTGAAAACGCTTGTCGCATCAAATGCAAATGCACAACGAACTACATCAAAATCATCAACACCCATGATGAGCGGCTCGAATACACCCAAAAGTGGCACACCTGTGCCAAAGCCACGATCAAAAGCCAAACCACCGCAGCTCGTGTACTTTGAAAATGAATTGACGCGCCTCATGAAAACCGTGCCCGGTATTAATGACGATCAAGTGCGTGAAATTGTTGAATATTTGAGCAGCGAAGAGACTTGGTCGGATTCGTATGATTCGTCGGATTACAGCCAAAGCTCTGATTTAGAAGGTGCCGCTTCATCAACAAGCAAATCGGAATTGCAAGAGCAAATATCGGCCAGTTGTCAACAAATTATAAAAAAATTCGAAGGTGCGGTTGGTGATCACGAGGGCGATATCGGTGATGGTGGATTGTTCGATGAAAAGCAATGCTTAAACCGTGAAACAGCCTTGGTGTATCACAAATTGGTTGCATCATTTTCGAAAATAAACACCGAAAAACAGCCGAAAGAGTCAAATCATTCGCCGCCAATATTTGCCAAAGTGATGAGCCATATTGGAACAAGACTGGTTGCATTGATGCATGAGGTGAGCAGCAGTGAATCGCATGCCAGCCATTCGCCAAAGCCAACCACACGATACCATAAAAAATTGCAACAAAAAATTTCGGCCACAACCACCGACGAAGAGGATGAAAATCCACATGTTGCCGATAATACGATGGAAAGTGGCGAAAGCTATTTAAATTTGCCGCGCAGCAAATCGCATGATTTGTTATTGAGTGGCACTCGATTGCAGCATCATCAAAGCGGTGACATTGCCGCCGAAGAAAAAGAGGCTAGTGACTATGAACGATTTTCATGGCGTGGTAGTTTTGAATCAGCATTACTAGCGAATGGTGATTCAAGAACCAAATTGACCCTACTCGACCGTGACAATTCATCGTCTGCTTCCGCTTTAGCAGCAAAGCGACGTTCAGCAGGCGATTTACTATTTAATCAATGTAGCCTGAGCCGTGAACAATTAGATCGAGTGCGTTCGTGTGGCAGCATTGGCGGTGGATCTGGTTCAACTGATGCCGTCAATAGCATTGAATCATCGAAATTATGGGGATCGGAAAATAATCAACGAACCTCAAGTAATCGACCGAAATTCCGTGATTCTGATGACGAATCATCGGATGAAGAGCGATGCCATCACATTATGGGCAATCGATCAACATTACCGCGAAGCCTACAAACAACAACCGCAGCCAGTACAAATTCACTTCCACGTTCCACAACAAATGCACAATCGCAAAAATCACAAAGTGCCCATCAATTTTTGCCAAATAGTGTAAAAAGTGCGCGTTATCGTCCGCCCGGTTTTTCACGTTTAACTGCCACACCGAAAAAATCCAATTCGTCACTGGGATTAACTTCATTGTATACGAAACGAGATAATTCTTCACGAACACGACGAATTCAATCACTGTACAGCGGTAAGCGATTTCAAATCAATTTTTTTGATGTGTCATTTACCTGCGAAACAATATTGCCCTTTACTAACCAAAGCTATCTCGCTTTAGTCGCTATGCGCTGCTTTTAACAACAAGAACTAATTCCTATTTCGATTAAAAAGTTTTGGATACGAACAAAAAAATGGAGAGTCAAATCAATAACGCTTCCAGAAAAATGAGAAACCAATTTTTTCTGTTGTAATGTAAAAATGATTTTATTCAGTGTGTTTGTTGTTCAATGCACGACAAACAAAGTATGAAAACAGATTTAACTGTAACCAGCAGCAATGTGCTTTTATCGTAGCTGTTCTTTGTTCCATCCGAATAAAAGAAACAAAAAACCATATACATAACGTGTCTTGTCGGCGCAATTTTTTCGCGCTCTCTCTTTCGTTCTCAATTCATGCCATCGGCTGCTTCAATGATGAACATTTCAAAAATGATGCTTGGTCGTTCTTCTATTTCATTTTTGTTGTTGCTATTGTTGTTGTTCCACTCTACGTACGTGGGGCATTACATTTTGTAATGCATGGTTGATTCTGTTAGCATTTTTAAATAAATGAAGAACGAACACCGAAATACGAACGAAACACACTGCAGCTATAAAAATATACATTCCATTTTTTTCTGATCTCATTTCACGTGGAACAAAATACGGCATCTTTCTTTTCTGTGTTTATTTCGTTTTTTTTCTCTGTCGAATGAAAAGCAAAATCAGAACAAAACATCAAGGTAAAATGACCATTAGACTTCGAAACGTGCTGTAAAATAAAAAAAAAAAAAAATCCCAAATCACACAACGATGAACAGTGCTGAGAATGAAAGAGCATGTAATAAAAATACGAGAGATTCAAGTAAAATATTATGAGCTACTGTAGAAGTGAAGATAGATTACAAAATAATATTGCGCTCGGCGAATATACAAATTGAGAGAATGATGTCCAAACTTACTTTAAGTGGCCACCAATCTTAAATGTATTCGTTTGCTAGCGTAAAAAAAAGAGCTACGAGTCGGTTGGCTATAGCAAGCAACAGCAAAAATAAAACAAACTTGGAATGTTTTTTTTGTGGATTTTTCAATTCGTTGCTTTCGATCAAGTTCCGTGTGTGCAAACAGTGTAGCAACCGTTTGCAGAACCCACATGCCGCACGCATACAATTTCAATGGTGTTGTGTGTGGTGCTGTTGTGCGTCAGCGAAAGTCGTTGGCATTATCCAATTACATGAGTGTGTACCGAACGCTTGTCGTTTTTGCTTATGTTCCCATCTATTATGGCCGGGGCGAACACAAAAAAAAGCAACGCGTTGCCAACAAGAGTTGGTTAGTCTTTTCATTCGAAGAGTGTAGTATTCATTGGCACTAGCAAAGTGGCGAGTGTTTGTATTTGCTAATGCGAGCGTATTTGTGTGTAGTAGTTTTGGTTTATGCGGTAAACAACCGTGTTTTACCCATGCGACCATCAACCATCAGACATCAAGCCATCGTAACAATAATAATTTATGACAATGGCATCGTCCAAACCAGAGTGCAACACCAATCAAACCTATCTTTTGACGGCTACAAAGCGCTTCATTTTCTTGATGGCTGCTAAAACCAAACGCGGAGCCACAGCCACAACCGACAATAAATGGAGACACAAATCGATTGAAATCCATGGAAATGTTTCATTTATTTTGGCTTTTTTACGAGCACTGACAACACGTAATTTCCTTTAAGAAACGACCAAACCAGGGGGGAAAAAAACCTGAGTGATAAATCTGTGTACCCAGAAAACTCAATTTCACCTTAACATTCGTTCACTTGTGTACGATGCATAGCACACTTTTGCACGGTTTTGATGATACCTGAACAAAAAAAAAATCGGTTTTCGTTTCCGCTACGCTCATCTCCTGTGTTGACAATTCGTACAAAAGCCATGTAATATTGAAACAAACAAAACGAAGAAGTCCCGGGCGCTTAAATCCATCCATTCTGCACCAAAGAGTAGATGACAAGTTTTGAGGACTTTACATCGAGACCCAAGTACACTTACACAGGGATTGCTGTGTTTCAATAAAAACCACAATACAGTGCTCAACTTTATTACGCGTACAGCTTTCGTCTTTTATTGAGTCGATCAATGTATCGTCATAATGTCATGCCACCATCAAATTATATCGTTTTTATAGTCAAAATCTACTCCGTCTCAGCCCCACACAACAAACGTATTAATTTCGCAAGAAATGTGAACTATGCGCTGTGCATGTATAAAAAAAAGAGAAACATTTCGAATGTCGAAGGTTTAATGGCATTAAATCGGGTCCAATGTATATATTGTACGCGTTACACCAAAGTCATATAACAATTTGGAAGAATGTTATTTGGACATCAAAAGCATTTCGCCATTTATACCACAAAAATCCAAGTATTTGTCGCACAATGTTTTTCATTTGGTCGTACGCAAAAAGGCTGAGAGATTGCCATAAATTCAAATAATAATTGCATAAATTCCACCAGCGTTGGTTTTGCTCATTTTGGCGCTTCATTGGATTATTTACATTTTTGTGAGCGAAGGTAATTAGCTGGAGCACCACAAAGCAACAAACACACACACACACACACAGAGAGAGAGAGAGAGAGAGAGAGAGAGAGAGAGAGAGAGAGAGAGAAAAAAACACTGACACACACACGCTCAAACGACACAAACAAACACACCATGTAACGGCAAATATGCTTAAAAATAGTAATTAAAACATCGTAACAAAGACCCTTTCGACAAATGAAATTGTTGCTGAACACTGACAACTCCATTACACACATAAAATCACAAACGCACGCAATTTTTTGCTTTCTTTCTCTTCATTCAACATTCAAAACATGGCAATTATTTAATTTACTATAATTTTTTGTTTTCTTGTGATGTAAATGTTCAATAGAGAAAATTGTTTAAATGCTTTTAACATTTGTTGCGATCGCTTGTTTCACGTATGCCGTTCGCGTGTGTTACGCGTGCGAGTGTGTATGTTTGTGTGTGTGTGTGAATCGATTTCACTCTCGAATGGGAGAGAGAGAATTTTATGTGAACGCCAATGTTATCTGCCGTACTTTCAAACACAAAAGCAATTCGTCTTCTTTTGATTTTACTTCATGCTATTGCTATTAGCATTAGACATAACCAGAGCAAGAGAACAAGCATTTTGTGTTTTCAGTATGCCTTTTTTTCTCTGATTTTTCTCTGATTTTTCTCTTATTTTTCTCTTATATTGATGTTTGCCTCTCCTTTTTGCTCGTGTGTTACCATATTATTTTACAACTCTCTCAATAATTTGCAATGCTATATCATGGATTTTGAAGTCAGACGTGCACATCGAAAACACTTCGCTTGTCTTGCTACCGACGATGATGATGAACAATCTTGTCTTTGGGGGAAGAAAGCGTTGATGTAGAAGATTGATCCCATTGGTGGCGGTTGTATTCAAGGCTTGAATTTTAAGCTCAACACAAAATATCAAACAAATAACAAACACAAAAATCATCAAACAAACGAATGAAAAACATCACAAGCATTCGATATTCTAGACACGATTTAATTAATTGATATGAAAAAAAAAGTACACATAAGCGATTATTAAGCTGGCTGAGCTTGGTTATTAGGTTTTATATATTTATTGCAATGGCTTGCATTGGCTGCGATAACACATAAGAATAAATTTATTCGCAAACGCACTTTCGAAATATTTTGCAAATGCTTGGCCGATTCATTTACAGACAAAAGCATTGAAGAAGATTTAAGAGGATTCAAGTCATTAGTGTTTTACTTTCTATTGGGTTGTTCACGCTGGTTTTTTTTTGTGTGTGTTGTTGGCAACATCATGTTTGAATGTATTCAAATTGTGCGTTGATAGCAACTGAGAAACCGCAAAATGTATTCAATGGACGATTGATTTTCGAATGAATAAAAATATATAAATCGAACACTCGAATAGCAAACGCCAGAAAAGCAGCATTCAAAATTGATATTGCTCACTCTGTGAGTTAATTGGAAATGTATTCAAGTCGAAACATGATGGTGAAAAAAAAAACAGGCAAATCACAATGAAAAATCAGATAAACGCTTTTCAATCAACAATAGCCATGTTTTTTTTATGGCTATACAGTAAAAAATCAGGTTTCTTTTCATTTCATTTTTAGAACATTTCCCACGCACGACGAATAAATGGCGTTTTCATTGTATTGGCTGAATTTATTGTTTTGCATTTCCTTAATTGGTATTTTGAAATCTCGGCAGAGTCTTCCATTTCGAAAATATGCTTATTCATAGTAATAACAAAGCTATCAGTTAATTTACAAAAATGGGCGTTTCATCGATGCGCCCATCCGATACATGCAAATCACACATGCGGAGATTTTAAATCGACGCATCACCTTCGTACGTAGCACGTTATTGTTTTAACTTATGACAATCAGTACAAAACGCTGCAAAATCAATCGATCAAAATGAAATCTGGGCCCAGATAAAGCTGTTTGAAGGTGTGCGATTGTGTATTTTAAATTTAGTTTGAACCTTTCGAAAATGTGACAAGCGACATTTAATCCAATTGTGTCAAAGAGAAACATCACAAAGCCAAACCAAAGTCACAAATGCCGAAAAACCCGTTGATTTTTGCCCACCGCCGCTAGCGCGATTTATGCGACTGTCACTCGTTTTTTTTTCTCACCTCATTCAAGTTCGTGGAAAACAATACACGACTGGTTCGTTTGAAGTTGGCATTCGACACAGATTGAAACGGAGTGAAACGTAAGCGACTGTTTTCAACATTTATATTGCACATACGAGTTCCAAACACACAATTTGTTTGTCACCACATGACGTCAACAATTTGAATGAAAGGCGAAACAACGACGAGTATTTTGTTTACTGTCAAATTTTTGGTTATCTCATGAAAAAGACAAATAAGGGAAGTATGTGTTCGCGTTTGGCCGCTTCACATTGATTACATGCATTTTGAAATCGTCTCTGCCAAATTATGGATAAACTGGCTTGAGTTATGTGTCTTTTGAAGATGCGGTTCAACAAACCAATCTGTGTGTACACACATATATTACTCACGTGAGTGCCAGCAACGTCAAAAATAGTTTGTTACGTTAATTAAATTTTAAGCATAGAACACGAACAAATATGGATGTCAAAAATATTGAGCAATCAACAACAATGACGCTTGATTAAGTTTCCAGCCATAGACATATTCTAGTAGAAACTCGCACGATATACAATAAAATTGTTCCCTGATTATTTTTTTTTCTTCAAATAAAGTTGACGCGGTAAAGTGCCAAAAAGTAAGCGTGAAACGCATCGGTTTTATGACGCTTAAGCGCATTGAAACCTCAAAACCGTGAGTTACACAAGAATAAAGAAAAAATAGATCCTATTTCTGAAGCCAACAAAATATGGTGGCAACCGTATTCGCATCACCAAAGTTGGAAACACTTTTTGTTCAGTGTGGTTTTTGAAGTTGGGAATATTTTACGTTGTTCATACTTGCTTTCAATTCACATTGTAAAATGTCTTTGTCTTTGACACACATACAAGCTCGGGCACTTGGGTTGTGCAGCTACAAAAAAACTCACAATATTACGACAATAGAAAATGTTTTATAAACTTGGAGATAAACTTGAACAAAAAAAAATCGTTTGTTTTATCTATGAGACTCACAGACGGTGCGCTTTTTTTGAATAAATAACGACCGGCTTTGCATAATGCTGACGTAGCCTTGATAGCTATGGTTCTATGCTTTATGTCAGCGGCTGTGTATCACAAAATAGTAATTAGTGGTGAGCAACAGGCAACGTTGTTGCCGTCATTTAATTGTGCTGCACCGCAAATGAAAAACGAAAAAAAAACTTATGAAACTTGATAATAATTTTAGAAGCATAAAAACTGTAAAAACCATAAAAGAACGTGAGTTGAAGGCAAAAATGAAGTCAAATATTCAGTAACGCTCTAGCTAGCCAACAGATTTAACTCGAACGAAAGTAAAAGTCTCAAAAACTTTGATTCACTTCTAGCATCACATAAAGCGGATTGATTGTAATTTGCGCCTATTTATGTGTTTCCATGCACACACACACACACCAACAGGTGGTTTCCATTAATTTTTCGAACATTCGCAAGCGTTCGTTAGAGACTCAATATTATTCGTAGGATGCTACGATAATAAATTTTAACCGCTTCTTTTTACTTTACCACAGCACCAAGATGTTTGTCTATTTTTCAAGCGATATAGAATTCCCAGCACATCTGACAGAAAAATTTATGCGGAAAAATTAACTTTTGAATTATTTATTTGCACAAAACTTTAAATCGATAAAGTACCAATGATGAAGAAAAAAAGTAAACAATTTGTGTTGCTGTGAACGATAGTACAATAGTTGCATATCGATTTTCATAGGATTGACGTCAACCACTTCCCATTCAACTAAATAACAATACAATTTTAATATTTGAAACGGTTTTTCGTTGTAAAGCGTAATTCAAATTCGCCTGGCTGGAGATGAAAATGAGAAAAGCATCGTATGAACGAGTTAAATGGAGAGAGTTGCAACAGGCAACTGTTTGAAATGTGGACACAGTTGGCGAACAGCACACCACAGTGTACAAACTGTACTGTACGCTGTACAGCACAACAATAATATTCACTGTGGATTTATACGATTAAAAATAGAATGAGATATTAGATTGTATGTTGTTAGATCGAGCTTGAGCTCGAGCTTGGGATATTCAGCTATATGAATATTGCATTTGTGCCAATTCAGTGAATCCATTTTTACATCTCTTTATCTCTTTCTCACTCACGATCTCTCTCTCTCTCTCAATCTGAATGTGCATGGTGTCAACCCGCACCGTACTGTGCCTGCACAATATATGTACTCGAGCTTAAGCTCGCGAGCAAAATATTTCTGCGTCTGCATATTAAAACGTTATCGTTATGGCCTAGATAAATGTGCACAGGAAATTCCAATGTAACAGGTTGCCCATGTGAATAAGCTAAGCCTTTCTCACTATTTATTGATTACGATGGATGCTGGCAGCTACTGGCTGCTTTAGCTGCACTCGGTCTCCCCTCATCATTGTCGCACGTGTGCCCTTCTCGAGTGTAGCTGAAACCTTTTGTTTGCAAATTCCAATGGCACAATAAATGGTTTAATGTGTTTCTATGATGGCTTTTGTATTTTGCTCTCTTATCGATTTAAATCCATGAAGAAGAATCAAATGGATTGGTACGGCATAGCGCCCATTATCAATCGTTGTCGATGGAATGTATTGCCAATAGGTGGTATGCTAGACTTTGCCGATTAGTTTGCACATAAATTGATGAGACGAACATGAATGTATGTTCGAAACGAGGACAACATGAGGCACGCGCGCGCACGCGTTAATGTGAGTGCGTGCGTTTTTATTTTCTGGCTCTGCCAACACATAAATTCATATATTTTATAAACCAAATTTTCGGAATAGAGACGTTACAATACATTCCATTTGAGCATTTAAAATCAACGGTGCGAGCGCGTGATTTCAGTAAATTCAGTCAATTTAAGCAACAGCCTTCACAAAAACGCATAAAAAAAGGTAAAACAAAATACAGACTTTGTAGCACCAGGCATTAGCTACTCGGCTGCTCGGCAGCTCGGCAGCTCGGCAACTTGGCTGATGGATGCTTTCCAATCAACATGTGTTTGTGCACGATATGTGTAGCAAATTGCGTGATATTTGCCTGTTACAAAATTGCTATCGATTTCGATGTGCATAAAGGCCAATAATCCAACAACATTCGTCGCATAATAGCTCTGATTGCTAACACTTATCACATGTATAATTGCGAATTACCGTTTCATGTTCTGTTTATCATTCAATGCATGTCTCATGCCCACTGTGGTGCGTACGCATTCCACGGTATTCCAATACATTCCACTTTTATTGGCATTTGTTGGTATCGTCATACACGACCTCCACCAACCGTAAAAGCGAACCATCAGTTTTTATTGTATCGTTTCACATTTCCGTTATTATTCATGCTTCTTGTAGGCAAAACATATGCCATCATTTCAATGGGATCTCCTTTCTTTCGTTCAGTTTCCGGACGGTCTCCGAGTGTTTCTGATGCTCTGCTACGGCTGTCATTGGCATTGCCGTTGTTCCATTATATTCCCAAGCTATAAAATTTTTTGAAATGACAAAAAAAAAATTGACAATAAATGTTTGAGCTTCCGCCATTCTTTTCGCAGTCACATCCGTGAATCGGAAATGAAACCCTTTTTTTGAAGCTCATGCTGTTTCATTTTTTCCACTCGAGAAAAAAAATCGACGCAGTTTTTTTTGCGTGTATAGTTTTCACGATTCGTGAATCTTTCACATAAAATATTCAAGCATGATGCTTACTGCTGTTGGTTGGGATGGTGAACATGTATCGATGCGTATGTCTTTTTAACCGTATAACAGAGCAACAAAGGTCTGAGCTCCCCAAAAACACTCAATTTATATATCTGACAATGTCACTTTGGCGTACTTTGCACATTTGTATACATGCATCGGCCACATCATTTCCAACCAAATATTTGGCAAAATAACCGAGGTAAAACGTTGGAGTTTATCCTTTACCTTAATAAATTTCTGGTAAATAGTGCATGTATTCGATCCACGCGATTCAGTCCCTTAGATCAATCCACAGCCACGAATACACGATTCACTTTATTTTTGTAACATGTTTAGTAGACATGTTCAACTTCCTGTGTCTGTGAATTTGTGAAGGCGGATGCTAAAAGTGTGCTGCGAGATAAAATGTGAGCTCTTTAAAAAGGTTTATCTGTAAAACAGCTTTGGTGAATAGCAATTACTTATGCATACGCGCTACAAGCTCAGTTCTGTACATTGCACAGTTAACAGTGTTCACATTCACGAAGGGAAGGCGGAAACCCAGTTTCAAATTCAATAAAATAAACACATGTTGAAATTATCTAATTCCATTTAAATGGAAAACTTTCAGTGGGTACGAATTTTGCCATCATTTCATGTCTCGCACTCTCGTACAATGTAAGTTCATGCATGGTTTTCGGGAATTGAATGTCGTTTCTACACTCTCGTAGCATGAATTCTAATGAAAAATGACTAGTACTTTGAGTGATTATTCGAGCTTAGGTATGATGAGCAATGAGACAATTTGTCGTCTATTTTTCAGTGAACATGAAATATGTTTGCTTTAAATTTGTACCAACATGTATAGAGATTAGCAGTGAAAAGTTGCAACGACCACACAAATTAATTCGTTCAAAAAAAAAACAAAACGTTCGCCCCAAATTACAATTTTGTTGAAACAACTTTTCGGGTGTTAAGGGGCGTTGATGAGCGTTGATCTGTAGACTGTACAAATGTTAGAACAGCCAATATAAAAGATAGATCAAAGTGAATGCAAATATTTGAAATATACTATTTTCGTATTTTTTTCTACAAATTTAACTTGTGGCTTATAATTTCGTTCGTATCAAATTGATTTTAAGTTCGAATTTCCAAATTATATTCAACTAATTACTCCCTCTTGAGGCATTCGGGTTGTTAGTTTAGGGAGTTCTAACATTTTTACTTTTTATGACCGAATTTAACAGACTGAAATCAAAAGTCGAATTCTCTGGTGAGTTTTTTTTTCGTGTGGTTGCTCTTTGCATCCAAGAAATGGTTCGGCTCATAAAACTTCACGACAAAAACCAATCCAAGCCAATATAAATAAAAATACTTGAGTCTCAGGTAAACTGACAAACATTTGAGAGAAAAACATACCAAAAAAACAAGCCGAAAAACGACCAATTCAACCACATCTTTTTCTTCACATTTCCATTCCATTCAAAATTACCTGCAAAATGAACTGGAATAACATTTTCATAGCACCATCACAGCAACAAAAAAACAACTTGGTTGGTTCTGTTTGCACGTCACTCGTTGTTGGTTTATCGTTCCGCGTAAATAGACATTCATCTCTTGTATCTCTGTTTTTGCCGTTTGTCTGTGAGCGTGTGTACTCTGTGCGCTGTACACCAAACTATTATTTGGAATGTGTTGGTACTTTTGGTTTATGGACCGAATTTCAATGTAGTTTATTGCCTGTGAACAAAGAGCAAGAATGTGCATGACTGACCAATTCGATGCTTGTTGTGGTTGCTTCTCTTTTTGTGTGTGTGAGTGTTTGAAATGTTTGAAGTGAACTGAACCACTAAGTGATTCAAGCGTTGAGTTCGTTGTCACTTTACGTTCAATGTTCATTGCGATGGAAATAAAGACAACACTTCATAAAAATAAGATAGAAGCGTCGCATTGTTTCTACTTTTCTAAGAAACAAGATTAATGATAAACTTCACACGGAAAAAAAATGAAAAATAATTTACGAAGAGAACGTGACTCACATTTCAATTGTGTTTATGTTCTGTTTTGATGACATCTATTTGAATAGGCAATGTGCGCATTCAAATTGACTTTGACGTTCGACGTTTCTTTAAATTCAATAGCAATTGCAAAATCTATCATTTGCAATTTTGTCACACTAACAACAGATCTTCAGGTTAATCTTTTGTATCGCAAACACACGTACACAAACAATTTGGTGATGAAAACAAAGATTATGTGTCAACTCAAATCTATTGGAAGTGTCAGTTGAAATTTCATACCATGGAAGTCGTCAAGAGCTTCGAAGATGATGTAAAACGATGCAAGTGGCCATTTTCAACCGTTTTGACGTAATGCACAAAATTAGGAATGACATTAAATGAAGTGATATAAACTGCACCAGCTCAATTGAAAGACGTTTGACGTATCGCGATTAGTAAATGTATTGGATGATTTGTACTCCGTAAAATACACTGCATTGCACATTGCACATTACCACGTTGAAAGTCGAATCAATAAACGCCATCAAAAGTTCTGCGCTGAAAATATTACTTTCTATTTTTAAACGAAATGGTTTTTCTCTTTGGGTAGCTGTTCCAAATCAACTGACAAATTAATCTCATCAAATTCTTTTTATAAATTTCAAACATTCAAATCGAACACAACAATTGAAACATTTCGCAAATAATTTTTGTTCCAAATAAAAAGGGGGATCTGTGTAAATTCAAATGGCATCAAAGTTAAAAGCGAACACACATAAATAAAAGAAGCGAATATATCGCTAAGAACATCAACAGAATATTGAATTTAATGATAAAATATGCAGCATTTGAATCGATAATGCGATTATATTTTCGAACGAATAGGAGAAAAAAAAAACGAAAAAAACCAACCGAACAATGAAGGGAAAAAAGCAGTGGAATTCGTCAACATTCGATATAACTGTGTCGATTGGGAAACAAACACATAATAATAAACAGTACTTTCAATAGCTTACTTGTCGATATGGTGCTTGAGGCCATGTATGTGGATTTTTAAGCGAAAAAAAAACGCCCGAAAAGGCAGAATAATGCATTTTAATAAAATTGGTTAAACATGCTGTTCCAATGCCAATCGTGGTAAATTTCACCTCACATGTAATCCTCATTCAATTTACTCTAGTTTTTTTGTGTGTCTGTACGCTCTCGTGCTACAAATGTGCTTAATATCCCAGCTGCCGTTACATATTTTATACGCTTCAACATTCGAGTTAATGTGTCGTTAGAAAAGTCGTAGTCGACCCCGGATGGAAAAAAAGCATCAACTATTTCTAAATTGCCGAACATTTCCACGGGATGTGGATTCGGGAGGAAAGAAATGAAATTTGGATTGAATTGCTCGTCATAGTAAATTGGATTGATGCTTCTGTAATATGAGTGCAGCTTGACGCTTAGAATGTTTCATAAGATACACACACTTACACACTATAAAAATGATATATGACAGTTTACATCAGCCATTACCGTCAAACGGTTTTCGGATATCATTGACCAACTAACCAGTAACCAGCAATGACATTGGATCATTTCCCATCCATACCCTAATTTTGGTATGTGTGCAAGTGCTGTTTGCCTGTATAGTTTTTTTTCTTTTGTTGGGATGAGAATGAACGATATAATGACGTGCGGGATTTTCTTTCCGCCACAAATGATAACATATAGTTTATTTGTTGTTGCAATGTGATCCCGGAACTGACAACACAACCAGTGGAAATTAAAAACGATGCCTCAAATATGCATGATGAGAAATGGCATATTTTCACATTTGGACAGTATTTCAGTTGTTGTTGTTCGGAGTTTTTGAATAGATCCGGTTGATGTTCAACATAATGAGATTTGAGTGTGGGTGTTTGTGTGGTTGTGAGTGATGTTCGGTGGATATGCGAAACATCTACAGCTACAGTAAATTGTTACAAATTCTACAAAAGCATTCATAATAAACGAATGAGTATAATCTAATTACATCCGAAAAAGAAAGAGGAAAAAAAAGATTACTCCACAGTCAGCAGATGGCAGCAAAAGGCACATTGGTCTAGCACTTCTGGCACGAGACCGGAAGAGTGAACTTTTATATTTGCTAACGCAATTTCTCCACTTTTTTTGTCGTGACCTTTTTGCCATGATATCTCTCAAACATTTTCTGCCTTATCATGGTACGCAATAATACGCATTAAATGTGGCCATATGATGAGAATATGATGAATCATACATTGTAACGACGTGCAGACACTTTACATTTTGCAACATTTCTGTTGATTTTTTAATCATCAAGATGATTTTGACGTTTCAAAACCGTTTTTTTTCTCGTCTCCGATTTCATTGCCCATTTTATAAAATTATATCGCGTTTTTCTCAATGTTTGTTTTTTTTATGATGATGCGTGCAGCCAAAGAGTTTATTTAACATCAAAAACATTTGGTGAATATATATATTTTAAAAACGTTAACGACTTTTTCTGCAATTTTAAAACTTCAAACTGATTTCGGGACGGCATAAACGACGCAATTTGTTCAACTCTGACAGTCATTTTTCCACAGCAGACGCTGCGGAAAAAAAAGATGCGAAAAGGCGAAAAACAATTTTAGATTAAATGAAAGTGTCGAATTTGTGTGTGTGTGTGTGTGTGTGTGTGTGTTGGTAAAATGTAATGTGTCAGTAGCAAACAAATGTGAGTTTTGCTTTATTTCATTGACTCGGTGAGCACAAATTGCTTTTTATGGATGGAAATTTGAAATCGATTTTGCCGCTTTTTATCCCGGTGTTAATGGGAAAACGCGTTTGATTGATAGCATTTGCATTTTTTTTTTCACCACAAACTAGCATCAAATACTCGAGAAATCAACTATTTATCCATAAAAACAGCAGAGCATTTTTTTGTTGAAAAAATAAACTATCCCATAGGGTGTTTATTAATTTAAAACCTTTTTTGGTGCACTTTCACCACATATTTTTTGTTTGTTTTGTTTACACTCATTAACATTTTATAGTTATCGCTGAAGCTTAGATTGAAAGGCATCTGCAAATTTATGTTGAGCTTATACAATTTATTGATCGAATGGGATCTGTCAGCAGTCTATTGACAGAGTGTTCGTAAAAATGGCGCATTGCGAAAAGCAGAGATTTTAATCGACATGGTGCACCATTGAGATAGAGATCCAAATTAAAATCCAGCCACTTAATTATGTTGCATAAAAAATGCAGTGATGCCATTATGATATGGGAATTCATTTAAAAGGTGGCAAGCATTCAGTTTATCTAATTAAAAACAGTCTTTTAAATGCTTCATTTGATTGAAAAAAAAATGATTTTTTTTGCTTCAATTACGTAAACTCGAGCACCGAACTGAAATGCAAAAACCGCAATAATTATTCAATTAAATTATAAAAGTTGTTTTTTTAAAGAGCAAGTAAATCGGTAGATGTATCGCATAAAATTGTGAGGCACACGTGTCAGGCTAATGAATATTATCTACCAAAAATACTTTGACGCGGCACATCATATATTGATACATGCCATTTTCGACATGTATTCACATTGTTTTCCAAAATTAACACGTTTGAGCCCTATTGAAATGATGATAATGAAAAAGATCAGAAAAAACAAAACCGACACACCCAAACATTTTTCCTATGCATTTCAACTAATTTACTCAAGACAAAAGTTGAATGATGAAATTGTATTTCCTTGTAAAAAATAAATATGAAATACACAAGAAAACAGCTTTATGGAATCCAATTTCCATCTGTGCTCAACGCATTATATGAGTGAAGAATTTTGTTTTTATCCACAGCAATATTTATGAAACGCAATCTTGAAATTTACGATAATTGCGTTCCATTTAGTATGTGGTTTTCGCAAAAAAAAAACACGATTTTATTGAGTCCAAAATCTTATAAGCCTCATTTTATTTGAATTACAAAAAAAAAACAAATGCCCGCATTTCGACGAGACATCGAGAAGAGAGAAAAAAAAAGAAGAAAACAGAGAAAAAAAAACTGAATTGAACAATTGACATGCGTTTTCAGTCATACCGTTAGCTAGTTTCAACGAAGTATGTAAAATGTGAAACGTTCAAATAGCAGGAAAAAGATTTCTTATTCTCAGATGCTGAGCACTGGTTGCTGGGTACTTCATACTGGGCTGGGTATTTCAATGCAAACGACATTTATGTTTGCGTTTCCGAAGAAAAAAATCGAACGGAATAAAATGAAAGCAATGAAAATATTTGCCATTGTCGAGATTCAACTTGGATGGCTGGTACATTAGTCCAGCATTCTTGATGTTGTTTGTAAAACCATTTAAGCCTCAAGTGAAATGCCAGATAACCTACTTTTGTTGCTCATTTCAAAACGCAATCAAATTTCTCATATATGTCGAATACATTGAATTGGATTGCAACAATTAGAGAACAAAGAAAAAAAACACATGTACAATTCAGATGTGAGCAAAGCCAAAAACCATTCGAAATACACAAAGGAACAGAAATAATCAAATTTATCGTCGATCTTTGTCAATCACACCATTTAAAAACCCACAATGAAAGAAAAAAACAGAAGCTCCAAAAAAAAAATTCCATCAACTCAATGCTTGTAGGCATATAGACATATCGACGATATATTTTTGCATTACAATGGATTTGACCTCACAGTTCAAGTTGCGTCTGATTCTATTGACCTTCTTCTCTCATCACAATTAATAAATGTCGATTTGCTCTCTCTCGAGCAGCGATGGCAGCAGCAACAGTAGCACACACATTTGCACGTAACGTAAAATCATCATTCGGAACACTTGACGCTATCGATATATTGAAATTGTTGTGAATTGTCGTCAGTCGTTTAAATGTGAAGTCGTGTTTTTGCTGAAATGCGATAAAAACCTGCAAATTAAATGAGTTCTGCTGACATATTTATTAATAAAACATTTTTTTTTAGATTTTTCATCTTTGTTTCGGTTTCATTTCAATATTCAAATATTTGTGCTGAAAGTTACTTGAAAAATATAAAAGAAATGAGAAAAATGCCACTGAGCATGAAAAATGCATAAAATATGATGTTTTTGTGTGTGTGTGTGTGTGTGTGTGTGTAAAAGAAAAAGTTGTGTTTTTATTCGCTGTGTAAAAAAATATGTAGACGTGAAATTGACAAAAAACCACTCAGTTTGGTGTGGCTGCTCGGTGTGGCTGTTTACATAAAAAAAGAGGGACTTTTTAGTGCGTGAAGCTCAAAAATAAGTTATTTGAATTGCAATGCATATTTGTGAGTGAATGTTTTGAGTTTTTTTTTATTAACTCTTGTTGTAAATTCCACGTTCGAATCGACGAACCGAATCCCACAGTTCACGTCGCTACTCACAGTACCGAACAAATAGTAATTCAACGCATTTTCAACTGAAAGCAGATCAAATTTTAACAGCTGGAAAAAACACGAAATCACTTTTGCTACATCAGTATGTTGGTTTTTTATGTCGTAAAAAATCTTGACAATGTCATCGATTTGATTGAAGCGAATATAAAATGCATACAAATTTTTGGAAAATTGTGTTAAAGAGCTTGTTATTTTTTGAACGATTGAAATTGGAATGTCAAAAGTGTTACACCATATAAAAATAATTTAATCAATTTCCAACCGAACCGTTGTGGCCATTCGGTGTTCGTAATTTAATTGGAACAACAAACAACATCGCGGAATGTTACATCAAGCGCGGCTTCAAATTCATTAAACTCTAATCAACGCATCCCGAAATACACGAACCAACATAGTTCTATAGAAACCCTGTGTTTGGTTCTCAATTATCGATTCGAATACCATCAAAACCAAATCAATTGAAAATTGCGTTCGGAATATTTTAACAGTCACTTTCTAATTACAAAACATTATTCACCGCCACCACATAATATCTAAACATTTTAACAACAGCGTACATGTTTGGTTTTATTCTGAATGGAAATAAAATTCTCAGTCGCATCGATTACATTACATATATATTCCGTTCATTTTAATGAATTTGCTTAGCACATAAAAAATAAATGGCTTGAATAAAATGGATGAGAAATTGTTCTCTATCAGAATACAGTGGCTGCAAATTGCTGAACATCAAATACACCATCAATTTCAATGGATTGGAATTTTGTGTAAAACCGTTTGAATAATATTTATGAAATTTCCCTATGCATTTTATAGCGTATAAATTCAAATTGCACAAATCAAAGGGATGAGCGATTAGAAATAATGTCAAGTGGTGGTTACCCATTTAGATGAAGTTAGTTCCGGGTGTAATTTACTAAATGCTGTTGCCATTGTTCTTCGTCCCCCATTTTCTCGATTGATATTTAATGAATTGGCAAATTTGCCATTTTTCAACTGAAATAATCATAATATAATTATCACTTTATTAATGGCCCACAATCCACATGATATGCTCCATCCGAGGCGCACACACTTTTTTTCCCATAGAAGCGATCCAATTTTTCCGGGGTCTACTAAATGTCTTCACAATTGTGCCACACAATTTATAAGCAATAATAATCGATATATAATTATAATTATGGGATGCACTACGAATTGATATGAAATCGATAAAAAAATGTGTGTGTGTGTTTTTTTATCATCAAATACCAAAACGCATCAGATTTACACGTCGAAAATTAATGGTTTACTGTTTGATTGCGATTAGGTTACGATTAATAATATATATCGATAAAAATCACACTAAAAACAATGAACGCCTGGACCGTAATGAGCGATAGGGAAATCACAATTGGCGCTCAATCTAATTTCGCGCAGTTGTGCTCCTGTATTGGTCATATAATTAATTGGATCATTTATTTTATTTTTATTACGCCGCAGTTTTATGGATGAAATTTATATGGTGAGCAAGGCCTTGATGTGATGTGTTCGGCTACCATTTAAATTAGATGGAAGAAATTGCTCGAAAATAGATGGGCACGCATTGAACCTAGCCACGTGCCGGTGCTCAGTGCCATGCCGTTGCAATTCACATCCACCATTACTGTCGCACAATATACTATCGTACATTTGGCGCCTTTTCTTTAGTCAGATTCCCTTTCGCACTTGTTTATAACCCAATGCAAATTTTGGCCTACAAAAATGGCACCGGTGAATGGTTTTTTTGTGGGAAATCGTTCAAGCGAATATCCAATTTCATTCTATGCATCCGCTTTGAATCCCAACATCGAAAACATAAAATGAATGAATTTTTATATTTTTTTCATTAAATGTTTGTGATGTGTGGTGTTCACACCTGAACGAATCCCGTAAGGAAAAAATATTAGTGACATCAACAACAAAAACTGTGCACAGGAAACCGATTGGAAAATCTCAGTAATACTAGACTCACCAGAAATGTATACGATGGGTTATTATTTAGAAAGGATCGTTCAAATTGTGTGCGGTCGTAATATCCGGACCATCAACTAGATGAGAAAGTGTGAAAAAAAACCGTACCGAAATCAACATCAAAATCCAAATCAAATGATACGGCTTCGGTGCCAACTCATCTGTTGAGTAAATATTGTCATTTGTATTGTAACCCCTTATCCCAGTTTATGTAGCTTGGTTTAATATTGATTCATTGGGTTTTGAAATCGTGCCCAATCGAGCTCAATTTTATTTGCATTGGTGTTTTCTAACGAATTGCAGTTGACATATCACCAAATGGCCAGTAATTTGGCGTCAATTTGGTTTATAAAGAGTGAATAAATAACGAACAATGCAAAATCTACTTGTACAAAAAAAAACGATTCTCTAGTAAATTCAGTAAACACATGGTTGATGCGCTTGTACAAATATAAAACGAACGAACGCCTGTTTAATCGGTGATGGTGAGTTCAGGGATTTGATCATGTTCCAAATAAAGTACATTCGAATAACCAGCATTGTTAATTTGCATTGAATTATAAATGAAGATGTATTTGGAATCGATTAATGCGCTTGGCAAATGCACAAAATGAATATGAGAATCCATGTTTTGGAGACAGATCAAATGGTGTAAGTTATTTTGCTTGCGGCCAAATATTTATTGAAACCATTATGGATTATTGGCGTGAGTGTATCGTGTTTGTTGGAAATGCTGTTGTGATTTATTATTATATTTATCTTTTTCATTTCAAATTAATTCACACCAGCAACTTTGCATCTTGATATATCGATTTGGTGTTCAATCAGACGGGGGAAACATGCATCCACTCAATATTCAAATGCATTGGAATTACGCGAATAGATCTGCATGATATGCAAGCAACACAACCAATACATTGATACAAAATCAATACCATAAAACATTTTGATCGCATTAATAATGGTCGAGTAGCAACACATACGGAAACTTTCATTTGAAATGGATGAGTTGTAGCCAACCGGTATAAACGAAGGGAGATGGAATCATTTTCCAATTGGAAATGGTAGATAAAATTGAAGTAGAAAAAAAAACAAGATTGTTTGCTTGCACTACAAATTCCCAGTATTAAATGTTGATTCTAGCTGCGGTCAAACTATAGAGTGGAAAAACCTTCACAGTGGTTCTAACAATAAATAAAAACAAACAAACAACCGAACGCCCGTTTCATGGCAAATGTTTCAATCGCCTGTACTGTTCCAGTAAAAAAAAAACACAGTCTATTATGTCGGTAATTTGTGTGTGTATGTTTGCTTTGTGAGCATCATCATCGTTGTCATGGAAAATAATACAAAAAGAAATAAATTACACATACAGATATGCGATGTAAAGTGTTTTCGTGGATCATAGAGCGATATGTAGAAATTGTTTGTCTTTGCATATGGTGGGCTTGTTTGCATTTTGCAAACTGTTTATTCAGAATATGTTTGCTACGTGGCGTCTCTTACAATTCCAACGTGATTTAAAACGTCACTCACAAAACAACTGGAGCACACACACCGTACAAATTCAATTCCAGGTGTAACATGCAGCGTTATCTGAATGTAGAGCTCGTATGCCCGTGCGCTCACATGCCTTCCATTCAAATCCAGAGACAATCCAAACATTTGGTATGCTACTTGCTGCTACAATTCTAACATAAACAAAATTACATAAAATATGAATATTAATTTTATGTGTATTTCTTTTTAATTGAGTTTCCCACACATGTCTGCAGTGTTGTTGAGGTTACGCTTCATTCTGTGGGTGCATCAATGAAATGCTCATTTACAACAACAACAACAACAACAACAAAAATAATAGTCTTTTTTTCGTAGCCTGTGAATGTTTTGAAATGTAACATCACTTTAATGAATTCGACCATTTTTGCATTATGGAAATTTTCCCATCTATTTTTTTTTGTTCTCTCATTGCCATTCATAGTATAAATATTTTCTGTTATTTACCATTCTTACAATTAGATATTTGATTATGAAGCGAAATGAATGCAAATAGAAGATGAAGTGGCTAGTGCCGATGTAAAAATAAAGCGATCACAATTGATTGGAATTTGTGTGTGTGTGTGTGTGCGCATTTAAAAGTGTCAACAAAAGGAAGTGTCAACGAAAATGGCACGTTTAGTGAGCTATAAGAGCCGTGATGAGAATCGTTACAGCACATTTGATGGCGAAATAAGCTACACAAGTAGCGAAAATCTCACGGATAGTAATCGCATCAGATTGCTACCCAAGCAAAAAACCAAATTGATAAAATTGCAAACGAAAAAAGCGAAAAACACGAGCAAAATGCCAGAAACGGTGGCAACCGTTTCAGCCAACATTGAGATGCATCGAAATCAAATTGCACAATCACGAACAATAAACGCTTCAAGTGGTGGCATTACACGAGCAAGACGACGCTCGGCCAACAATTCGTTTGCCACGCAATCAAGATTTAACGGCTGTTTTAGCAGCAAATTTTCTTCTCGAAAATGTAATTGGCGATACAATCAGCGCAACGATGTCAATGGTGGCCGCTGTACAAATTGCTGGAGCCTGGGTTGTTGTTGTTGCGCCTGGTGGAAATGGTGTTGCACACGGAAGTGTTGTGCCCGAATTTGTTGCGGTTGCATCGATTATGATGATAGTGAAAATGATGATGATGATGACATTGATGCAAAATTTGAACAGTACAAGTATGAAATGCGATTAAATGAGTTAAAACAAGAATGCGGGCGAGACGAACGCAGCAATGATACAGCCAATGATGCGCAGGAAACAAGCCTTCAATCAAATTCATATCGAATTGAAATGCCGCCGACTACATCGGGTATTCGTGAAAATCCAATAACGAACGATGGAAATGCGATAAATGAAGCTGCTACTTCGAATGGTAAAACTTCGAAACCCACATCGATAATATTCCGCTATCGGAAGTACTGGAACTGGAACGACAGTTTGCGCTCAAATTCCGATAAATTCCTAGAGACACTCGAGTATGATATGGACGGTGAACAAAGCTTGAAGCGAACAAATAACAAACATCAACGAACAGATGCTTCCGCACGAACAAAAGGTTATATACCGGATTTGCACGTCGTATGCTTTGCATTGCATTGCATCGCCTCGCCTCGCCTCGCCTTGCTCTGCATTGCTCAGCCATCGCCATGCATGTACACTGAATGAGACTGAGACTGAGACGAGAGAAACCCGTTTGCTACAGCACACAACTTTTGCACTATTTTTGGTCTATTTTCTTGATGCAATTCTGTAGTACGATTGTCATTTTTCTATTTCCATTTCCTTGAAACGACACTTCTTTCTTTCGAAATACTTCCCTATTTTGAGTCTCAGAATTGAGAGATTTCCACAGCTCTCTTTTCCTCTCTCTCTCTCCCCCTCTCTATCGCTCACTCTCTCTCTCTCTCTCTTTTTCTTTCAATCTTTCTCTTTGCATTTACTGCATGCCACTGGAATTTCGTTTGCTGAGCATGACATATTCGGTTTATTTTCAGAATTAAATAGCTTTGTGAATGCGCGCTAAACCGCATTTATTTATGTTGGCACGTAATCGAATATTTATATTTAATCCAATAAGTTTGAAACGCGCTAAGCTTTTGATTGCGAAATTGTTCAACAAGAATATCAATTGAATGGCGTCCACAAGCAATAAATTTAACTGGCATGGCATATTTGGTGCGATTGAATCGACAGAAGAAGTGTGCACTTCTACAGCTGTACATTTTTGTGTGCTTCCATCAACAACCGAAAAAACCTGAAATTTGTTTCACTTATTTGCTGAAAAAAAAAACAAAAATTGATTAAAATAGCATATGTTTGCTGCTCAATTGACAGTTGCTATGGACTTTTACAGAGAGCTTAAAAGTAGAACTAAAACTAATAATACAGAATAACCACAGCACGTTTCTCCTAATTGCTCAATGTCACGAGATATTTCATGCTAAGTGTATTTTTGGCTTCATTTTATGGAGTAAAAATACGCACACAAAACATTACATTTTGTTTGCATTGCTTTTGCATTAATCTTTAAGTGCTTAATATGTTACATGAAACGACTCACAAATTTTCCGTACTCACGAAATAATATGCATTCGCAATTTAATCGTTTAAATATTTAACCTTACCATTTTGAAAAAAAAAACTATTCTTACTTTCATTTAATGAGACCCTTTTATTTCTCTGAATATTTACAGAAGGCGTAAGTTCACCGGAAGCTGGTAAATCACCAATAATTGGTGATCGAAATGAGTCAAAAGCATCGCCAAGTCAACCGGCAAGCCCAGCCGGAAACAAGCTGTCACCAACTTCAACGGATTGGCCAGCCCAATCGGATGAAGATATCGATCGTCTTGTTGCCATGCATCAAAACCGCAGCAGCCTCAGTTCATTAGGAGTAAGTTTGAACATTGATTTGAAATTTATCGTTTGATAGAAACCAAACCAATCATTTATTCTGTCTTTGCGTTCACACAGCTTCGGTCAGATTCAATGGCAAGCGTGTACTCGGGAGCGGGTGAGGGACGCTATGGATCGGTAACCGTCAAAGGACAAGTGGAATTTGGAATGCAATATAATTACAAGCAGGGCGCTCTAGAGATTTATGTCGTACAGTGTAGAGATTTGGCTGCCGTTGATACGAAACGCAATCGCAGCGATCCATATGTTAAGGTATGTTCTGCTCAATGACAAATAAGGGAAGAGACTCAGTTATCGAAAGTTAATTGCATCGAAATTATTGATTGTGCAACCTCGTTGATTGATAAATGTGTAGTTGCACAGCATCACATGACTGGACCAATGGGTGTCCTTGATCAAAACTTTGTCAATTTTCGTATTTGCTCGTTTTAACTTTGTTCATTTTGTTATAATGCTTTCGGCTACAGGTCTATTTGCTACCGGATAAATCAAAGAATGGCAAACGCAAGACAAAAGTCAGAAAGCACACATTGAATCCGGTATTCGACGAGACGCTCAAGTATTTCATGCCATTAAATAGTTTGGAAACGAGAACATTGTGGTTGACCGTGTGGCATTCCGATATGTTTGGCCGTAACGATTTTCTCGGTGAGGTGACCATCAATTTGCAAGGCATCGTCTTCGATAATCCACAACCGCAATGGTACACCCTTCAAGAACGTGTAAGTAAACTTTGTAAAATTGGAGTGTATCTGTTTCGTTTGCATCTCAAGTTGTGTAGATTGTATGTTGCTGCTCATGTCCCGAATGCGTGTTGTACCGACGAACATGTAATGTGATCCCATTGTTTGTGATGTCATTTTTCTTTTCTTTTTTTCCGTTTTTCTTGTTTTTTTTCGTGGGTTTTCGTATTGTTTGTAGAGTGAACCGTTTGACGACCTTTCAACATATCGTGGTGACATTATTGTAGGTTTGAAATTCGTTCCGCCAGATTCGAAAACGTCGCACTTTTCGAGATCATCAATCAGCAGTGGTTTACGTAAATTCGGTAGCATAAAGTCATCGGCCAGCTCACGCAGTTCATCGTCAAAAGGTTCATTGCATGTGCTTGTTAAGGAGGCGAAAAATTTGAGCCCAGTCAAAGCAAACGGAACGTGCGATGCATTTTGCAAGAGGTAATTATCCATTTTTTGGCCCCGATATGCCAGCATGCATTTAATTTTTAAATTCCCGGATAGCTGCTCTTTAGCCCCAGAGTAGTTGTATGCCACCAGAGAGTTGCCAATGCGTAGAATAATGCACGTCGACGTGCATCTGGATAATTTTCTACCGTCCATAATAATTGCTCATTTCTGCATCGCTGTACAAAATGGGAATAACGCATTTTTTTCTTCTATCTTTCTCTTTCTCTCTATCTCTCTTCTTTGTTATCTCGATTTTCTTTGAACATCCGCTCTTTTTTTGGACGTATGCTGCTGTGGCTTTTGAATGAACAGTTATTTGCTGCCCGATAAAAATCGAAATTCGAAACAAAAAACGCCAGTGGCCAAGCGCTCTGTGAATCCTATATGGAACTATACTTTCGCCTATGATGATGTATCGCTTAATGAATTGTCGGAACGTGCACTGGAATTAACCATATGGGATCATGATCGATTGGCTAGTAATGAGTTTTTGGGTGGTGTGAGATTTTCCCTTGGCACCGGTAAGCATATAAAATATTTTTCTCATCCTTTTCGCTCATTCACATAACAGGCACACAGTCGCCCGCATATGCATCACGGCCGAGCTCATCGTCAGTGCAAAGCATTTTCGTATTGACTGAACTCTGTCGTTTTCATGTCGCACCGTGAATATGAATATGTAGATTTTGCGTTGAGATTTTCAAATTGCATGGGATTGACGATGATTCGACAGTTGACTAGCTACGTGACTGTAAAAGCACGAGTCATTCAATAGTTGGGTAGTGCCACTTCTGTGGCATGTAACTTGTAACCTGAAACTCGATTTGCATCAGAGCACATCGTAAATTACATTCAACACAAATCTCCATATACATATTCACATTCTAACGAAATGTTAAAGCGATTAAATCGATTTCTAAATCCGACACAATTTTCTTTTTGCTGGTGCACATTTCAATATTCAACAGGAAAACATTATGGTAAATCCGTCGATTGGTTGGATTCAACTGGAAAAGAATTGTCACTTTGGCAGAGTATGATCAATCGGCCAAATTTTTGGGTCGAAGGATGCGTTGTTTTACGTTCATCATTGGATAGCGCTGGACACACCAACTAAAATTCATGTCACGTAGCACGTGCTTTGGAATCTTTTACACACGTTGAACCGATGTAAAATCGCAACCAACAATCTTTAAGTGTTAAGCAATCGTCGAATTCATTCTCTTGGAATAGTTCAATTCTTTTTCTTTTTTTTTTTTAATTATCGAACTTATTAAAATATTTAGTAAACTTAATTTATTAAAATTAACGCCATATTTTCGAATGTATATTTTTGAAGTGTTTCTTTCTATATATATATATTTAAAAAAAAAGAACTATGTAATCGTCTTCATTTTGGTCTATCGTATTTATCAACTAGATTTGTAATTTAGTTTGCTTTTGAATACACAAACACACAATTATATTGAAGAAATGTAATAAAGAAAAAAGCATTTTCATTTGTACCCTTTTCATGTGTCCATTACTTGAGAACATCTCAATAAGAACTGAATACTCAAAACTAAATAAAAACAAAAGCAGCCAATCTAATTATTGAATTAACACAGCCCTCCCCCTCCAACAACCATGTTCATTTTAGATGGTTAAATAGAAACTGTTGTTATTGACTAATCAATACATATGATAAGAAAACTGTCCTTTTTCAATCCAATCAAGTGAATTTATTTAAATATTCAAATTAAATTAGACAAATGGAAATAATGTTAAAATAACTTCTCATATTTAAAAAGAAAACAACAACAAGAAAGCCTGTAACTTAAATGAAACGAAACACAGAACAAGAAAAACTTTTTGTATATAACTGAAATCACTGAAGAAGCATATTGTGGTATATCTAAATTAAAGTGACAGACACGCTAAAAAAACATAAATAAAATATTATATTGATACACACACACATACACACAAAAAACTATGTGAGAAAAATGAAAGCATAAAATATTTGAATGTTAACAGGACAACACAGCTTCTGAATAATATCTAATTGTAGTTCATCTCTTCAAGTGACCTTGTCATTTATATAGGAGGAACATTTTCATGGAACAAGGGATCTTTGTCTGTTGAATACATGTTTTTCTTTTTACTTCCATGCTTTTGGTTCCATGCCCAGATTGGTCACAGCAAACAATGAATCTATAGCATTTCTTATCGGACACGGACAGTTTTGTGAATATGATTGGCTGTTTGGACATGAAAACAAGTGAACGTCTACATTGCTAGTTCATTATTTGCATCTCACTATTCGTGTCCAGGACGAGGTGCTAGGAATATTCAGGGTAGAAAATAGTAATTTTGCATTGAACAATGTCTACTGTTCATTGGACATTATCAATTTCCTGCGGATGAATCAATGTCTGTGTCTCTTGTCGAAGAGCCTTTCGTTTTTTTTTTCTTCTGTTTTCTTATAATAACTCGGAATTTCTTTTTTGACTCCGATGTGTTCCTGCTTTAAATGAAACAGACCGTATGCTTACGCGGTAACATTCTTTGAACATCTTTGTGTTGATGCTTTTCTTTGTTGATTTCTTTTCTAATTTGGTTTTGATGTGTTAGTATCTGTTTACAACCTGTAAACGGTATTTGCGACATGTAATCATAAGATTTAAACAACAGCAAAAAATATCTCGAATAAAGAGAATAAAATTAAAATTTGGTTACAATTTAAAAAAAAAAATGAAGAAACAAAAATAATTAACGTAATAATTGTAGAAAATTTTTGAAAAAACCAAAAGTAAAGAAAAAAAAACTGTAAATTTAAAAAAAAAATGCACAATCAGCCATGATGTGATACAAAAATGTAAATCGAGCAGTTTACTCTTCAACTTAGAATTTAGAATAAAGCATAAACATTTTCACCGATGGAAATCAAATTGAAGAAAAAAGCAAAGCATAAAACAAAAGTAACAAAGAAAAGGCGCATTTTACTATAAATTCATTGTTCAAATTTAGGAGGCACAAAGCACCCAACACATAGAATTATTTATCCAACAATGAAATTTAAACCCAATTTTTTTGACTAGAGAAAATCAATTAAAAAGTGCATTAACAAAAACCATGCACTTTATTTATTTAGCCATTAAGTGACTAGTACATTTATATTTAAACAAACAACAGCTAACAAAGTATCTGTTTGCATGTGGTAACCAAACTGTTTGACTTTTTCTATATGATGCCTCTACTCTAATGTGGTTGATACACCATATCAATACCGAAATGGTTAATCGTGTTAATCTTCATAACGAATTACTGTTACATTGGACATTATTAACTAATCCACAAAACACACACATTCACATTCACACACACAAACACACAAATCACACACTAATTTAATTCTAAATTAGAAAAATTTTATAAAAACAAAAACCAATAATGCATACCATTGAATATATAAATATATATATATTAAAATACTGAATATTGAACAGCCATTTTTCGTATTTAAATCCGAATCCTGATGTTTCATAATGAAAAAGTTGTTAATCGTGTACAATTTCTATCGAATCAGTTATTATGACAGCAAACAAAACAAAACAAAACAAAAAATGAATCAAAAGCACAACCAAAAAAAAGAGTCATCTTTATTGATGTGAACTTGTTTTAATACTTCCACAATTCTAACTTTTTGAGTGAGAAGCCCACTAAAATTTAACAAATATAATATCAAAACAAAGGTCCGAAGAGAAAACAGATATTTGTCGATATTTGGCGTTTGCTAGATTGTATTTTCAAAGAAACCGACATATTTTATATCGATCAATTTGATAGGTAAGGAAAACTGATTAAAGGCGTCAGCATTCATTCTTCTGGTGAATAGTTTATTTTTCCGGAGAAATTTTAACAGGAACATTCTGGTTCTGCTTTATGAAATAACCGACGATAAAACACAGATTTATCAAATTGTATTTTAAATGGCTCATTGTCGATTGTGATTTTGAAACCTATTGATATATGAAGCGACAGTAAAGTCGCATAAGTTAAAGGACACTGCATGCATATCGCCAGAATGAAATATCACCGATTTTGTTTGTTTGTTTGTTTGTGTCTGTGCGTAGTACGAATGAAAATGTTTCATTCACTACATTTTCAGCGCAAATGTAAGGCGAATTTATTGACTTAACTCAATTCATCCGTTTTCATTCAAACCATATATTCTCAATCTAGATGAATATTCATTTTTTAAATTGAGTTATTAATGAATATGTGCAGATTCCTTCAATCAGAAAACATATTGAATCACAGTCATCAACACACATATTCACACACACACACACAAACACATCTAAACCAATGAGATTAATCAGCAGATGCACTAAAAATTCACGTAAGTCACATTTTATTCGAATGAGAAATAAACAAAAAAACCTATGCCCATAAGTAAATTGATTTCATTCCAATGAAAGAGGTCATATTAAATGAAAAGAAAAACCGCTCAAAACAGAAAATTGAGTCAACAAAAAAAAATAAAGAGAAAAATCTATAATACTTGATGATAATAAAATACAAGTAATCCTCAATTGATTTAGATTGAATTCCAGAATGAGTAATCAGACGATAAGAGAATTTTAGCGAGAATTTGTAGAAATCGATGTAGAAGTAAAATGCATTTCAAATTAGAAAGAGGTTGAACAAATGCAAATGTTATGTAGGATTTTAAAATAGGAAATGATTGCAATGGTAAGAAACTGCTAGTTGATTGAAACTACAGAGACAATTATTTATACGCTAGCTTCATTCAATGGACAACATTCACGAACGAAATAAATTGAAGAATCTGAATCCAATAGAATTGTGTGTTTTTTTTCTACATTATATTGGTGTCATTCATATTTTATTACATTTCATCTCTCATGGGAAGTTAATAAATGTTTTAACTTTTAACAGTTTATGCAGAAAATAAGTTCAACCAAAGTCATAACAGTAAACATATATTTTCCTGGAACGTGATCCGTTTTTGTTCTCTTATTTCCCATTGCAACATTTTTTTGACATTGATATGGCGAGGTGGTGTAAAATTCAACTCCGTGTGGATATCGAGACGTGCACGTTGAGATGTTTCTAGGTAATCTTTGGCAGCTACCCGTTCAAAAATATTCATGGACACTAAGGAATTTTTACACTTTTGTTATGAGAATCGGCACATTTTGTTGTTTGGAAATTTGTAAAATATATTTCAAGCATATATGCGTAAAAACTCCATAAATACTACTATTACAATATTAGCATTCGTAAGACTATCAATCGCATCGCATATCACAAATGATGAAACTTTCAAATTGGAAGACAAAAGAATGTATGACCGTCAGCTACCTAAGTCAAACAGCAACAAATAGGCAAACTCAACATGACAAGGGATGTGAACTGCCAAAACTCCAAGTATGACACTTTTGTTATCAAAGCTCTTTGATAACAAAAACGGAATGTGGCGTTGATTTTTACGCCCAGGAAGATGGGCCTTCGATTAATTTGATTGGTGGTCACTTCCGAACTACAGTCAAATAACCAATTCTGTGGGAATCGTTGTTGTCCTTCTGATTTTCTATTCAGTTCACCAACTGTCAACGGCTGGTGAAATTATTCATGTGAATCACATGAAACTGATAATGATGTTTGAAAATTCAGCAAAAAAAAATCATTTCTTAGTTTAAGCATGTGAACAAACTCTGCTGCTGCCAATAGCTGAGACGTATATCGTGCGATGATTGAACATTGAACATGCGTAGACATGCAACATTTTTATTTATAGGTTCTTTGAAACTGCCTTATAAATTTGTTTACAATTTTTCAGTTACAAGAACAAAAAAAAATGTAAACACAGCATTTTGCGCGATAGTTGAGTGATAAGCGTCTCATGCGCAAAGTTCATTTCAATCACACAACTGCTAAGCCAATCGCTCAAATCCGTTTTTTTATTTTTTGAAATTCTAAAAATAAAATGAAAAACTGTATGAAATCGTGTACAATGCCAATGGCTATTCCAGAATCTTTTCATTTTTTTTCATTTTGCCGAAATCACGCAATTTTTTTTTTATCAGCCCATATAGTGTGGTTGTTATCAAAAGCCAAGCTATATGATTCCAGGGAGCCAATAAAAAAAAATGTCATTCGAAGTTTTGTGACATTCGTACAAAAGGTCGATCATCTCTGTGCAAAAAAAAAAATTGTCACATTGGACAAGCACTATGATTATGAATGTACAAATGAAAGCAAATTTCCAGAATGATAAGACGCCATGACCAAGCGCATTAGTCACAAGCAGACAATCTCTCACACGCTGTCTCAGCATAGTGGGTTCAATAGATCTGGGCGGTGAAAAATAAAGCGAATGAAAGAATTTGTACACGAACTTTCGATTCTTTGGACATTTTTTAATGTAAACATTGCCAAAAATTTCGATTGGCAATAAATCCCCAGACATTCAAAATGTGATAAATTTCTATGTATGCTAGGTCAAATTTACACTATCTCTATTGCCCTCCTTCTTCAACGTGCGCAGCACACTCACAAATGCAATGATAGGCTGTGTGGTTTTTGTTGTTGCCTCGTGTTTTGTTTATTTTTAAATCTCAACACATTGTACACGATTTCATTAATGTCCTTTTGCTCTCCGTTTGCTCTCTCTTTCTGTGCAATAAAATTCACGCGCAATTTGCCAATGTATATGGCAAAATCCGAGCGGCTCAAACCGATAACGAGCATCCGTGTATGACAATCATATTCACATTACAAAGAACGTGTACTAATGCTCATTACACAATGAAGATTATTTTTTATAAATGTATCAATTTATCAAGTTGTTTTTGGTACGAAATAAAACGAGCGTAATGAAAAATTGCACAAGAGTGTGAACGAGAGAGCGCTCGTTATGTTTGTACAGATGATCAAAAAAAAAACGTGTGTGTCGTTGTAATAACGGATATGTTCGGTTGTGATTAACGACAAACTACTGCGTATAAATGACCATTATTGAGTTTGCAACCGTTCAATCGTTTGCCATTCAGTTGCAAATCGGCAATTGGCAAGTGCTCTGAGGAACACAAGTCTGTTCGCGAAAAAATTTCACTCGATTATAAAACGCGTTAGAATAAAAGTGAATAACAAAATAAAAAGTATACCACGAGGAAATATTCAAAGACGCAGCGAGTTTGAATAAAGTGTTTATACAAAAACAACAAACCAGACAAAACAAACCTAATGAAAAACAAAACGCGGATTTTGAGTGAAATTTTTGGCGAATATTCGAATTTTTGAACATTGCGGAAGTGTTGAACGATTCAGTTGACAATTTGAGACGTAATAAGAGAGGGATCTGTTTGCTGAAGTTAAGAAGAGATTAAAATTAATAACTACGATTTAGAGTGTGCTTCGATTTGAGACACTTGGAAAGATTACACATTCATTTAGGACAAAAAAACAAATCTAGTCATTCAATTGCTCGTTTGCTCATTTTCAAACGAATAAATTATGGAAGCTGCAGTTGAACCGAGAGAATTGATTAAAAAAATCGACGAGATAGGAGCCGATGAGGTGCTGAACGATGACGTTTTGTTGGAAATTTTGCGATACTTGAATGTAATGGACATCATTTCATATCGGCAAGTTTGTTCACGATTTGAATGCAACGCAGACAATCATTTATCGCGCAAAGTGAAGCAATTCCACATTGATGCCGCACTCGACCATAAATCAAGTGAAATAATCAAAAACTTGGGCCCACATTTAAAAGCGTTGCACTTGGTGTCCGTGCACAGTTACAAGCGTGCTGATAAACTACGTCGTCAAATCCAGTCAATTAACAAGCATTGCAAACAATTAACATCGTTAACAATTGAAACGCGTAATTGGTACGGTGCGATGCCATTAACTGCATCAGTGATCAATAAATTGCGTTTTGAGCATTTAAAATGTCTCGAATTGAATAACATTAAAATGGAAAAAGATTTAGATTTGATGCCGGCATTTGAACAGCTTGAAGTTTTAAAATTAAATTCAATAGCAAACTTTTCCGGTCAATCATTAAATGGATTGAATTATTTGCAAGCGTTGCATTTAAATGCATGCGGTCAACTCAAACCAAATTACCTCTACGATTTTTTCAAAGCCAAAGGAAAGACACTCCGTGAAATTCAAGTGCACAAGTGTCGTGACATTGATGAAATCATACTAAATGAGATCGTTGCCAATTTACCAAATATCGAATTAGTTTCACTAATGTTCAGCTACACCGCATCGTTTGACCCAAGCACATTGCATTGCTTACAACACTTGAAATCATTATCACTTCATAATTTTAAAACGTATGACGTGAATCGCTTTATCAAATTGCTTGCGACCGGCAATCGTCTGGAGCGTTGGGAAATCAACGGCGAGAATCAAAAAATCTACCAACTAGACAGTAGTGCAACTGATAAATTCGAGCGTAGCACCAATTTAATGGAATTATCATTTGTCAAATGCAATTTTGTGACCGATGAATTGTTGTTGCGTCTTGGGCGAAATTTAAATTTGACCAAATTCAGTGTTCAGGATTGTTGGGGCTTCACCGTCGATGGTCTTATGAAATTTGTCCAATTTTCACGACAACTCACATATTTATCGATTCGAAATTGTACGATTTTACGATCAGCCACCATTGATATTGCAAATATGGTGCTGGAGGATGAAGAGAGGCCAGCCATTCACATTGACTATGATATCGATTGCGGATATCGACCATTCACTTGTGAATTTTATGATGAAGACTCATTTGAAGATGAATATTCTTCATATGATGGGTACTGTGATTCGGATTCTAGCGATATTGAATTTTAACTGCACTTTAGCTGTAAAACACCAATGATTTTCTTCAAATTTATAATTAAGGAATATTGAACATTGAATATTGTTATTTACTGTTATGTTTCTTTTTTAAATAATTTAATACGTTATTTGCGCTAAGCGCAACAATTTCAGAAGAAAAAAAAATGACTTATTATTCAAGGTATTTATAAGGAAATTGATGTTCATTCATTTTAAGAGAAATTAATAAAAAGGACCAAAACTGACGGTTTTCGTTGTTTTTAAATTTTTTTCATTCATTTATTATGAACATAAATGGCTGTTAACGACATTCGTTTTTTTTCCTCTTTTCAATGTAAAAATAAACATTTAAAACGACCAACAACAAATGCCAGCCGAATGTAATGCACTGAACTGAAATTACTACCTGCTTTGAAATACAACATCTTTATTCAAACATGTAAGTCTTATTCGTTCACAGTATTCATTCCGTATGATGACAAATGTTCGTTGGCAAAAACCCAATGAATTTGTATGCTATTTGTTGCTTTCATTCTTTCTTTCATCTCGATCGTAATTAGTCGTAGTGAAACACACAAAAAAAAACCTGAAATTCAACTGATGTCACTAGACGATTTTGTAAACACCAGTGTTGCCAACATAATTGAGCGAAAAAATGTCGACGTCAAACATGCATGAATGCTGAAACATTTCACTCGCACTCATACAGTCACTCGCACAGTGAGAGACCAACAATAACAACATAGCCGCGCCGTAAGGTGTCATGAGTCCGAAAAACGTAAAATTTTTGTACAAGACATTTGAAGCATATAGTACACAAAAGGTGTGTCAACATTCGTCTAACACTATTTTTCTTGCATTGACGTAGCTACGAATATTGTGTAGAAAAAAAAATTCATTTAAATTTGATGCACTTTTTTCTTTATTGTTTAAAAGTGATTTTGGAGTGTTTAGCTTTTAATTTTTTTTCCAATATGATAAGAAATAAATTGTGATTTTCGTTAGAAAATTCTAATGAATTGTAAATTAATGACAGAACCACCGTACATCATACATCAAATGTAGTGAATATTTTATAGTTTTCATAAAATAAGTGTAATTTCAAAGTCATCAGAGACAATTATCATATATAACTAAAGTAAATTGTGTTATATATTGCATGTGGAAAGCAGTTTAGTTTTTGATATGTTCGGCACTGAAATGAAATGACAGACAATTTGCACGATTTCGTATTTGAGAGCATGCCATAGGCACTTGGAATTGTGAAATTAAATACTCTGTATCTCATTCAATAGTAAAACATTGCAACAGACCATCGGTTCTACTCATTTTTTTCGATACTTTGAATGGCATCAAATCGAACGGATACTGAAAGAAATTACATGCAAATCAATATTGAAACATACTTTCCATCGATTCGGTCGGTTCCGCTGGCTCTAGTTTTATTGAGTGAAAGTGACAATCAAATGTAACCGTATGGTATAAACCAACGATTGAAGTGTTATTTACAAATCGACAAGAAGTCATTTGCCAACAACAACCTATTCTTTCCTAACCAACGAAGCGTAATAATGCTCCATTGCTCATAAACTGTCCAACGAAAATAGACAAAAAAAATCACGAAAATATATATAAAGAGAGCTCAATTTCGCATCTTGTTGCCTTACTTTCATCGTATTGTTCCAGATAATTTTGGATATTCTCCTATTCAAATGGGAAATTGAATGCATCAAATATTGGTTAAATTGTAAGCAAAGCAACTCATTATCCGTATGAAACATATAAAAACTTATCGAATGAATTGGTGCTTAGTGCCTCGTACTCAACTTAAGCAACAACCCAAAAATGAGTTGAACCATCGTTATGATGAAACACACTTTCTTATCATTGATCCATGAGTAAAAAAATAATACTCATATGGTTCGATAAGATGGGAAATGAATCAGATCACAAATACATTTAGAGGTTGGTGCTTGGGCTGAGTACCCAGCACCCATTCAATTTCGACAACTCAAGTAACAGTGTAAACGATCACTTAAGCTTTTCTGTGTACATTTCTAGTAATCAAACTGTCATATGTGTATTATAAAAAGCAATGAATTAAATCTATACGCCATGCTTAGGCAAAAGAAGACATTCTACATCAGGTAGACGGGAGTTATTACCTGGCTTATACGTTCCAATATTTCTCATGAAAATATCTTTTACTAATTTTGCTTCAAAAATGCATACAAAAACACATACGGAAGATTTTGTCGGAACTATTTTTCTGAAAAAAGTCTCTGATATATCTGTGTCCATCCCATCTGTGGTTTCGTTTCACGCAGAAATTCAATTGGCGAGAGTTTGCGAATTTGTTCGTTTGCTTGTTTATTCGTTTAATAATCATACACAAACGAGTTGGATTGTTTGTGTGTTCCATTTGTATTCGAGTGATACACATTTTCATTGAATCGTAACTGTATTGGCTTTGTATGTAATTTGGATATCGTTTAAATATGAATCACTTAGTTTCGATATTGTACATTTCCATTTCTCTAATGTGCACTTGTGTTTCTGAATTGCCTCCGGGCTTTGTGTATTTGGATCAAATCGATCCGACCATCATTCAAGAGGTTATGTACTATGGTGATAGAAATTTTGTCGGTGAAAAAATTACGGGCTACAATGCTCCAAAGATTATTCTAACTAAACAAGCGGCACTTGGTTTGAAAAATGTTCAAGAGGATATAAGAAATGATAATTTTTCATTGGTGGTGTACGATGGATACCGACCAACCAAAGCTGTTGAACATTTTATTCGGTGGAGTCGAACAGCAGACCAACAAATGAAGCAGTTTTATTATCCGTATATTAGCAAAATCGAAGTGTTTCAACTTGGATATGTGGCCACCAAATCCGGTCATAGTCGAGGTAGTACTGTTGATTTGACCATAATTGAAGTTGATAAAACAGTTGATGGCGATCCAAGACCAATTAGTCGAACCTTAAAGGATGGACGCTCCTTGTACTACTGGCAAGATAATACTGTGGATATGTATACGTCTGTGGATTTAATGGACAGTGCATCTTGGCCCAATTCTACCTTGATTGATGAAGAGTTTCAGCAAAGGAGAAATTACTTACGCAAAAAAATGGAAATACATAATTTCAAAGTCAGCAATAAAGAATGGTGGCATTTTACATTGATTAATGAACCATTTAATGATACTTATTTCAATTTTGATGTTGAATAAATGTTTGACAAATCACTTTCAAACTATTTAACCCAATTATTTTTTTTTATCGAATGACTCCAAACTTTCCTTCAAAAGTGCCACTTCAAATTCTTTAAAAAAAAATGATTGCAGATTATGGTGGTGAATCACTCCATGATAAGGTAACCTTATCTGTATATAATGGAATCGTACACGCTTCAGAAATAAACAGTGCTATTAATTAATCTAATAATCCTTTAATCAATATTTGCTGACGAAAGCTATAAATTGTCTCGGAATGAAGCTGTCTGTGATGACATGGACACCGACACAATCTATCCTCGGATGCATATGAATTCTGCTCTGGATCAAAAAATCTGTAATTTGAAAAAATGACATTGCACATTCTTTTTTTGATACTCACTATTCTTTGTCGCTTTGTATCAAAATCTCATTCAATAGTTATCAAATCGGTTTTTTTTTAGTTTTCGATCAAATTTTTTACTCAAATGTATTTGGCGTGTTTCTAAAAATGTATGTACATTTCGAAACCATTCGCAATCATACGCAAATGCGATTCGAGTATTGTTTTTATACGTTGATTGGTATGGATTCTTGTGAGTACATACTAGGGTGTTTCTGAAAATAAAGAGTAAAAAAGTGTCTGGTATTAATTCAAAGTGCACTCAATTTAGTGTCGATTGGTGGCATTCATTAAACATGTCGATTGGTATTCTCACTTCCCGAAGCTAAAAACTTGTTTGGAGTCTGAATGTCAATCGCTTTTGTTCAATCAATATCAAAATAAAGAAACACTTACCAAAAGAAAACACCATAATGTACTCCCGCTCCAATGCCTGTTAAGAGGCAAAGGCCAACTAATCCACAAATATTAGTCAAGATTAGCTAAAGTAAAACTAAGGTTACATTTGATATTTTTAAAAATTTAAGTTGATTGATTGTAAGTTATGATTGGCGACAGTCGCTAGGTGTTTTCTATTTCTTGCTGCGCATCGTACAAATCTTGATCACGATCTCTACGAATTGGTCTTAATAAATTCGGATGAATCGGTTTGTTGAACAGTCGGCAATGTCCTGAATAAACAATAAAATCAACATTGATAATTATACCGTTAGTAAATTGCATCACATTAACCACTCTTACCTTTATATAGGATGCATTTGGCGGCAACCAAATCCCGATGCCAGACGATTGTCGTTTGATCGCACATCATTACGTTGTCAATCGTGTGTAGTTGCCAGTTTAGGAAGAACTTTTTTGTCTTCAGCACTAAACGACGATTTGGCATCGCGTTGTGAATCAAATTTCCGTCCAAGCGCATTTGGTTGCGCACCCGTTTCCATGCTCGTTTCCCCATTTCAATTACAATTTGTGTCGGCAAGAATTCTGCGTTCCAAGTAGGTGGACTACAGTTGCGGCACACCTTGAAATCAATTCACAATTCACAATATGATACAATCTATTTCAATACAATCATTGAGTTGCTTACCTTAAATCGCATGTTCCGTGTGTTTCGATCAAATCGGTTGAAGCATTTTGGACACGTTTGCGACGTATAGTACTCATCAACGTATCGAATGTAAACATTTCCAAGCTTTTTGAAACTGTTCACTAGTTTTCGTACTCCCGGGCATCGGACGTACTTCCGAATACTGATGGGCGAATTCGGTGATATCTGTGCAGCTCCAATGTATGCAATTGTCTTTAGTTTGTTTGTTAAAAATGCAGCAATTTTGTCTACTGCGCGATTCGATTCGATGTACTTATCAAGTCCCATCCGTGCATATTTTTGGTTGGCGTATGTTGCTATGCCAGCTTCGAACATCCGCAAACGGTGCTCCACATATGAACGCCAATAAACGCTCTTTGGTGATGGCATCGTGACGTATCCAAATCGGTCATTTATCTCAGCTGTTTTGAATGCTTCCGTCCATCGTTCGGTCTTTCGATCACGCGTGCGCTGTTTTGCATTCCAATGATAATGTTTGCTGCTAATCGTTATGTTAAACTGTAGGAAAAAAAAACAACAAGCCGTTCATTAGTGAAATAAAGTAAATATTGCTAAAATGAAATCATTGTATCGAACGGAAAACTCACTTCTTTGTTCGTGCGCACAGTACGTCTAACTGTGGCATTCCATGTTTTCATGCCCGGGTCGATTCCAAGTTCATAAACGATTTTATTCATGTTGAAATCGTTCGAAATTTGGTCCACTATTGTTTGTTCATCGACAGGTGGTTTCTTTGTTTTTACGTAAAGCAATGAAACAGAGTCACTGTTCGTAACGATTTGATGGTGGAACCGTTTGTGACTTTTCCCGATGCGATTGATATAGGGAATATTAAATATTGAACTCCAACGATCGTTATCACCACCATTCCATTCCACTTTTTTCGAATCTTTGAACATTTGAAGTTTAGCGATTTCCTTGAATTCGGTGTCATCGATCTTAATGTGTTTCAAATGAAAACTACACAATGGAATTGCCACAAATGTATTAATTTTTGGTGGTCGTGGAACAGCTGTTTGACCTCGAAATTGCAACGGATTGTGATTGATGTGGAATTGTTCAATTTCGCGTTGCATTTTCACCCACATACATAAAGATTTGAACCAGTTGTCCGTTACGAATGTTCGCATGTTAAGAGCATCAGCACCACCAATCAAATATAACTCATTTACGAGCAAATCCATATTTAATCTTCGATGTTGATCACCGTTTGTTCCATCTCGGCCAAGAAATACACTGCGCAAAGCATTTTTCACATCGGTGTCATCGATGTTGAATCCTTGCAATTGCAATTCGTATTTCTTCATGCTAAAAAATGCTTTGATCCGTTTATAGCAGTGCTGTCTAATGTTTGTGCGAACGTTCTGCGTGTATAGTTCAACCATATATTTGAACGAATTCGTCATGGCCGTTCTCGTTGGAAGCGTGATTTGGTATGCTGTAATCCATCTGATAAATAAATATGGCACACTATACATCGGTTTTCGGACATTGTCATTATTAACCCCCATAAAACAGTTTTTTATGGCCTCTTCACCATTTTGTTCGAAGAATTTTCTGTGATCATCTGGATCGTCCACTGCTGAATTGACTTTAAAGAGCAGCAGCAACGAAGCCAAAAATTGAAATTTTGTTGCTGCAAGACATCGATTACGGATAAGTTCACGAAAATTTTTCAAGTGTTTCCTTTTCACCACTTTTTTTAACGTCAATTTAATTGACGAGTAAGTTTCATTTTCTTTGAGCTTGTAACGAGCGCGTGGTGGTCCGCTTCGATCACTCATTTTATTCACTTGATATCAACACTATGCAATACTGGGTCGTGACAATTTAATTTGAATTTTATCGTGTGAAATCTGATGGCCGAATGATTGAGAATGATGCATCACACGGCCTTTTATAGGCAAAAAATGCTGACGGAGTTTGACACAGAATGAAAGGTGAAATTCAAGAATGCAAACATATTTGATAAATAAACAATCAAAATCATTTTGCCTAAAATCGAGGCATGTGCTGTACCTTCTCTGCAAATTTGCAATACTGCATAAAAATCTCAAACATAAATAAAATGAAGTTGTGGTTCAAAGAAGTGGCAACAATCTAAATGATTTTATCGTTTTACCAAACGATGCAAACTCATAACACAATAATCTTTATTATTTATGATGTTTACAATAGGATAGAGTATGTTCGAGATCACAAGACATTATTTGTTGTTGCATCGAGCTCGAATACATTTCACGATAATTATTGAACAGACTAAAAAAAAAACAAATCTTTTGGGAGGTTTGAATATCGTTGGCCAAGCTGTATAAGTACTGTTAATCGGCACAAAACAGATCGTACATTAAATTTATACCAGACAATTTTTTTCTTTCAATTTTCAGAAATACCCTAGTACATACGAATGCCATCAAGTTCCCCCTACAACTATACAATAGATCCTTTAATAATGTGCAACGATAAAATCATTGTGTTGTGCCTACAAATTGCCAACATGAAAGACTCACGTAAAGAAAAATGCTTTTAACAAAACGTGCAACTAAATCCACAATACATTTCATGAAAATACTTGTTTATGTTTTGTTGCATTTCAGCGCGATACGATTCTCTATCCCCGCTTTTATTCTCTGCCATTGAAATGCACAGTACCGTTTGAGCGGCATACAAAAAGAAGCAAAAAAACAAAATATGAACAACGACATTCAAATTGAACACACGAAAATCAGAGACGAAAGACAACAAATCTGTGCACATTTTTATTTGGAATCTGTGAGATTCCATTGCTAAGCAGAGGTAGAAAAAAAATGAAGAAAAACCAAATCTGAAATTCCGCACACTTTCATAAAACAAAAAAAAAATTGTGCTTGAGTACCGTGCATTTCATCAGATCCGGATCGAATAGAAAGGGAAACAGTGAAAACGAAGAAAGAGAATGAAAGTCGCATTGAGAAAACAAACACTTATTAATTAATTGGCTGGATTTGTGTGTATATGATATCAGTTTGTGATGTTCAACTAGCTGTCTCTGTCTTTGTCATTCTGTGTGTGCCTCTAACGATTCATAGTATATTCGCCGCACCGAAACATAAATAAAAGAAAATCGAGTGATTGTTGTTTCTAATTAAATTATATAAGCTCATGAACACAAATTCGACTTCGTTAATTTGTAATTTTTCGTTTGTATTTGTAATTGCAGCGTAAACTTTGTTTTGGTTGTTCAAAACCAATAACAACACTTCAACGGTTTTTGGCAGTGAATGAACTAAGTGCTCGTCGATGGATTAAGAAACGATACACATACAAGAACGCGCGCGTACACACACACACACATACGAACGCGAACAGCAAACCCAATCAAAAAAACATCAAATTCAAACAATGAACTTTCCATTCTTAAGAGTTCCGCGCGAGTGTTGAAATGCAGTTTTTTCACGAATGCCAGGAATTTAAAGAATTTCACAGTCGATCAACAAGCATGCAAACCGAACGGTTTCATTATAATCGAGTGTAATTGAGTGCTTTTATTTAATTTTGTCGGTTCGTTATTTTGATTTTTTTTTTTTTTTTTTTGTTATTATGAGAAGATCGTCGCTATTATTCAGTTGTTATTATTTTTTGGTGTGTAAACTACATGTTTGAATGCTCATTGTTTTAGCGAGCGGGCATTCCATTGAGTGTGTGTTTTGTAGCGGTACGGCTCTGCAGAAACAAAACAAAAATCGAAAATCATCATTAATTCACCGCTGAACGCTGTACAGTTGCAATAACATGGAAAATGGTGACTATTCAATGATACTAGTTTCAGTGATATTGAGCATCACATCGATCACAATGTTTGCTGCGTGCTTGTGTTGCCGCAAGAAGGTTCAAAAGTAAGTTATTTTTTTTTTTGAAATTCGAATATTGTCTGTCGTAGGAATTATTTTGTTTTTCGCACCGAATAAACAATTTTAGAAAGTGCTTCATCAAGTTCATTGTCGAATGTTGTTGAAGGCGAGATATTCACCGATTTGCCATGTAGCACATTTTTATTAATCCGTGTATAAGATTACAAGCAAATCTACAATATGTAATCTATATCGATCGGAATGTTCAATTTGTCCATCTCAGCGCATTGAAATGCCATTGCTGTATAAATTCGTGTTAAACCGCCATTTACAGTATTACTGAATGCGATTATGACCTTGGCGTGGAAATGTTATACTGCCACCGCTTTTGTGCATTCGAACCGTTTTGTGGTTGTTGTTGTTGCTGTTATTAATAATTTAATTGCGCGAGATTTTCACATACGGAGCATGATGCAGCATTTTAAAAATACATCGAACATTTTAAAAATGCATGACTCACTTTTTATTCAAATCAAATTTGAATCTCGTTATTAAAATGACTTTTCATGTATTTGATATTTGATATTTGATTTGGTTTCCATCACAGCAATGAGCTTCTCGGTTTGGAGGGCATGGTAAAAATAAAAAATCCAGACGAAAACCTTTTGAATGGCAATCACACCATTTCGATTGGTGACTCAGATGTAAAAATATCAAACAATGATATCACCGATTCTAAAAGGTTTGAACACTAATTCAATTCGCATATGACACATTTGTGAGATTCACATAAATGTTAACCGATATTAATTGATTTATGTTCTCTTTGTTTTCAAATTGTAATTTAGATCACTGAATGTACCGCATCGTAGCTTACCTGACATTCCAATTTCCGATCCAAATCAATTGGACACAAACTCTGATTTATATGCAACGGTTGGTGATAAAGTCGGCGACAAACCACAAGGACAAAGTCGTAAGTAACTTATTTGCAATCGATATTATAATAAAGCAATTTGTGGTGTTAATTTGTATTTGTATGCGGGCGATTTTTAGCTTCATCTAAAGTGAAAAAACCGATAAGTGTGTCACAACATAGTTCAATAAGTCAAGCGGACGACTGTAGCTCACCGTATGCCCGAGTTCGATCTCCTTCACATGCTTATGATAAAGTGCGTCCAGCCGAACATCCTTATGCCCAAGTTAAGTCGATTGGTGACAATGGCAATCGACCATCCACTTCAACCACAGCTACAACAAATAACAGTCCCAATACAGAAAATAATAATCCCAGCGAAAATAGTTCGTTATCAAGACAAAGCTCGAGAGAGAGCCCATTAGATTCAACTGATGGAAGGCAGCAGCAAGTAAGGAAATTGGTTTCATTTTATGCAAAATCACAGTTGATTAAACAGTAGCATTTTCTTCCATCATAGCAGGTGATTCCGGCAGCATCAGCAATCGCTGGCAGAGTGTCAGCTAGTCAAGAATTACCGTATATGACGCCTCCCATCGTTCAACCGCAACAATATTTCAGTGGAGATTCACAAGACTCATCAAGTATGTGTTTGCAATTTGTCAATTTTATTTAATGAAATGCATTTAACAAATGTTGTTCGAATTGCAGAGGGTTATACGAGCATCAGCGTCCGCGAACCATTAGCCAATATTATAGCACAAACAAAAAAACAGAATGCTCACATTCGACGCAGAGAAATATCCGATTCACATTATGCAACCGTTTCCGATGACTCCGATGAAATGTATGCAGCAATTGAAGATCCAAATAATCCGGTTGAGTTGTATACGAGCGGCTCAGAGACATATGCACAAATTCAACCCCAAGAGCCGATGGTAGTGTCCGTTGAGATAAATCCAGTTCCGTCACATTCAAGTATCACCTCAGCTTCAACACAACCGATGCCTTCGATGGCATCGCATCCGGCAGCAAGCCAATCAAACTCATTAACTTCAAACACTCCACGAAATAGCATGAATGAAGCAACCGTTGAAATGCTAAAAGCAGCACATTCAAGACAAGCATCATCATCAAGTTGTACGAGTTCTGTTGGAAACTTGGGCTCACCAAAGCCTGAAAAACGGCAGGCTAATTCACCCCTACCACCAACACCAAAAGGTACACATCAATATCAGAGCAACACAAACCTAACCAATCCACATTCGATTCAATCTGGCCGCAGCTCGGCTGCTTCTGTGATTGAAGTACCCCAAAATCAACGACCTGCTTCGCGAGAAAATTTAACAGCTTCGATGGAAAATCGAAATCTATTGCGACCAAACTTTGGTGATAAAAACCATGGTGCGGATGAAGAGCCGAGAAAGAATCGTCTATCGAAAGATTTAGAAGGAATGTATGCAAAGGTCATGAAAAAGAATAAATTATCGAGTGCACCGTCCGAGAACACGTCACCCGTGCCTTTTCGCAAAGCTCTAAATGAGCAACCGCAACAGCCACAACAGCCACAACAGCCACAACAGCCACAACAGCAACAGCAACGTCAAAGTGTATTTTTATCCGATCCAGATATTGCTAATGAAATCAATTTGCCCGAATCCTTGAGCAAATCGATGCACGCGTCCCCCGGTAAAAGTAGTATTAAATCAGCACAGCTAAATGAGGACAATAATTACGAAACAATTGACCAACGGCGAGCAAGAAGCAGCAATTCAAATTATGATGCAAAAAATGATCCCGGCTATGAAACCATTCCAGCTGATCTACCAGGCAATAATACATCAAATACGAATGGAAATCGTAATTCGAGCCATGTGCTAACTTCATCAGGTAGACAAAATTATTGCCATTTCCGTTCTCTTTATTTGAAAAAAAAAACAAAAAAAAAACAGAACGACCAATTTATCAATTGCAGTCAAACTAACCAATTGTCTTTTTGTCATTTTAATCTTTCAAACGCTTCTCTGTTCCCTTCTAAACCAAATCAATTTCCATCCAAAATGTACTGTCATACATACTTCGTATGTAGTCAATCTGGACAAAATCTAACGTAATAATGCACAAATATTTTTTGCTAGCTACTTTTTTTTCGTAGTTTAGTTTTGCTGTTTCGATGCTAAAGCTGCACCGAACCTTGAACATTGTGAAAATATTCATTTTTAATTTGATTACTGTTTTTTAGGGATGTTCCTACAAAAATTGTCACAACAATCGTTAAATGCGTTCCCTGAAACGAAAACCTTATACACAAGCAACTATGAAGAAGGAGGAGATGGCTCTGAACCCGGATATGAGAGCTTGCCCGATCAATCGTCAAACGATCCTGGTTATGAGACTGTTGAACAATCTAAAAACTCTTCAAAAAAGGATGGCTCCGACTATGATCCAAACTATGAAACGTTACGACCCACCATCAAACCAGACTCGGTCGATCACTATGCCAAAGTGCTCAACAAATCAAAATTAGATAGTAACGATGGTTACAGTAGCATATCGCCGTTGAAAAATAAAATTATCAGCAGTGAAGAGGATGAACAATTGGGCTATTGCACCATATCGGATGACCGGATTCCAATACCATCATCATCAATGACAAATCACGATTATGCTAGCATCCGTGATACCACCAAAGAACTGCCACTGGAGGAAAATGTTTATTCAAGTATAACGAATGATATGGAGGTCGAGCCAACAGACCATACCAAATTAGCATCACATTCATCAACACCATCACCATCACCAATACCACTGTCACCCAATACACTTACGATGTCAATGACATCAACCATTTCCGATACGAAAACGTTGACATCTCCGAGTGAAGGTGATTCAAGCTCGAATACGCCAATTTGCTATAACAATATTCGTAGCACAGATCGAAGCCAACTTACAGTTAGTGTGAGCAACTATGAATCGTTGACTGGCAGTGAATCAGACTCAAACTATGAATCCGTGCGTTATTTGAATGCACAAGATCGTGAAAATCCATATGAACAACTGTACAACGAATCAGATATCAAATATGATACACTGAAAAGAGATGATACGACGGGCAGTTTGTATGCAGTATCATCGAAAAATGTCGATTTTAGTAAAAATAGCAGCCTTAGCAGTAGCAGTGGAAGTGGTGTGGGCGGTCGAAGCAGTAACTCACCAAACAATAGCTCTGACGCACCCGGCTAAATTCATCAACCACCTTCTAATTCAAGCGTCTCCATCATTTCAATTTATACAATATCGAGACACATTTATTGCACATTTTTATTTAAACGCACCGTACACTTCCATTCATGAACAAATTATCAACATATGTTTTCTTTTATAGAGTTAACACAAAACTGAATATTTGCAATGGAAAGCCTGTAAGAAAATTTCCAAATGTGATCACTATTTGAATCGAAACAAATGAAATTCGTTTTTGTTGTGAATTTTTAAGGCACAAATTTATGAAGCAACAATTTTAGTTTTTATTTAGATTATTTTGCTTTAGATAAGATGAATAAATTGATTGGAAAATGCGTAGGTTTTTATTTTGGCTTTTCCAAAATTAAATCTAAATTAAATGCGTAAATTTAATTTCAAATTAATGAAGTGCGCACATCCTTCAAAATCTAGCTTAAAACATGTAAATAATAAATTGCTTCTCAAATAGTTGTGTAATTTAGACAATTTCAAGCTTTTGTATCTTTTAAGACGAAATCAGATCAATTATTATATCAGTTGCTTGCAGAATTTATAATTTATTTGATTTTACAATTTAGTGAATAAAATTGAAAATTTTGTTTCGAAAATAAACAAAATGAATGAACTAATCTTTTTTCTTGAAGAAGAGAATGTTGAATTCTAAAATTGACATACCAATGTTGGTTTAGAAATGTATTGGAGGAATGGGGACAATACTTTAATGCGTGCCACCAACGCATCATCCTTTCTGTATTCCAATCAAACTGGAAAGGCGTGGCATCAAAAAAGTATCGTTTGATGGTACGTGTGTAGTTCGAATACATTCGTTACGAATTTCAGTCCTGAGATGTCAGTTCCAATACATTTTGATTATCGTTATGTGTTGAAAGCAACATGTTCAACAGCGTCCCAAATCCGAACGACCATCTAAATTCCGTTAAAAAAGAACAAGCTAAAGCTAAAACAATAAAATCACCAAAAAAGATACCAAATAATTTTCCCAAACAAGCTACCATTTTAATGACATTTTCAATGTGACTTTCCAAAAATATACAAAACTAAAATTAACTACGATAAATTTCATATTTTTCGATCATTTTTTTCGGTGGACGATCAATAATCATGGTGGTTGAGCCCGATTTTAAATGTTTACTTTGTGATCCATGTATTTCCTTTGATGCAGCATTTGAACTCTCACTATTCACATTTAATGGTTTTTTAAGATATGGTGACAGTAACTGGCGGTAAACGGTTAAGTTGGTATTTGTATTTAGTAAGGGCAGGGGTGCAATTTCCGGGAATGGATCGAAATTCAGCGGTTCAAGTGATGGTAAATTGACACCAATTTCTGCAATTGGATCCACTGCCTCCGTTTCGCTTGTTTTCGAACATTGCGGTTCGTGTTCTATTTGGTTTCCATTAAATGGTTCAATTGACTCTGTTTCATCTACATCTGGAATTGATATTTGATACTGTTCTGCGCGTATCTCTTCTTCCTTGTGAAGTTGATTGTCCTGTGCTCGACCCACAAATTTAATCACCGACGTTGCTATATTCCGTACGATACTTGGCGTTGTGATTGTCTCTTCAATGGTCTCATTCAATTCATTTGCTTGTTGCACACAAACTGTGTTATTTATCGATGTTTCGATGGTTTTAGCTGCTTCATATTCAGTCTTATCCTCTCCAGCTTCAGTCACTTTATTAGTGAATTCATTTTTCTTTTCGTCAAAATTTCTAAAAATTCTCTCCAGAATTGAGCGCAGCTCATCATCCGATTCCGAATGCAAATTTCGAACATGTCGGCGTATGTTATCTTTTCGACCGCTTTTAGCCGGGCACAATGTACATTCGTAGAAATCGCCAACTAAATTCCGTTAAAAAAAAAAAAACAAACAAAAGCTATAACAATAAAATCACCACATGCTCGAGGTTTCCCTCAAGTTTCTAAACCACAACTCTTCGAGAGAGAGAGAGAGCGCAATTTTTGGCTGAAGCTGTAAAATGCTATCCTCCTTCAAGTTGCATCGTTTATTCACTTTTATTATGAATGACTTATTTGTTTTTGGGGCGACAATCAACAGGAAAAAAAACAGGTTGCTTTCAACGCAATACGTCATGTTTTCATGTTTATCATAAAATGTTCGGCATTTGCCGTGCATGTGTGAGCGTGTATTCACTTGGAAAGTGGCATCATAATATATTTGATTCGTGGGATCAGTGGATCAATGTGACAAGCAGATTCGAAAAAATATTATGGATAGCCTAAGATTTGAGTAGTCACCAGTGAAGCCAGAAAGAGACAAATGAAACAACAGCGAAATGTGGAGAGTGAGTGCTAAAAAATGGAAAAACTGCTCGGGAATCGTTCGATCGTATAGCGATGATGACGATTTTTATCTCACACACAAACAATGCAAAAATTGTGCACCGAAAAATAAAACCGATTTTCGCTCTTTTCTCGGCTTGACGGTGCGTAGATTTTGTAACGTTTCGCTTGTCCCTTTGAGTCTTCGTTCAAACAAGAACATCTGTTTTTGTTGTTGTTGTTGTATTTCGAATATACACATTGTACATTCGTAGAATTGACATAAGAAAATCAATAAAAAAAATAAATATGAAACGAAGACGACACATGTAGATATAAAAAGATATAAAAAAAAGCGTGAAATGTGCTTTGATAAGAAATTACCTGAATGTGTTTTAGAGTGACGCTCCAGCGTTCGTTGGTCAATAAATTTTTTACTGCATTTTTCACATTGAAATGGCTTTGATTTTGAATGCGTCAACATATGCGTTTTTAAGGCACTATTTCCACTAAATGAATTTTTGCATATTGGACAGTTTTTTCGGTTGACTCCTGCAAGCAAGAAGAGCAAACATTAAGCTTCAGTGGGCAATGGTTCGATTATATAAGACGGCACATTACCTGTATGACTTTGGATATGCTTCGTCAAATTTGATTTGATTAAAAATCGTTTACCACACTCAGGACACTTGTGAAATATGTTGTTGTGCCGATTCTGATGAATGTTTAATTGCTCTTTATAGAGAAATTTTTCATCACACTGTGAACATTGATACTTCAAATCATCTGAAAATGAACCGGTAATGCATGAACATTTTAAATAAATCTCTAGATAAAGCAAAGAAAAATTCCACTCACTTTGATGTTTTCTCATGTGTTTCTTTAGTGCGATGTCTCCTGAATACACTTTTTGGCAGTGCGGACATGAAAAGTGTTTATCAATGCTATGCGTACTTTGGTGGTAGTTCATATGTGCCAGTGTTATAAATTGCTTATCACATTGAGTACATTGAAATGGTTTTGCGCGTGTTTTATCGCAAAACAAATGATATTTGCAATTATTTCGACTTTTAAACGTTTTTTGGCAAATCGTACACTTATACCGTACACCGTCACCATTTTCCGTCGTTGTGATTATATGCGACGTATCTTCATTTATTTCAACAGTTGATTCGTCAGTCTTTCCTTCTGTCCCATCATCATTAGTACCGTCACTGCCCAATGGTTTTGCCAAAATACTATTATCGTCATGACATTGAGCTGCATTTGAACATTCATTTTTTGAACAAAGCGAACAGCCATCTTCTTCTTTGATAAAACATTCACGACATTTTTGATGACCACAAATTTCAACAATTATCCGATTATTTAATTGGCCTAAATATCGACGACAAACACAACACTGCGCCTCCGCATATCGTGAACACATTTTCTCAAGAAAAATACTTCATATTAAAAATTGATAAAGAAAAACAAGAGCAGACAACAACGAAAAAAAAATACTTCGCAGTTATTTTGGAATAATAAACACAATGTTTACAAGACATTTTTTGACAGCTGATTTATTGTCAGTTGTTTTGGTTCTCAGCACTTCGCATGCAACTGAATTGAGAAGGTGTAACAACTGACTAAACACGAACTGTCATCTGCTTCATGTCATCGAAACTAGAGTTTGGTGTATATTCCTTTTTTTTAATTCAGCGTTGTTTGTGCTTCCAAACAAATAGTAACCAATTTTTGTAATTAACAATTTGCATTTACTTGCGATAAGAGTGGAATCCAGATCAAAAGTAAAAATGTCGAACGACGGCGCATCTGGGTCAGAGTCATTCGATAGCTATTATAACGAGGTGAGACATAAATACAATTGAAGATTCATCAATTTGGTCACACACAAAAATTTATGTAAATCCAAACCAAACTATACGTGTTCGTTCGCAGGTGAAGAAAATTGAGGCTCGAGATTCGGTGCTCACATCAGAACAGCAAATAAATCGTTTGCTTCGGCCCGGATCAACGTATTTTAATCTAAATCCATTTGAAGTGCTTCAGTGCGAACCTGAAATGACCATTGACCAAATCAAAAAGAAATATCGTAGCTTATCATTTTTGGTGCATCCGGATAAAAATCAAGACAACAAAGATCGTGCACAGTTGGCTTTCGAAGCGGTAAACAAAGCATGGAAAACATTGGAAAATGATGTGACACGTAAACGATGTCTAGACATTTACGAAGAGGCTAAAGACCGTACCGATCATATGGTAAGCATGATTTTCTATAGAAACCATTGAGTGACACTCATTGAATGCGATTTTTTTTTTAGATTGGAGAGAAGCGTAAAAAATTGAAAAAAGATGGAAAATCGTACGAAACGATTCCAGAAGATGAGCCAGACAAGTACAAACATGCCATTTATGTAATGGTCATGAAAGTGAGTATCTAACGTTCAATATATTTTTAGTTCGAATGGACCATGGATTAATTTATTTTCCCGCTCTTTGTTCGTTTAATGCATAGCTTTTTGCTGACATGGAGCGTCGACGTCAGCAGCTAGAGACCAGAGATCAAGAGGAGAGAAAAAGAAAACGTGAGGCTGAAATTGAAGATGAAGAGCGTCACAAGGCTGAAAATGAATGGCAAAAGAATTTCGAAGAGTCACGACAAAGCCGAGTAAATAGTTGGCAAGATTTTCAATCTGGTGGCAGTTCGAAAAAGAAATCCAAAAAAGAAAAGAAACAACGTTTATTCAATCCACCAAAACTTAAGCCAGAAACTCGATAAATATATCTGCCATTTTGACAAAAATAATGCGCTACAACATAACAAAAAGGATACATAAATTAAATGAATTACTCTTTAAAATATGTCTCCATTTTAATCTATTTAAATGCGATTTTGAAATGAGACGTTCTAATTTTAGGACGAAACGTAGAATAGGACTGAACACAAACAAACAAACAAAAAACTGTCGAAGCTAAAACAAATCAAGGACATTTCAATATTTAACATCAAAATATTCAATAGTTGTATGGTCTCTTGTCGAGATTGAACAAATTTACTGATAAACGTTTTAAATGATATTCAACTTAATGTTATTTGTAATTGAGCAATAAATTCGAATGATGTGAATAAGTCCGCCGTTTGTTCAATGTATCGTACGTTCGTTCACAAGTTTGTTGCCCGCATAAATGCGAAACATGCCACTGTAGACGCATCTTAATGCAAACATCACTGAAATACACTAAATGTGTATAACACAGTCAATGGTATGTCTTGTATGGCATCGTCTACAACGAAATTCCACACACACAATCAAACGTGTGTCGCATGCAAACGATTGTATGCCATTTGTATTGGGTGTGGGATGAGTGTTTACGAGCGTATGCGTGACTTATGAAGTAATTCTCAGTATTTTTTTTTTAAGAGAATGAAAAAGAAGAGTCGCATTTTTATCTTGTAAATATGATGATTGTTTAGTGTGGTTTTTATTTCGGTGCATTAAATTAAGGATTTGAAACGAAACAAATTATATATTTTGGTTTTCAAAAGGTAAATTAAATTGAATGGTGCTGATTTAATTAAACAATACAGTGAATGATCAAATATCTTGAAGCAGCAACAACAACAACTATGGAAGAAAAATTGCAAATGAAACCTGATTACTTCCAAGTTCATCTGCCATTCTAATTTTGTCTAGTTTCATTTTGTTATTTAAAAATAATTTCAGCGAAACTAAACTGATATTTTTAGTGAATTATTGATAGTTTGAAGCAACTCTAAACAAATCTTCAAATTGCATGTAATAAACATTTTGAAATTGGATTTTTGTATTTTTTTTCCATCAGAGAAAAAAGATCAATCATCATATTATCGCCATGCCCCCGATCGTTGGGTAAGCAATCATATCTCAAAACATTGGTTTTTCCTTTTCGATTTTCAATCATTATACTGTTTGGCTAAACACTGATCAAATTCTCCCATTTTTTTTGTCACTAAATGAATCCAACCAAAAATGATCATATGTTCAATCGATATTTTAATTTTCAAAAATTCACATTAAACCAGATGTTTGGAAGAAGTAAAAAAAAGCAATCGCCTTGTAAATGTGGTGCTCTAATATGAAACTCTTTCTTAATTAAAAATTTGCTGAGTGGGTTTTTCTATTTTCAATACCAAAATTAACGTAAATATTAAACATTAACGAAACAAATTTTGGACCATTAAATTTACCAAATGTTGAAATTAGTTTCATTCTGCTAACCCCCTGACTAAAAACCGCCTAACCGAAAGTGATTTGTGATGGATTTGAAGTGAAAAATTTGCAATAAACACCGCCGTAATGGTCTGCATCGATCAAGGATCATAAATATTCAACTTTGAACTTGCAGTGTGAAACGAACGATCGAGTTTTGTGAATGAATATTTAATGCATTCGGTTGTCAGCTTAACAGATGGTCTTTTCTCAATGAAATGCCGCATGACTGAGTCTCAACAATATTAATCCACTACCGAAACACACAGAGAGAGAGAGAGAGAGAGAGAGAGAGAGAGCGCGACAAATAATTCAACCCACAACTCGGCGCGTACACAATCGTCGCAAGATGTGAACATAACAAAACTATGTCACATGTATACATAGATGTATATCTGGACGCATTTTTATGTTGAAACGGAACTTGATTTACCAAGAGTTATAAGAAACGCCAATCTAAATATGAAGCTATTGATATGGTGCGCGCTAAGGAGAAGAAGAAAAAAGAATTGAAATGATCGCCGACTTTTAATCTATATTTAACTAGACTTTTAAAAAATAACACGAACATGTTTGTTATTTGTAAGGTGCGCGCTCAAAACATCGTTCGTTTGATATGTTGAGTGTACGTTTGATGAATTACGCACGCCTCAACTGATGTTTTGCTCAAATGTGTAATAACGATCTTTCACTTGGCTTCAATATTTCTTGGTCACACTTCTCCGTTGTCACATAGTTTGCAATTTAAGATTGTTTGAGTTTTTCCTCACACAAACATTCGAACGTTTTTCTGTCGCCTTTAAATTATGACTGAAGCATAACGTTTTAACACATTTCTCTCATTTGTACGAAGCTATCGGTCAATTTGAAAATTATGATTCACACGCAAATAAAAACGGTTTTAGTCATCACATTTAGCGTTGTAGTAGTTTCTGTTTTCAACTAATCATACACAAAATTCACTTCAATTCTGTCATTTGATTGGGATCGTTGACATAAATCGAAATATAATTGTTGCTAGCGACTTCAACAAAAAATACTTTGTTATTCAAAAATCATACAAACGGAAATTGCGAAAAAAAGTGACATTCTTTTTCGAAAATAAAAACAAACACATTTTTTGGAACAGACAGAAATATGTTTCACTCAACTAAATAGTTAGTTTAAAAAAACAAAGATTTTGTTAACATTAACTAATGACGTATCACTAAAAATTGTTTATTACATTAAAACCAAAATAATGATTGTTATTTATTAAATTTTGAATAGCACCGTTATGGCAGCTAACGCCTTGGGCAACATGATTTGCTCTCGTTGCGAAGAGGGTTTCGAAGTGCATGAGAAAATCGTCAATTCAAATGGCGAATTGTGGCACACACAATGCTTCGTGTAAGTATTTACCAATCAATTCATTGTTTATTTTCCAATTTGTTAAAATGTGAAGCAAATTAATGACTTGAATATATTGTATAGATGTGCTCAGTGCTTCCGAGCTTTCCAGGATGGAATTTTTTACGAATTTGAAGGTCGAAAATACTGCGAACGTGACTTCCATGTGCTGTTTGCACCGTGTTGTAATAAATGCGGCGAATTTGTCATTGGCCGGGTTATTAAGGCCATGGCAGCAAGTTGGCATCCACAATGCTTCTGTTGTGAATCATGTCACAAGGAACTTGCCGATTGCGGTTTTATTCGGAATCAAGTGAGACAAATATTCGTTTTTGTGGTTTTGTCTTTTACACTTTTTTGGTTTAACATATTTTGATATTCTGATTTGTTTTATTTGTTAAATTAAGAATCGTGCTTTGTGCCATGAATGCAATGCCCGGGATAAGGCTGGTGCATTGGGCAAATACATTTGCAACAAATGCCAGTGAGTATAATTGTTTTTGTTCTTTGTCAATAAACGACAAAATCTGATAAACACAAACGGTTCATGAATTTCCTTTGAATAATTTCAGTGGTGTAATCGATGGCCAGCCACTTCGTTTCCGTGGCGAAGTATACCACGGATACCATTTTAATTGCACCTCATGTAATGCTGAACTCGATTCGACGGCCCGTGAAGTGAAAAGTCGTCCTGGTTTCGCCGCCAATGATATGAATGAATTGTATTGTTTGCGTTGTCACGATAAAATGGGAATACCAATTTGTGGTGCATGTCGTCGTCCAATTGAAGAGCGTGTAGTTACTGCGCTTGGTAAGCACTGGCACGTGGAACACTTTGTTTGTGCTAAATGCGAAAAACCATTCTTGGGTCATCGACACTACGAAAAACGTGGTTTGGCCTACTGTGAAACGCACTATCATCAATTGTTTGGAAATTTATGCTTCGTTTGCAATCAAGTTATTGCTGGTGACGGTATGTTTATACAAATCAAATTTCATTGCAATATTAATTGATATATGTGTGTTGTCTTTTGCAGTTTTCACCGCATTGAATAAAGCTTGGTGCGTTCATCATTTTTCATGCTCGGTATGCGATACAAAGATGAATCAAAAGTCCAAATTCTATGAATATGATGAGAAACCCGTATGCAAAAAGTGCTACGAAAAATTCCCGAATGAATTGCGACGTCGTTTGAGAATATCACATGAAAACACTATGAAAAAACCATCAGCATAAAGAAAAAAGCCAAACAAATTTCACTTTTGCCAAGCTGAATGATGCCAATCGTTTTCATGATCTGAATATTCAAACTGCCAAAAAATGAAGACGATGGCATTGAATTTTCTGTAGTTCGTTTCTGTGTATTTATGGCCATATTGAAGGGACATCATCGTCCAAACCGTTTATTAATATTAACCACACAAAAACCAATTAACAAGACCACAGTCAATTTCGTAATTTAATTTTCTTTTTGTTTATTTTATACGTTTGATGGATCTATCCAGACATTTTGTATGATTTTACATCAATTTTCTATAACAATTATGTTTATTTTTTTTTTGTATTGAAATACTGTGCCCAAAATGTTCGATCCATGTGCCTTACGAGAGATTATTTTGATTTTAATTCATTTTGGAACATTTTGATCGAGATCATTTTTGTATTAATATCGAACTGTAATTTTGAATGTTTTTTTAAATGTAAAATAAAATGCGCTGAGCTTATTTTAGGTGATAGCAAATTTCAATATTTACAATGTCGAGTGACCTCGAAAACTTAAAATTAAACTTAATAAATGTTTAATGTCTAACACAATAATATACGGTTTATTTCCTTTATGTGTGTCGGAGATGATTGAGCCAAAGAAATTTTGGTATCAAAGTTCCAACATTTTGATCGCTTGAGCTGTGACAAATGGAAAAATATCATATTCTTCCAAATTGATAATTTCTTCCTTCAGCGTCTGGTGACGATGTGGCATCAGTAACTGTGTTTAGCGTGAAAATCAAAATCTTTAAGTAAGAACATAAACAATTGAAATCAACAAAATTGAATTTACCTTGTGGATTTGTGGCCTGAGCTCATCCTTGGATAGCGCCAGAATGACAGCAGCAAAGTGAATTTGCTTTAGAGCGATGCACATTTCCACCAAATCAACAAAATTAAGCTTGTGCTTGACGGGACACGATTGAAGAACAAACACAGCCTTTGAAAGCGTTTCATCTTGTTCGTCTGATCGTACTTTGCCCATGCTCTTGAACGGCATTCGAATCAAGTAGTTGAATGCAGAAACGATGCCGTCCGAATGCACGATTTCCGGTATAATTGAAATTTTATTGATGATACTATCGAGCTCATCAGCCATATGCAGTGCCACCATTTGTCGTAGCACATTGCTCCATATTTTCGGTTCATAAATGTCATAGCCCAAACAAATGCAGATGATAACATTCAGAGCCTTTGGATTTGATGCATGCGAACTCCAAATTTGCTTGAGAATTTTGATTTTATCATACGATTGGAATTTCTCTATTGACATCGTATAACCAAATGGTTTCAATTGATGCACACATTTCAAAGCGATGTATTTTGATTTGTCAACAAAATCTAAGAAAGTTTGTTCCATGTCTTTATTTGCCAATTTTATGAGACATTCGAATAGCTGCAATTGACGACCAGTGTTGACACTGCAAGATAAAGAAATCAATAAATTCATACAAATCTGTGTAAAACGAGATTCATTTTATGGTTGCTCTTTCTTACCCCTCATGATCAGCAAATATATTATTAATTAAGTACTGTGATGCCTTCATCGGTTCCCAAGACTTCAACACGTAGTAAGCTCTAAAAATGATATGAACTTCAGTCAAAAGGATAACTATCAAATTTAATTTGATGGATGCTTACTTTTCCACTGAAAAGTTGGTATTTTCAGTTGTGTCAGGGGTTGGGGTGATAGTCGAATTTAGCTCATCTTCATTGAAAGTTTGCTCTAACGGAGCACCATCATCAGTTGCACCAATTGCTAGCCATTGTTTCAGAAGATTTAACTGAATATCGTGCAAATTCAATCCGAACAATCGAGCAAAGTCCTCAACAACCTTATTTATATCGCATTTGGAATCACTGACATTGGTGCTTGTCACACGATTGTATAGCGCTCGAATCAACTCAAATGGATTAGCAATCAACTCGGACAGATCATCATCATACAGTCCGTACAAATGCAACTGATGCTGTACCTTCAATACCGAATATTTGCTTTTGATTTTAATTGCCAAATCTTTTGATCGAGCTGATTCATTCAATGCCGCTTGATTTTGTTTTACAAATTTATAGCATTGCAGAGCTGCCTCTAGCTGATCAGCACCTTCAGGTGCGTTGCTAAACACCATGTACAGAACCAATAAAATACGATGAATATCTTTCATATTGTTAACCACATGCATAACCGATTGCAGGAATGCGTTATTAACCGGCTGCAGACTCCAAGTGCTATTTTCTTTACTACTCGATTGATGCTCACTAAGCACTTTCTTGAACACGGTCATGCACAGCGTATCGTTTTCTTGGTCGATTTCAATTGGACTCATCACTCCATGCATATACGAATGAAATTTCACCAATGGAAACCATTCCACACAATCTTCAATTGTTACCACATCACCTATTAAAACACATTCAAATAAAATTGTTAAGCTATTGAAACTGTCAGTCTAGGAGACAACACCATACGTTAAGACTTCAGTTACGTACCAAGAAAATCTTGCAACGATTCCGTGACAACCATCAAAAATGGCAAACGATATTTGGATATTTTTGGCATAACCGTTGATTCACCTTGCTTCTTAATCCACCATTCAGTTTCGAACTGTCCAACGCGTCGTTCACGTTTCTTTGTCATTTTATGCTTCAAAAACAACAAAATGTGACTCCATTGTTGTACTCCAGAACGAAGCTCTTTAATTTCCGTCAGAATATTCAGTATACAGAGGAAAAGCTCGTAGAAGTACGGATTAATCATGTTAATAATATCATATAAATGAGCACTAAGCGACTTAAAGTCACTCACTTGAGCCAAGTAAGGCTCACACATTGATCGTATTTTTTCTGGTGAATTGTGCATCATGATGACTTCTTCACCCAATTCATTTGTTTGTGTATCGAACTCAAATTCTTGACTCCCAAGTATGGTTGTGATCTAAAATATCATAGAATGCCACAAAATATTGGTCATTTCATTTGAGTGCAAAATCAATTGAAATTTATAGTGAAATTGTGAACTTTGACGCACCTGAGCGATTAGCACTTTTTGATAATTCCATTCGAAGTCTCTGCTCATCCTCTCGAGCAATTGAATATCAAAGACTTTCTGATTTAGCGAAGTAAATAAATCAGGGAATGTAATTTGGAAGTCATCCTTAAGACTTGGATCTAGCTGACGCAACTGCATATAGTATTTGTACTTCAAATGTCTGTTTACAAAAAGAGATCGAGTACCAAATATAAGTGAGAATAGTCTTCCAGTTCAAAAGTGTCGCTTGAAAATAGTTGATGGTTAATTCAATTCAATACTTACGCCTCTTTGGCCAATTTGGCTTCATTTACATCACCAGTTGATTCACAGAACTTTTCCGTTAGTTCCAAGCAGTTCATTTTCGCTAGGCCAGTTTTAAGTTCATCTTTCAGTGCTTTCAGCATATCCTCGGGATGTGGATCTGAGCGCAATATCGGAACAAGTACTAGTATAAACGATATAAAAAACAAAAGTCAGGTTTAATTTCCATTTGGTGGAACAAAATTGTTTGGAACTTACGGTAAAATTGTGGCTCTTTTTGATGTAGCGCTGATTTCAAGATTTTGCGATAGTACGTGCTCTCTAAGCTACTGCCTAACAGTTTTTTGTTCGAGTGTTTTTGCTGCATCCGTATGCAATGTAAAATGGAAAATACAATTGTGTACATTTTCATTTTGATGAGCTGATCCAGCGATGAAAATAGCTTGGTCCGATCAACGCTGCAATTGAAATAAAATTCAATTTCCTGATATTTCAATCGCTTTGTAACAGGCTATTAGGTATACTTACGGATCATCTATTTTAAGAATATCCTGAAAGTATTCACAAAATGCACTCGATGGTTTCAAGTCAAAAATAATCGCTTGCAGAACGAGTGACAGTGTTTTGATGACTGCAGCACTTTTGTGTTCGATCTATAAAGTAACAAAAAAATGTGACAATATTAATGAGATTTTGCAAATAGCGTTGTGAATCTTACCACTGGAATGGGATTAACATGGTTGACTTCATCGAAAATAGACATTGAATCGCGCCGGCGAGATGTTGATGTAGTTTCTAGCTTACTTAAGCTCTCTAGAGCATCCTGTATTGTCTGTGATATGTATCAAATTGGTGAAAACACAGATTCGTTTGAGTTAAAAACTTGGAATATAAAATGCTAGATAAAATGGTATCCTTTACCTCATCATCAGTATCTACGTTGCCATCAAGAAACTGTTGAAATTGTGTAATTTCGAAGGCATTCATTCCAATTTTAGCAAAATGTACGAGCTGTTGCACATTAATCATTTCCATGCCTTTGACTTTCTGTGCATAAAAGTGTGCCATTGGATACGCATACGAATCGGAGTCCGGACAGGCGCTATCAGACGATGAAGCATGATATTGTTGAGTAATCAACAGAACAGCCATTTCAATGTAGGTTTGTGAACTGCCCGCATCTTCGTCTCGAAAGATTCTTGCCAGTAGCGTAGTGAAATGAACATTATTGATGATTTTGGCCAATTTAAAAATGACATTAAACTTATTCACTTTGAGAGCGTTTGACAGAACTTTGATGTTTTGCCAAATCACATCGGCCAAATTCTTCTCTTTGCACTTCAACAGTTCAAGAAGCTTCTGAAGACCAACATCCAAGTGACTCTCGATCTTCGATTCATTCGACAAATTATCGAGGGTCACACTCATTTTTAATGCACTCTTTTTCAACAGTTGCAAATTCATCAAGTCTCTAATCTTCTCTTTGTTCTCATCGCCAATATCTTTGTCCATTACAAATTGCAGTAGCTCCATCAAGTTTTCATAGATATCGGTTTTATTTATGAAATCATCAATCATGAGTGGAGCGATTTTTGCAATTCTCATATAGCACACATGCGCTTCATCATTATTCAATGTTTTGAGATACTGTTGTGCTTTGTGCATGTGACCAACACTAGCCAAATGATAAACGGTATAAAAGTTTGTTTCAGGATTTATATCCGATGAGAATTTCTTGAATGTTTCCAGATCGGCCAGTAATTCGTCACGATTTTGTGTGACCATTCGTTGTACAAACTTTGTGGGATCTCCACTTGAATTGGCTCGCCATCCGTACTTAACACGTAGCATTTTAACTTGCTGCATTTTGTATTCATTGTCAATCTCTTTTGCATATTGATGAGACGATGCACGAAGCTCGATGATCGGATTCATTTCCTCTGGCCATGGAACTGGTGCTAACTTGGCTATAGCCAATGCGTAATGCAACTTAATCTCTTGATTGGTGATCAACTGCAAGCACGCAACTGATCGAATTAACCACATTTTAAGGGCTGATCGGTATTGCATCAAATGTTCAATGTATCTGAGAGATTCAACAAGAGATTTCCATGATTAAGGCCGATTACTTAAGATTAATTACAAATTAACTCACCTTGTCAACGTATTTTGGAGTTTTTTCCCCTTTTCAGTGAAAACAACAAATAAAAATTTATTCACCAGATCCGGAAAATTCCTTATATTTATACGCTGCAACAAGTTAAAGGCACAATCTTCTACGGAATTCTACAAAAAATTAAATTATCTTTAGAAGAATGATCAAACGATAAACCAAGTCAAGTCACTTACATCGAAATACTCTTCAAAATTCACATGCAAATTGTATTGATTTTTCAGAATTAAAAGTTCTTCCATTGCATCGATGACTTGGCTCAATTTTCCCAAGCTGAGATCATAATGACGACGATGATCCCTATATTCAGTAAATCAATAATAAAGTCATAAATTGCAGGTAAATGCTTAAATTGCATTGTCAATATTCAACGTTCTACTGTATTCTACAACTTACGCAAACGTAAATTTAACATTTTTGCAGATTTCCATCATTTTCTTGCCAAATTCAATGCCAATGGCTGGCCAATCGTTTGAACGTTCATATGATATGGTCTTTGCAATAACCCAATCGACAATATCTGGCATTGTTTCGGGAAATTCTTCGGAGATTAATGGAAAATAATGACGCATCCACTGAATGATACCAAATGGTTCGATGTCCGGTGGAATTTCTCTCAACATTTTCACAGCCGTATCTTTTTTCAGGTGGGGCAAAATGGTAGACGCATGCTGTTTTAATATCAAACATGCTGCCGCCATATTCTAAAACGATCAACATATGAGTAATTGGACTCTGCTATTGTTGTGACAATCATCTTACCGAATCCATATATTTGATGCAGTAATTTCCTAGAGTGGGATGTTGAACAAATTTTTGCCATTGCATCATGCACTCATTAGGATCGATAAGCTGCAATGTATTCAATCGAAGCAATTGCTCTTTGATCTCCTCGCCAATCTTCGGATAGTTCTGTTGAATTTTAAATTGAATTGCCACCGTAAGTCTAAGATATCGCTATAAGCAAAGCTGACTCATGTTTTTTAAACTTACATCAAATTGAATTTGTTCAGTCATGAAATCAAGTAGTTTCTTCATTACTTTTCTGTCGGGCATTTCCAGATTACGAAGTTGCAATAAAAATTCCGTATTTGTTATTTGTTTTGCCACCGAAATTAAATCATCCAAACCCCTTTGGAGTGCTTGGACATCCTTCTATAAATAAAGGTAAAAAGATTCTTGGATGAATATAAAAATATAACATTTGAGATGGAATTGCTAAAAGAAGTAAAAGTAAAAGGTAACTTACTTGATTGACTGATCTCATTTCTTGAAGGATTCGTTTCGCTTTTGCTTCATAAATTGGCTGTGGATCCAAATTAAACTTTTTTGCCAATTCCTGGAATATAAATAGATTTTGTTTTAGATGAGTCCATGGAAAAGTGACATTTCATCACAATTGTACCTCTGCTTCGACCAACATTCCTTTGGTTAAAAGAGTATGCAGACGTTTTTCAGGCTGTGACTCAGATACCATATGCAAGTGAATATTTTCGATGAATTTCGAGCTTGATGAATGATTGCCACCGAAATAAAAGATGTTTGCCGATGATTTTGGCTGATCAATGAGCCAAACATGGTTCGAAATGGGAAGAGAAACCTTGCAATTCATATCTGAAAATCCAATTTGTTGAATAATTATTTAGTACTGAGAAAATCTATGCACCCAACAGGTTCTTACTTGGATAATCAAACACCTTCAAAAACTTCGAATTGGATGAATCTTGAGTCAAGGCGAGTATTTCGATTCCTTCATCATTTGTTGTGGTAATGATGAAATCAAGAACATTATCTGGACAATCTATGGGAATCGCTAAACCAGTATACGGACACAGCTCAAAAAGGCTACCATTTTTGCTCAATGTGAACCTAAATTATTGAGAATGCAGTTTTTTAATTGAACAACATTAATGTGACGCGCGAAAAGTTAAAGGTTTCAATGTTAATTTATAAAACTTACGTTACAATGTTATCACTTTGCAATTGCTTGACGCCATTCAATTCAATTCGATGGTCGATATCACGAGTCTTGATGAAAATGTAGTTCTCACCACAGTAAATGTGCACTGGTTGCCCTTCATAGAACGTCATTGCGTATGATGAAATCCGAACATTGGTTCGTCTTGTGTGAATTGCATCTAAGAGGATGTTATTTGAAATGGTTTCATTATTGTCGAAGCCATTTTCCATTTTTATTAAACCATTGTCGATGCCGTATAGCCTGAAACAATCAATTACTATGACATTTTTTCCAACCAGGTAAAAACATCATACATTTTCTCTACTTACTTATAGATTGTGCCATTTGTACAACAGAAATAGTACTCTGAATTCCACTCAATGACATCAACAAATGTGCGAGTTTCTTCGTCGACATTTTGACTATTGATTGAACTATGAAAAGATGAAACGGAAGTTATGCATAAATTTGAGACAAACAAATCTGTATTGTTTACATTGTTCCTAAGACCAAACCGGCCGAACTGATTCTCCCAACATAGGACAGGCGCACTTACGTATTGAATACTGGTCCTTTGTCCAAGCTTGCTATGCGCATTCCAACGATATTCCCATCAGACAAACCGCAAATTATCAATTGGCCATCGGGTGAAATTGTTAGGCAGTCGATGTTGCTTGGATATGCACTGACTTTTGTGTTTTGACTCTTGCCACTGATCAAATCCTTTTCCAGCAAATGCATGATATTATCAATGGCAACGGCAACATGCTCATTGCGGAATGTGGCACGCAACTTCGGATCATGATTGATCTAGTAATATTTTGAGCAGTGATTTTTAAGCATATATTTCAATTTTCCCATTTTCAAATGAGATGATAATAAAATTTAAAGTTTAACTGGAAAGACTTACCGAAGCTGGATTACTGTTGTCGATTCGAACTAGAGTATTCACCGAAAAAGTGTCATTAAACACTTCATCTTCTGATAAAACACCAATTTGGGTCCACATTTCCGTTAGGCAACAATAAAAATCAAAATAAAACTATTACAATGAAAACACTAACTTAAAATCTTGTTGAAAAATTAAAAAAAAACTCCAAACGAAATGTACGAAACAGATTTAAATTCTTTTGTTTGCTAGTGCAGTATTTTGAAAATGACACAACGAACAAAATTCGAAGCAAAATGTGATAAACTTGCATCAGCGCCGTAGTTTTGCTGATAAACTATTGATTTAAATGACAAAACGGGTAAAATATTGGCTTGAAATGCGAATTTAAATTACTTTGATCTAGATGTAGATGTTAAAAAATAAAATTTTGTTTATTGAAAAAATTATTATTTTGACAAACAATTTAAACAAATTAAAACAAAAAAAAAACAACAAACATGAAACCAACATTAAATCCTACAAAAGACCACAAAATCAATTGAACAATTACAAATGCATCAAACATCGAGGGCAGCCAACTTCATGGCAAATGTATTTCGCGCTCAATGCATCACAACAGACCAACACGAAGCGAAGCGCCCCCAGACTGACTCCGTGTGTACTAATGGAGTTTGTGTTTTGTATGTCAATAGATTGGTCATTATCTTGTGAAATCGGGGTAAAAACATTGAAAATCTCTTGAAAAAGTGAATTTTACTGCGCGTTCGGTGTGCAATTGGGGTTTTATCACAATATTGTGCATTTTTAAAACATCGAAGACCATGTCATCGACTCAGCAATTTTCATTGAAGTGGACAAACTACACAAATCACATTACAAATGCATTTGACTCGTTGCGATCGAAGGAAGATTTTTGTGATGTTACATTATGTGTTGAGGGCCGTAAAATTCGTGCCCATAAAGTGTTGTTATCAGCCTGCAGCACCTACTTCAAAGAAATATTCAAAGAGAATCCGTGTCAACATCCCGTGATTATATTCAAGAATGTGAAATACGACGATTTGTTATCAATTGTTGTGTACATGTACCAGGGTGAAGTGAACATCGAACAGGATGCATTGCCAACATTTTTGCATACGGCCGAAATGCTATCAATTCAAGGTTTAACCGAAGATGATAGCACACAACCCGAGAAAAGTATCATTGCTGTTCCACCACCGCCGCAACCACAACAAACCGTTGTTGCAACCGCATTGGCCACACATACACCACAGAACACCATTACCATTCATGGACAGGCCATTGGAAAAGCTGTGCGCGATACAACACATCTGGCCGGTCAAAAATTCACACTTTCAAAACCCATCTCGATCATTGGCACCACTAATGCTACAGCGGTTGATCAAATCGTTTATACAACTGTGGCACAGGCTCCAACCACTTTGATGCAAGGTGGTTGAATATTCCATTTGTTTTCTTTTGTTTGATACCGGATTTTAATAAATATTATTGCTGTAATCACGACGGATGAATGACCAGAATTCAGTTAAAATTAAACTCACTGTCAACTAAATTCATTTATGCATAAGAATATAAACAACATGAACAGACACCGTTTGTTCATTTTCTATCGACATTTGACATTAACACATTGTTTAAAATCGATTGTTATTTGATATTCAGGTCATTTATCTATCCATCAAACGACAAAAAAAAAACAAATCTCTAATCGAAATTTATCTTTTTGCAGCTGAAGTAATTCCAGCCAAAAGGAAGAGAAAGATTATAACAACACCAGAGTCAAAAACCGTTTCTTACGCTGAAAATAATACACCGAAATCATCTGAACAGGCCGCATCACCTGCCAAGCGCACTGAACATGACAGTAAATTATCACTTTTGGTTCAACCTTTGGTTGACGAAATCTTAAAATGCAATTTCATTTTCACCAGGTGATGAATACGTGAAACAGGAACTAGACATTTCGGGTGAATTTGTCGATGATGACAAGCAATATCAGACTGAAGGCGATGAAGAAATGGGGACTTATGAAAGTGGATCTCAAGAAAATGGTAAAATTCAAGGATTGATTCCAATTTATTACAACGAAACGTAGTTTTAAATATGATTCGAGACAAAATAAATCAAAAAACTAACTTTACTTACAACGAATTCAATTTCATTTCAGCAAGCAAAACTGACGACGATTTCGACAAGCCAAAACTAGCAACTCCAGCAGAGCTGGGTATATTCATCAAATTCCTTTTCAATTATTAACTTCTTTATTTGTACAACAAAAAATTAAAACAATTTTGACTTTTTTTTGTTTTTTTTGGCCTTTTTATTTTTTGTTCGGTGATATTTAAGTTTTGTTTTGTTTTGTTTTGTGTTGTTTACATTACATGTGTTTAAGTTAATTATCCATCAAAATCTTGATCTCTTGCTGATACATTCATATTTTATTTGATGTCACAGGTCGTCTTTTTTCATCCGGCGGAACACCAACACCAGAAGCAAAGCGATCAGGACAAGGACCAGCATCAGGTATGCAAATTGAAACCAATTAAAACGAAATATTTCACATGTTTCTTTCGTTTCGATTGAATTTATTTTGTTCGATATTTTCAGTTCAATTTCAATGATAGGTTTGTGTTTTGATTTAAAATTATCTTTGTTTCGTTTCCGGTTTTGTTTTGCTTTGTTGTCGTCTTCATCGTCGACGCTGTAATGCTGCTCAATCCCACCTAACGTGCCTCCATATTGCTCGCTAGATGGTCAACCGAGTAAATGGTCTCAATGCCAATTCTGCAAACTTGTCATAACAACGGTGAATTTGTGGAGGCACATACGAACCCAACATACCGAACAGTCACCACGCCAATGCGAACATTGCCAAAAGAAATTCAAGAATAAATACAGTCTGCGAGAGCATGTTCGTATCGCTCATGAACAAAAACCTGGCACCACCACCACTTAAGCAATCGGTGATGTTCAGTAGAAATGGCTCAACTGTTGAGCAAACACAGAACAGAAACTAATTCTCTCACTTTAATACACACAGAATAGACACATAACAGATTCTTTTTGAACAGAAAAACCCATTAAATACAGACATTTCAAAATGGTGAAAATTGTATCGTGCGCAAAGACATGTTCATGGTGCCATAAAAATGATCTATCAAATAAGATCAATTTACAGAATATGAAATACAGACAAATCAGAAATGATGCACAAAATATATAGAATTTTTGCCAAAAATAATTTTGAATTGCGATGATCTTATTTAAGAGTGTGCACCATTGTTTTATAATTGCAAGTTTTCAAGAATTTTCTTTATTCCAGATATTTAATTTAAAACAAACATTAGCTTCTCTTTACGTCCATTTTTCACAATCTAGTTTGCAAGTGTGCGATCGATATAATATCGACGATATTAGTTTTTCTTCAATGTAAATTATCAAACCATTGAACCGTTTTTTATTTGAGTAATTTATGTTAAACGTAAATGAATTTTGAAGGCATTGAAAGCATGCATAGTATTTGCCCATGCATTAAATGAAGCGTAATTTCAGCTTCTTTTGTACGAGTTTAAGTTAAAATAATGTATTTCTGCCAATGTTTGAATTGCAGATTTGAAAAAAAAATTCAATGAATCATGGAAAATGCTACTATTAAGTCCAACTGTACAAATTTGAAAACAAATTGAGAAGAATAAAAATTATGTCTTTTTTGAACGAAGAAAAAAAAATCCGACGACTCTTTCATTCGGTTTGATTTTTGTTTGCAGCTTTATAATTTCCTAATTTGTAATTTTATTTTGTTATTCCCTATTTTAAACCAATTTTTACTTCAGTCATTTTAATTTCGAGAGAATAAATTTAATTTTTTCACTCTTTGGTTTGGATTCCATTTTCAGCATGGAATAATTCAAATGTGGATGACAGCCTAAAATGTAAAATGTGCAATCGCACATTCACATCGATCGCGGCGAAGCGACGGCATATGCTATCAAGGTATGACTGAAGAACACTCAATCCATGTGAATTCATGACTTAGACAAAGCTAATTGATTGAAAAATCATTTATTGTATTCATAACAGACATTCACAAATTAAGCACATGATTGCGTGTAAAACGTGCGGAAAAGAATTCAAAACGAAATGGTCTCTGGCAACACATGTCTCACGATTCCATCGATAAGTTCATCTTACCCCAACATCGAAGCAACAGCCAGTAACATAAAAATGGATCTTCAATGCCAATTGACGACTCTTGGGCGTAGAGCATGTGCTGAGCAGCTGTTAATAGTAACTAGAGCACAATGATCCTTCCTATTAAAAAGGCTGATCAACAAATTGAACACACATTTATTTGAATCAGGCCATCAATATTTTCTATTTATTCTCTATTGTGTTTTGTTTTACTCTGACATCAAATTGTTTTTTTTTTAGTTTGTTTTGTTTTCTTTGAATAATTTCTTTTCCCTTTCGGCTATCAAACGAACGAAGGAGATGAATAATGAAATTGTATTTTAGCTTAACGTAATTATAATTGTAACTAATGGGCTAGAATTGAAATAAACTTATTGCCATAAAAAATAAATTTGATTAGCAACTAAGATGTAATTGATTGAAAATGATTTTAAATGCTAAGTTTTGTTTGAGTCTTCAAAAGTAAAGTCTGTAAATTGAATGGAACACTGTCATTTGATTATACGAAATTAAAGTTTTTGATTCATTTTACGAGAAAAACGAAAAAAAAAATGGAAATGTATTTTCTTTAACCTTCTTACATTCACTCACATCGTCACCTTCTGGTTCAGTACAGACATTCGCTCTGTTCGAAATTCAATACAGTACATTAAAGGGGGAGGAAAAATAAATTATTTTCAACACTTATGACATTAGTCTTCGATTTTTAACTACATTTATCTTTATCTCTTAAAATGTATCTCTTTGTGTGAATCTTTGTTAATTGAACTGATATTTTGTTGGTTGTTGTTTTGGTTTTTGTTGTGTTTGTTTATCCTTAACTAGCAATTAGTGCTGATATATTCACCTACATTTGTTTATTTATTTAGTTTTATAATAATTCAGTTAAACGTTTCGAAAAAAATCTCTGATAAAACAGTCAAAAATGATACTTTTCAAAAAAAGTCTTCATCAAAAAATGGAGAGAGAAAATGTACTTTGTGTGACATTTGTGTGTGTGTTTTTTTTTTCTTTAAATTTGGTTTTGTTTTTTTGTTTTGTTTTTTTTTGGTTTTCTTGGGTACATCCTGTATTTTGTATACACCCTGCGAATTCGATATTCTAAATATTGTTTTCAAGTCACTCAACATCAAAATATAGCTACTATGCGCTTTTTGCATCCGTATTTTCTTTTCGCCTAATAAATATGATAACACTAATTTATCCATTTGCTTGGTTTCATTTCATTTTCAATGTGTTTGAAAATTGTTTCTCATTTTGCCTACGTTCTTGATCACGATCGAAAAAATCCTAAAGACAAAAATTCATTAGAAAAATGCTAGTTTGATAGTTTCTTTTATTTTTTCGTCCCATCGTTGGCCAGGCAAGCATTTGCTGTGTTGTTTGCCACCTGCAATTGTTGTTAACTTCAAACAAACCACTCTTCTTTCTGGGCCGTTGTGACGATCGTTGTCGAAGTCGTAGTTTGGGATAAATTAGTTGGATCAAATTGTTTCATATTTAATAGATCGTTAGACGCCAAATGTGTTGGTGTTCGGTGACCATCGACAATATTTGTTGTGTGTACCCGTGTTTGTTCGCAGGGTGATGCAAGTTTCCCGACAACGATGCCGCTTTGTGTGTATGCAATTTATGCATATATTTCGTTGATCCATTCATGTCAATGGCTACAATGGACACAGAAATATTTCATCAAATCAGTTATTGTTTAGTCTCAAGGCATAACATCGACAACAATTGTTTAGATGACTTACATTGAATCTGATTATCAGATGAATTGGGATTATGACGGCATATGCATATGACTAAGCCAGCCAAAACGGCTCCAACGGCTAAAAAGCAGCTCACTGATATTAGTACGAACCATGTCAATTCTAATCCAAGCAACGTGGTCGATTTGTTGTCTAAAAAAAAACAAATTAATTCATGATTCTTCTATCGGTCGATCATATTTTCACAAAAGGATTGGTCAAAATCAATACTAAATATTCAAATGCAATAGTCATCATCGAAAAAGTCCGATTTGATTTTTATTTCAATTCAACATGATTAGCCTAAATTTACTTACTTTGACAGAAACTTTCGTCTGAATTATCGCCACAATGATTGACTTCATCACAAACCAAGTCTGGATGGATGCATAGTTCACGCGAAGCACACAAGAAGGACTGACAAACGTGCTCTAAAAATGTAATTTGGCAAAAAAAAATAAAATAAAATTTCAACCTCATGTCGATTGTAACGAATTTGGCGATTATTTACTCACTTGGATCTTTAATAGCCGTAATGACAAGCTTAAATCCATTGCTATCCGTGCCCCAATTGTCTGTGACATATTTTAGCGTCACAAAATTGGTTTGAGTTAGCAATGAACCGACTAATTGTTTCGTATTCCTACAAGTTACGTTGTATTTTGGCAAACCAACTGCATTTGCACCGTCATAAATGAATAAATGATCATTACAATCTATTTGAAGCATATCGAAGCGCAACATAAATCGCTGTAAAATTGAATGGGTCTGAAAAGTGACGACACAATCGAGATTCCGTTCATTTTGTGACCACACCAGAGCTCCATCAATCTTTTTATACATCAACTGTGAAATGTGATTTTTACACAACGTTTGTATATGATCTGCAAGTGAATCAAAATCAAAATCAAAATCAAAATTAATGATGAATCGAATTGAATCAATCAAATGTTGCTTACAATTTTTATTATTTTCGGCATTCACTCCCAGTAGAGAAATCAATAAAATGATCAATACGATCCAGAATTGTGACGACAGTATCCTGTGTTCTCTGATTAGGGCAGGAACAAATGTTCCTGGCCCACATGAAGTTGCCGCAAACATTACTTGGTATAATTTTATTGTCTCCGTTTAACTATTCTCATTTTTCCATCACACCTTCTCCCTTGAATGCTGAAATTGAACAAAAAAACAATTTGTTAATTTATATCAGCTTTGGAACCGTGTCACATCATTAACATGATAACATTCAACAGTGTTCTAAAAACATTCAACAAGAACAAAAAAAATGGCATATCACTGTAATATTGCGTTGCAGGTCAATTGATTTAAACACAAACATGTGAAATAAACATAATTTTTCAATTTCAACCACGATATTTATGGTAATTCAAATAAATTTCGAAATATTTTTTTTTCTAGGTGTGTAACACAACAATTTTGTGTGCTACCGATGATGGCGGCTCCATTTTACTCGTCGTTTTTTTAATCTTGTCCAATGAGTGTGTGTAGTCTTGATTTTTTTTTTGTCAAGCATAATCGACACAGGCTAGACGTATTTTGAGGTGAATGAAACCACAATTTGTAAAAACCACTTTAGCTACGAAATGCAATTTACTTACATCAAATTCGACCAAATATTGGTCAAATATATATGGATATACGGTTGCTTAAATGATATGCCCGAGATTTTCCAGGAAAAAACTGTTTTATTTTAGTTAGATTTATGTCTACTGGCAAGAATAAGGATTTTAAGCGTACGATAGACTACTTTGGAAATAATATGTCTGAATAAATGATGCGTGTGTGTGTGTGTGTGTGTGGAAAAGTTGTAAACAAAGGCGCATGCTTGCGCCATATCGTGATAGTAGTCACGGTTTTGTGTAGGGGTCACAATGAATGAATGTTTACTATGCAACGTTATATATTTGATACGCTTGAAGGGTTGAAACTCCTTGCTACACGCACGCTTTTGTTGAGTGGATGAAATTGAGGGTTGCCAGAGACACACAGTATACATTTGAATATGACAGTGGGGCGAAACAATGCAACCGAATCCGTTAAAGCCGATGAAATCATTGTTAGTGGAAAACGGTGTGTATTATTATAAATGAGAATAAAAAGATATTCCGCATATGGTCGCGGTTGTAGGGATTCAAACAATTGTTCATTTGTTGTTACATTTTGTTACTCATTGAAATGGAAAAAGATCGACTGCGGCAACATATCGCGATCCTGCCCACTTTATTTATTCACCCATAAGTGAACTCACCTGGAGTTTACAATAAATTGATCTATTGAAAATCTTTATTTCAAATTTAAAGCCGCCAAATTACGCCTAAATGCTGACAATTTATAAAATTAAAGTCTGTATTGCAGTTGTGCTGATTCGAAATATTACCAAAATACGGTCGAAATATCTAAATCGTAAAACACGCATACAATTCATAGATTAATGCTATTTGCGTATTGATGCTTGATGATGCCGTGTGGTGCTTCGCAGTTTAAAAATAAAACAACGAAATGTCTTCTATTTTTCTACCGAGAGTGTGCCGAACGCTGCTATGAATTGTCAAAATGAATTTCAGTTTGCCGAGTTTGCCACACCGTGCTTTTTCTTTCTAACTATAAAAAAATCTCTTGATTTAGAAAATTATTTCTTCTCTTGTTAAAAATGGCACCAATACTCGCTGAAAGAGAGGTATACTCACCAAAAGAGCTAGAGTTGATGGCTAAACTGAAATCACTTGAAGAAGATCGAATTAAATTCGTTGAAATTGTTCGCGGAAAAGTCAAGAAGTTAGAAACTGAGTTGGAAGTAAGTACGGATAAAAGCATTTATCAAGCTTGGAAATTGCATTTATGATAATTTAATTTATCAGGTTAAAAATGAAGAAAATGTACGTTTGGTGGAGAGAAACAAAGAATTGGAAAGCATTTTGAGCGACCTTTCTGCATTCAGTGGCAAAGGAAAAAACAAGTCAGATGATGATGACACACTTACACGCGCCAAAGAGCTACTCTTTGAGAAATCGAAAATTTGCAAAAAACAAGAATTGCAATTAGAAGCGCTCAACAATCAAATTTTGGCAAATAAGGATGTATTGGACATCACCAAAGATATGCTTAACTTGCGAAACATCGAAAATGATCATTTACAATCGCGAATCGAATCGATGCAATTGAGAGTGAAGAGTGAAAACGATCGATATGCATTGACGGAAAAGAAGCTGAATTTGGCAAAGCTAAAGGAAGCTGCATTGACTAAGGAATACGAAACGCAACGGAATATCTTTAAAGTAAGAATCTATAGATTTAGCATTGAATATCACATAAACTTCATACACTCAAATCCAATATTTAAAAATAACGCAATTTATAGGAACTTCGAGAAACATACGAGGCAAAAATCCAAGTCCTCACCAAAGAGGTTGACAGACTCAAGCAAAAGAATTGATAAAGTCGTCATTTATCTTACATCTCTTCAAAACGGACCAAAATTGAAAAACAAAATAACCAAAAAATTTGAAATCTTTTCACTTGTATTTATTGTTAAGTGTTTTAAACGCAAAATATATTAGATACATATTATTTAGACTTCCATAAATCAAATGAATTTATGTTTTATTTGTTCCAAAAAGTTCGTTTTTTTAGCAGTGAAATGTTAAAAATAAGAATTGATAGAAATGCAAGCTATTTTATTGTGTGTGTTGTGTTTGTTGTTTTTTTTTTACTTGAGAGTGAAGTGTAAATGAGTTTTGTGAGTTGAAAATTATAATGGTTAAAGTGTCGCCACTGCCCGTTTTACAATTCACCACGTGCACAAGCATCAGCATAGTTTTTCCCATCACCTTTATCTTCAGGGTTCAATTTGATCAGATCATCGATACGTAGAATTGTAATAGCAGCTTCGGTTGCGAATTTCAATGATTTGATCTTTGACATGGCTGGTTCTAATACACCGGCTTTTTTGTTGTCTCTAACTTCGCCCATAAGCAAATCCAAACCGACCCACTTGAGGTTGGCATGATCAACTTTTGTTTGACTGGAATTGTGATAGGCACGCAATTTAGCTACTAAATCTGTGGCATCCTTGGCTGCATTTACGGCCAGCGTTTTTGGGATGACCAACAATGATTTGGCGAATTCAGCAATAGCCAATTGTTCCCGTGAGCTCTGCAATATTCATCAATTCATTAAATAATTCAATTAAGTTAAGAACAATACAAGTTATCTGAAGGAATTTAAATTAATTGATATTTACCAATGAAGTTGCAAAGTTCTCCAAGTAAATTGATAAGGCAGCTTCAACACAACCACCACCGGCAACAACTTTTTTACCTTCGAGTACCCGTTTTACCACGCACAATGAATCGTGAACTGAACGCTCCATTTCATCACAGTAGAAATCGTTTGGACCACGCAAAATGATCGATGATGCCGTTCTGTATTGAACAAAAGCGAATGTTTTGCAATTAGCAAAATTTATTTGAATTTTTGATTGAATAAATCAATTTACCTTGCTTTTGGATTTTTGATCAAGATAAGTTCATCGTCACAAATGATCTCTTGGCTGACTTCGCCAGCTTCACCAACCTGAGATGCATCGAATGTTTCTTCACCTTCAAGGTTTGTGAGTGATGTTAAATATGCAGCACCTGTTGCCTTGGCAATACGTTTCAAGTCGGCTTTTTTCACACGACGTACAGCCATGGCGCCGGATTCAACGAAGTATTTCAAACACAAATCATCAATGCCACCTGAGCACAACACAACGTTCACACCAGTAGCAAGAATACGAGAGATGCGCTCTTTTGTGATGTCCAATTCACGTGCACGGATTGCTTCAAGCTTTTCTGGATCGTTAATCAACACTTGAACACCCATTTTCATTTTAGTTTTTTGCAATGAGAAATCTAAGCAGGCGATTTTTGCATTGGTAATCTTTCGTGGCATTTGCTGTGAAGCAATGGTACAGTTGAGTGCATAGCCTGGTTGAAGGGATCAAATAAAATGGTTTAACATATTTTGAGGAGATTAATCTATGTCGACTTTGCATTACAATTCGCCTGACATAGATCACAGTAGGCGTTGAACTATGGATGTGTTGAATTCGAATCAAAATAATTTACCTTGAACGATAATACTTTCGCGGGCTGATTTTCCATGTGCCTTAAGTACATTGACAGCTTTGATTGGATACGATGGGTTTCCCTTTGGATCCAAAATCTTAACAGCTTGAGCAGCATCAACGACCATACTAGCAAAGAAGTTGGCGTCAGCACCGATCAATTTTGAGCTCATTGATGTTTTTGCAACATTAATGATGGTTTCACGGTCCAATTCATCGACTGGAGCAGTTAAATGCTCGGATATATATTTGCAAGCTTCTTTGCAGGCCAAACGATAACCTGAAATAATTGATGTTGGATGGATCTTTTGTTTCACCAATTCATCAGCGTTCTAAAGTAGAAAAATAAAACATAAAAGAATTCAATGGCTGTAAATCCACGTAAATTTGATTGAAATGAATTGTTCTTACCTTCAAAAGTTCAGCAGCCAAAATGACAACCGATGTAGTACCATCGCCCACTTCGTCGTCTTGAAGTTGAGCCAATTCAACTAAAACTCTGCAAATACATTAGATATCGTTATTGGAAATTGTCTCCATTTATGTGGTATTTCTATCATACTTAGCAGCTGGATGTTCGACCTCCAAGAGTCTAAGAATGGTGGCTCCATCATTGGTAATGGTTACATCTCCAATGTCATCAACCATCATTTTGTCCAAACCGACTGGTCCAAGTGAGCTCTTGAGGATGTTGGCAATCGAAGCTGCTGCCATAACTGCAATGAATATACCACAGAGAACATTCTAAATGTTTCTTTTTTTTGGTTTGTCAATTCATTTGGTTTTGAATTCACCGCACCCACAAAAATCACACCAAACACATTGATATTCTAACCTCAATTCTGGTTAAATATTCCATTATTTTTGTTATAGAATTTTATTTATGAAGATTTACTCAATTAAATTCATTTTAAATTGTTATCTTTTCACTCAAAATCAAACTAAAACACACCATTTTCCACTTCGGGCTTAAAAATTGTTTGATCAATGTGTACCGCGTGCAATTGATGACTAATGTTTGCAGTAATAAAGTGTCAATTTGCCGACATCTGTGCAATAGAATTTAATTTTATTTAAAAATTCTTACCATTTTGTGTACGAACGGGTGCGCCTGAGCTCCGTGACCCGGCAATTGATAGAGCACTTGCAACTGTTGACATCTTTTTTATTGTGAAAACTTTAAAAAAATACAATTCTTTAACAAGTGAACAAAGATTTCCTTTTGCGTTTGTCTTTTTGCACCAAACGAATGTACACAGTAAATGAATTGGACTAAATCACGTTATTTCGTCTATTGTTCGAGAATGAATTGATGATTTTGAACGTTGTTATGTTGGTAGTCGTGAAACGTCAGTGAAACTTATACCATGTCGATAAGACAAATGCCTATTGAATGTATTAAATACCGGCACAGCTTGATTATTCGTCAAATTTTCAATGAAATCAAATTTATTCTACGAAATTCGAATTTATTCGAAGTTTATGAATTGATAATTTCCAAATAAAATTTTAATTTTTTCGCATTGATACTTTTAATATTAAGAAAAAACCAATTTCCAACGTATACTCACCTTTTTAAAAATTGATGTTTGTAGCTGATGTCGCTGCAATATTTATCAAAAATTCAGAACTGTCATTGTTGGCATTGCCTTACGTGTATTAGTTCTTAAGTAAGTAAAAGATTAAACCATTGGAAAAAAAAGTTACTCCATCGATGAATTTATTTTTTTCCTTACGTGCAAACTAAATCCACTTAATGAATTAAAATTTACCTCAATTTATAGTTTCTGCCTAGTTAAATCAACCAAGTGTGATTAATTAGTTGACAAAATGTTGTTAGATTTAAATCAAATTGGTCGTAGTTTTGTAGCATTTTTGTGTTTCGGCACATTTGTTATAGCTGAAATACCAAGACCCCGAGGGGTTGCGTTAAGTGAAGCTGGCCTATATGCACCAGGTGACACGTTTACATGCCTCGATGGGAAATTAACCATCAAATATACACAGGTCAATGATGATTATTGTGATTGTTTGGATGGCAGCGATGAGCCCGGCACAAGTGCGTGTCCAAATGGTAAATTTCATTGTGAAAACACAGGTCACATATCGGTAACTATACCAAGCTCACGGGTAAATGATGGCATTTGTGATTGTTGCGATACATCTGATGAATATGCAACAACAGTTGAATGTGTCAACAATTGCGATGAATTGGGACAGGAGGAACGACAACGACAAAAGATTTTCGCTGATTTATTGAAACGTGGAAGTTTGGTTCGCAATGAAATGAGCCAAAAGGGAAAATCACTGAAAGAAGAGCACAGCGCACGTTTGAATACAATTCAACAATCCATTGAGCAAGCCGAGGCATTGAAAGTCGAACGTGAACAGATTAAGAAAGCCGCTGAAGATCAGGAAAATTTAGCACTTGAAGCGTACAAACAAATTATCGAAGCCGAAAAACAACGAAAAGCTGATCTCGCTGCACTGGAGAATCGTGCCGAAGCCGAAGAAAAGTTCACGTTGTTCGATTCAAATGGCGATGGTGTCGTGGAAATTGGCGAAATAACCACACGTGTGCAGTTCGATTCGAATCGAGATGGTCAAGTGGATGAGGAAGAAGCCAAATATTTCTTGGATCAACATGATCAAGTCGATTTGGAAACATTCATTTCGGTATGCTGGCCACGCATGAAACCATATTTAATGCTTGATGCTGGTATATTCAAGCCACCAGCGAAAGTTGAAGAGGTTGAAAAACAAGATGACACACAAGAGGCACAAGAACTCAATGAACAGGATGAAATGACTGAACTTCAAAATGAAAATGATGATGTTGAAACATTTGATGAAGAAGAAACTGGAGAAGGGGAAGTGGAACAAGTTGAAGCACCAGCAGATCCAGAATACGATGAGGAAACCAAGAGACTTATTGAAGAGGCAACGAAGGCACGCAATGAATTTGAATCGGCTCAACGTGAATTACGTGATTTAGAAGCCGAAAAAAGACAAATCGAAGAGTTACTGAACAAAGACTATGGACCTCTCGAAGAATTTGCCGTACTTAATGGAGAATGCTTTGAATACCAAGACCGTGAATACATTTATAAATTGTGTCCTTTCGATCGTGCTGTTCAAAAGCCCAAAGATGGATCTGAAACTAGGTAACACATTGAATCGAACAGTTCTGTAAGAGTCGAACAATTCTAATCTAATTCTAAAAATTCTGTATATTTTTTGCTAGACTCGGAGGATGGGACCGTTGGGATGGAAAACCAAACAAATATTCGACTATGTTGTACTCAAATGGTGCCGGTTGTTGGAACGGTCCACAACGTTCAACTGTTGTTCAATTGGAATGCGGCTTGGACACCCGAATCACTGAAGTCTCCGAGCCAAATCGCTGTGAATACTTATTCAAATTCGAAACACCAGCCGCTTGCACACAATCATCGAATGGCGATGGTGAGGCAGCCAGCGTGCACGATGAACTGTAGATATTTATGAATTTGATTGATAGTGCAAAAAAAAACACACACGCAAAAAAACTGAAAAAACAGGAAAACATGCAAATAGAATTAAGCCATCATTAAAGAGAAGGGAAAATAAATGAGAATAAAATAATTAAGAACAATGTTATGTATCACAATGGAAAAAGCTCACTTGGCAACAGTTTCAGTTTTACAGTTGAAACCAAAAATTGTGTCTATTGAAATGATTTAAATGAATGTTTTTAATGCAGGAAATTTCATTTTTATTTTTCATATATTAAGAGCCGTACATTCCCAACTGTTTGACAGCTAAAGCGAACTCGTTGTTTCTAAGATATAATAATATATTGTGTAAAATTTGTACACGGCTATCAAGATTTTTCCGTTGTTCCGAATGATGATGTTTAGATTTGTATGATTTTTAAACAGATACACACACAGATTTTTTTTTAAACTTAAACTTACCACTACGAATTTTTACATAACTGTTCTCTTTTTGTTGTGTGAGATCAATAAACTCATCGAATGGAAATGTGAAAATAAAAAACAAAAACGAATATAAAAAACACCCAATAGTTGTATGTTTTAATTTGCTCATTAGATTCGACTCCTTGCAATCTGTTCATGCAATTTAAAAGTTGTTCATTAAATTGGTACGAGTTGAGCATCGTTCATTCATCATATTTTTCAACAAAATGATAAAATAGAATTGACACAACAGTGTCAGTATTATATACTTCTTTTATAAAAGAATGATGCACAATATTTCTCTGTTCGTCACTCGTACATAAGCGATACTCATGCAGAGGTGTTCAGGGTAGCTAATATTTCTCCTGAAGAGATTTTAGGCTCATATCACATTATTTGCTCATATAATGCTTTTCAGTTCTGCTGTGGTAAAAAATTAATCATAAATACGAAAGGTAGAATTGAGAAATAAGTTTCTGCTATTTTTCATAGCACATTTGAGGAATTGAGGAACAGGTTGAAAACCCATGACACAAGTTGTAATAATAAATGAGCACTAATTTATGATCTACTACAGTCCCCATGCGGGGACATATTTTGTGTTCTTGAACATTGAAAAAGGTGAGTCATAAAAATAATGAAATCATTTTATTTCCTCTAGCTATTTTACTTTTTAAAATTTCGAGCCAAGGGAAGCGTAATGTCGATTTTTTGTACAAAATTTGGGAGGTAATTTTCTCAAATTCAATTCTATACAGTGTGAATTGAAGAAGTGATTATAACTGGTATGTTTACATAATTTAGTCTTCAATTCGATTGATTCAACCAATTCATGAAGACAATCACTAAGCAATTAAGATTCAGAATGCTCAAAAAGACGATTTTATCTAGTTTGTATTTCTTTTAGAACATCGAAATTTCCCAAAACTTAGAGAGGTAATTTTTAAGTAGCTCTCAAGTATATTACTTCTCGAAAAAACATATTGCACCCTCGGCACCCTCATCAGAACCTATGTTTGTATATTAAAATAAGTACTTTTTCCTTATCAATGACTGACGTCATTTCTTTTCAAATACGAATCAATGTTTTTATTAAAAATTCTTTATCAATATTACAAAATCACAACACAGCGGAGCAATAGCTTTGACAATAACTGAATGAAAACACCTAGTAATTTTATGATTTAATTATATTAATTCTTCGAAATATGCTCATGCAATTTGAAAGTTGATCATTAAATTGGCAATAGTCGAGCATCGTCCAATCATCATATTCAAAGCGTGGATTTAATGGGTTTGGATCGGTGACAATGTGATCTTCACTTGTTGGTCCAACTATAATAATTATATTGCCATTATAAGCTCTAACATAGTCCAAAAATGCATTTCTATTATTAAAATAACAAAATAATAATGAAAATTGATCTTTTTGAATGCACTTTCTCAGGAATTGGTTTGTAATTTGATTTTCGATGAATTTTAGCTCAATAAATGTTTTCGGTGAGTATGTTGATTTCCACCATGATTTATCTATTTCTAATCCAACAACATGGGTCCCCGTCGTTTTGATGATGAGCCATTCAAGTAGGCCAGGACCACATCCAATGCTCAAGATACTATCGATGTGATTTTCATTTAAAATAGCTTTCAACCATTTTAAGCACTCAACAGTCGGCCATGCCCACAAAAACTTTGACTTTTCTTCGACACTAAACTGTTTGCCAGCATCAATTACACCACGCCAATCATTTGCATCCGATAAATTTACTAGGCACTCTTCAAGCGATGCAGCCATTTTTCCGCAGTTATTATAATAAAAATATTGATGGTTTTATTATGATTTTTTCACTAACAATCCTTAACCACCTACAAACGAATGACTACTAAACCAGTTTTTCGTACAACATATGCAGCAATAGGTTCATAAAATATGAACATGACATTCATGAGCGATTTTTAGGATCGTTGCCAAACGCAAAACATCCGGTATTATCTATTTTGCAATTCATCAATCGCAATCTACTTACCGTTCACGCGTTCAGTCACTTACGTGATTTACGGGTGCGTTCTAGAAAAAAAAACATTAGACTTTAATGCAAATTGAGAGCGTTATGGCATAGTGCCAATAGAAAATTTAGAAAACCACTAGCTGTAATGAATACTTGAAAGTCACGTCATTGATTTTCGAGAAGATTTTCAGTTTTGTTGTGCTTTCATCATCGATGATAACCACGCTAAATATTTAGCTACCTCTCTATTTATTTATCGTGATTCGTTGGTAAACAAATATGTCTCGTCAACGAAATGTGCGAGACGCAAAAATTGAATAGAAAAAAGCGCGCCACTTTGAACATTTACGCCGATCGAATGTGTTTGTTTTGAGCGGTTAAATTCTACATTTATTTACACGATTATGACTCACAATTTGTGAGACTAGTGGGAATCTCTTCAAAAACAATATCTGATCACAAAAAAACAAACAACTGCTACAAATATTTATAATCTGACCTATTTTGGCTGTAATATACACACATGTTCAGTGCTTTAATGTATATTATAAAATAGACTCCCTAATTTCTTTTGTTTTCATTGCTTATGCTAGTGAGGGAAATAAAATTCGATAAAATTTCTTTTTTTAAACACTTCTAACACTTATTTTCGTCTAAAATTCCTGTCTTTTTGTTGTCAATACTCTTTTATACGCACAAATTTTCCATAAGGATAATCCTCCTTCGGAAGAAGAAACAGTTATAGTGGATGCTTCGTAGATGCTATTTTTATTATTTTCTTTATAATATTTTTATGTCTTCAAGAATTTGGTTGTCCGTGTGCACCATTTTTTTTTTTCAAACAAATTGGCCCAAAAACAGCGAAAAATAAGTGTGACAGTTGGTCATTTTATTCGCGAAGTTATTGCGTTAAATTGGTTGATATGAATGACTTTGAGGTTTTTTTTTCACTATTTTTCGAGCACAACGAACAAATGATTTCAGCCAATTAAACATCAAAAGTGATTAAATCTATCTAGTTTAGACATGTCCTTCAACGGATGCAAATAAAAATCATATTGCATTCTAAAATGCACTCTCGGCGAAACTGAATTTGAAAATGTTACCAAATATTTTTGACGAAAGGTCTCTCTTCATGATGAAGACTCCATTACATATTTAGCAAGTGCACCAAATATTTTAATCATGCTTTCTGGAATTGATGTGGAATACATTGCAATGATTAGTTTTTGGCTTTTATCTTATTTCGCACAATTTTTTTTTGTTTGACAGATTTTTGTTTTATTTATTTTGTTTGACTTTCTGTTTTGTAATAATACACTTTTTTCGAACTGTTTTATAATTCATCGAAATTTCATATTTTGTTTCTATTTTTTATTGATTAATTGTTTTGTCAAATGTCATGTTTTTCAACATAGTGGGAACTATTTTCCATTTAGACAGCTATAATTTATGACTTGTGCCTAAGTTGCATCATCGACAATTTATTTATTTGAACGTCCGATCATACAAGTGTTTTTTTGGTTTCCAACTTATTTCGACTTTTTCCATTCAAAAAATTTTCAAAGTTTAAAACAGTATTTGTAGAGTTACAACCGTTTTAAGGACGATCGACCATAACCACGAAAACTTGACTTTTCCTCGACACTGAACTGTTTGCCAGCTTTAATTATACCACGACAATTTTCAGTACTCGCAAAAATTTGCTAGTCACTCTTCAACCGACGCAGTCGCATTTTCCGGAGTTATTAATAAAATTAATGGTTTTATTTTGGGTTTTTTTCACTCAATTAACGACTACACTGAAAATTGGATTGGATTACTGTTTAATGTATTTGGGATTATTTTATAGGAAAAATCCGATTGGATTAAAATCTAATCCAAAAGGATTAATTTCTTTTTTCTCCGTTAAAGCATATTTTTTGACCTGATAGAATGTTACAGTTTAGAATTTGAATATAGGTGCGACGATACGAACACAACACAGCTCTTTGCTTCTTCAATCAGCTGATTGTTTTGATTGCAATAGAATGTAACATTTTGGAATTTGAATATCGATGCGACAATGCGACCATCAGCGGATTGTTTTGTTTGTAACAAATGTGACACTGCGTTGCATTCGCATCGATCATCATTCGACACCGTTTTATGAATATTTATCAGTTTGACGTCGACTTTGAAAAGCATCAGAAGCCAAAATGAAAACCAAAAAAAGAAAAGTTTGTGCATCTGAATTCGAACCAAAGGCTAAAAAAATAAAAAAAAACCCAACAAATGAATCAGAAGACCTCGAAGAATTTGAAGATAAAAACATTCGTATAATAAAATGTGGGCTTAAATCGATACTACGAGACGATCTTACAAAAGGAAGTAAACAATTCATATTAAAATGGTTCAGCGATAAAAGTATTGACCATACGCACATGCTCAATTTAGCATCGTTGCAGTTTTTGTGCCGTATAAATCAAAATTTCGATTCACCAAACCACGAATACTTTGATAAATCGAACAGTGAAGCTAATGGTGAAATTCGAAATTGTTTCAAGTCAGTGCTTTTCAACCACCTGCATGAATTGAATCGTGATTTTCGTGAAATTTGTTTCGATCATTATACTGCGATTTTTCCCGATCTAACAATTGATAATTCATTCAATTACGCTTTTACGACCTATGTGACCAATGTTGAAACAAATTTATCGACTCATGCAAAAAAACGTGTCCGAACTTTTTTGCGAATGCGAGCTCGATTTCTCAATGGCCAAAATCCAGCTGTTCAGTACAGTGAAAACGACATAAATCACACCATCGCTCTTGCCGTCTTTGGGAAATGTCAAGCACCCGAAACACAAATTCAAAAGATCAGAAATCTCCACCAAGAGCTGATAAATGTCGGAGCACCAGCAAATCAGAGCATTGCCTATTTCACAAAAAAGCGCTGGTTCGCATCACTGCCAATGTGGATTCGAATTCAACGAGCATTGGAAGCCGACAACATTCAGGCACAAAATAACATGCAACAAAATCGAAACCAACGAGGCAAACAAAAGCATCAAAAACAGCACAAAAAACCGAACAATAAAAAACGAAAAAAAGTCAACAATTTTGCTGTTGTTCCAATATGTTCTTTCGAGCGCAAATTTGTGAAATATGACTCACGTGAAGTGCATGGCATTGCTTCCAAATTGGACTTGTTGCCCCGAATATTTGATAAATCAAAGCAGGGCAAACAAATCTCTAGAACAGAATTCACTGCAAATAAAGAACATCATTGGGGCCTTATCTTCGATATGGAGAAGATTCATAAAATGGTCAGCAAAAGCTATCAATTTCGATTTTTTTTCTTAACGGATGGCGTGTCAGTATGTCTGCAATACGATATTCCACCAAGAAAACCGGATGTTGTGCAGCCTGAATTCGTGAAAAGCCTCTTTGATCGCAATTTGGTGGATTTTGAAATCGGGATAGATCCCGGTATGAACATGAAAACGGCAGTTGTCCGACGTAATGTTCATACCGGTGAAGAGGTAAGCATTTCAGATATAATAATTTGAATCGTTGAGAATAATCATGAGTGAAAATATTTTCGATATAATACAAGAGAACAAAAAAAACACACACAAATCACATCAAGATTATTCTCAACGACTCACTTGGATTTCATTTGATAAACGAATTCGATTGTTTTTGTTATGCATCAGCTGATTGTGCTCAGATTATAATACCACATTCGTTTCTGTTCACAAAACAGTTTTGTTTACTGTTTGAAAAAAGTATCATATCATATTTCATAACAATAATCTTAATTGATTTTCGATTAGGTCAACATCAAAGAACGCAACAAGCAATACAACTGGCATGCAAACACCAAGTGGCGAAAAAAACGATGGGATAAGCTGACTAAGCAGTATCGACGAGAAGAGCAGGCCGACTTGCAACGAACGCACAATCCATCACCGTGTGGTGTACGATACATAGAATACATTCAACATCGACTCCGAATGTCAAAAAATGGAATCGCTGCCTACACCAAACGGTACTATGCACGACTGAAATTTTCTAAATACATCGATGTAAATAGCACAATGGATAAATTGGCCATGAAAATTGCACCGAGTGGGAAACATTGTGTTATTTACATGGGAGCAGCCGACATCGCACCTGACTCTCCAATCAAAATTAAAAAATTTGTGCGTGCGCCAGGAACTCGTCGTTTATTGAAGAGTTTTAAAAAAAGAGACAATACGACGATATTGAAAGTTAATGAATACTACACTTCTCAAACATGCGCGAAGTGTTTTGGCCGTTTTCATCAACGAACCAAGTCACACAAATTTAAAGTGTGTCGTAACTGCACTTACAGCGAACATATGCTAATGCCAACAACAATTTCAACTGTTTCACGAAGCGGTTTAGCACCGATAATCCATGAGATAAACCAAAATCGGCAACTAAACCCACGAACGGTTGTTTGGCAACGTGACATTGTGGCAGCTAAATGTATTTTATACAAAGGTATTTGTTTTTATATCAATATGAATGCAGATGATAGAAAGTGATTTTGCTCAATCGATTCTGTTTTTTATGATAACAATAATAATCCCGTTTGTTTTTATTTTTGTAACAGGACATTGCATCGTCTTCAACATCGAAATACATGCAGCACTGAAACAACCACCAAGCAATCAGCAACGTCGCAATGCCAATAACAACCTCCGTATCATTAGTCTTAATAACTAATAAGAATACGATAAAAATTAGATATTAAATTCTAAATTGTAACATTCTGTTGCAAGTTCAGTCGACTGTCATACCATCATGATAGTTGTAGTAAACTTGGTTCTCTTCGCGAGAACAAAGTACGCTGTCTTTCGAAATTCGAGGGAGAAATTAATACATTTAGAAATTTCAATTTTCATTGAAATAATCCAAATGGATTAGTTTCCAATCCTTTCGAAATTACAGTGTAGTAATCCTAAACCACCTACCTGTGAATCACTACTGAACCTTTTTTTTCGCATAGCATACACAGCAAGAAGTTCATAAAACATGAACATGACATTCATGAGCGATTTGTAGGATCGGTGCCAAAAGCAAGGCATCCGGTATTATCTGTTTTGCAATTCATCAATCGAAATCTACTTACCGTTCACGCGTTCAGTCGCTTATATGATTTACGGGTGCATTCTAGAAAAAAAACATTAGACTCTAATGTAAATTGAGAGCGTTATGGCACAGTGCCAATAGAAAGTTCAGAAAACCACTAGCTGTAATGAATACTCGAAAACAACGTCATTGATTTTCGAGAAGTTTTTTTTCAGTTTTGTTGTGCTTTCATCATCGATGATTATCACACCAACTATTTAGCTATTTATCTATCTATCTTTGTGTGTATCTAAGCGCGCCACTCTAGAAATTTACGGCGATCGGATAAGTTTGTTTTTAGCGGTAAAACTCTAAATGATTTACAAGCGATTCTAGGATTTTAAGGGAAACTCGTAAAAAACAATATGTGATCACAAGAAAACACATCGCTTGTGCCAATATTTATAATCTGACCTATTTTGGCCGTGATATGCACAGTGCTTAAAAGTATCATAAAACAGCCTTCGTAATTTGTTGTTGTTGTTTTCGTTAACTATATTCATAATACTCCCAAGAAATGAGGTTGTCCACGTGTCCACCAATTTTTTGCAAACAAATTTGCCGAAAAAAAATAAAATATCGAAAAATAAGTATGACAGTTGGTCATTTTATTCACGAAATTATTGCGTTAAATTGGATTAGATGAATGACAATGATTTTTGTGTGTGCGTGTGTGTGATGAATAATCTTCAAAAATCAAAAATTGTTGTGTGAGATGGAGCCAAGTACACAATTTTTTCAAACACATAAGATAAAGTGAATTCACATAGTTAAACATCAAAAGTGATTTAATCTATTTACTCCGGACTTGAATGCAATCATGATGACTGTGAAACGCATTTTCAACAAAACTGAATTCATGTCGCCATATTATAATATTTGGGACAAAATGTCACCAGAAATTCTTGGAACATATCCATGCCCATTATGCGGTTATTGAACACTCGTGTTCGTTTAAAAGTTAATTAGTTGCTTGACATCATTCAATTTGCTATTTTATATTGAGAATGATGCCACCCTCGTAATCGAGTGAGCCAAATCGGCTCACAAAATACATCGGTTTTTTTTTATTGTTCTGGCTTCTGAATGCGTGCAGATTGAAACGTATTTTCGGCCAAATAAACCGAAAATAAAAGAGTAAACATGGTCGAGGTGATGAGGCGATTTTGCACGATGACGAAAAGAAAGAGCATACATTCACCCTGTTTTGTTATTTATTTACATTTTTTAAGCGACTATCTCAATCATGCTCCACAAATCTTTCGGGAAATTAATGATCATGAATGAGTATGGGAGTGAGTTAGTACTCAGCCAACAATTGAAATACGATCACAAAACATTGGCGATATTTTTTTTTATTTCGGAACTGTCTACTGTGTTTTATTTCCATTGATTTTGATAATATGAATAACAAAACTCAAAATAAAATCATTTTGAAAAAAAAAACATAGCTAAGTTTACAAAACAAATTTTCGCCCAGGTAAACATGAAAAAACATGATTTTAAATACATTACCGCTGTTCGACGCGACTTGTCACTTAGTGAATTTCAACAGCTCCTTTACTGCGAAGGAATTTGTTTACAATCTCGATCATCCCAAACGGAAATGTTAATGGACTTTATGTTTTCTATTTGAAAATTCGAAGTATCTGTTGATACAATAACCAACAATAACCTTGTATTCAGAAAGAGTGTAAATAGTTGTGGACTATGAATACAGTTGTTTTGATTATCTCGAATTGGTCTTTGAATAATGAGTATCTTTGCTTAAATATTGCATTACAGATTTCTTCAAATGTTGCTGTCAAATTAGAATGAGTCCCATTTTTCTTCTCTTTCAATTGTTTCATTTCTCTGATCAATTCTTTCATTTTTCAGAACAATCGCTTCTGTAAAATGAATCAGGCAAACCGTTTGTTGAAAAATATTATTATTTTTCTTGTCAGTTTTTGATAAATTAAGTAAAAAAAGAGCCGGGGTTTCCCCAAAAAACGTTTCCTTCTTACACAAAAAAAACGAAATAGATAAATTGCTTTAATTTTAGAACAGATTTATTCAGAATTCTTTTTTTAGCTTTCTTTTGGATTGAATTGTGTATGAATTTGTGTGAATTTGTCGTGCGGTCGGTGAACATGATTAACTCAAATTCATTTTCAACAACACCACAGCAATAGCTCTGACAACAATCACAAAATGAAACAGTAGCAACTGCACACAGTTTTCGTACGCCTCTTTTTATTTCTTTAACATGAAAATGGAATTATTCTAGTACTAATTAGCCTAATTAATTTACGCATACTTTAAGGATGTTAAAATGTGGAAAACATATTCATGTCAGAAACAAAACATTAATGGAAAATGACATGAGTAGAAAATTGGCACTTTTTTTTCGTTGTCATTCTGATTGTGCTGGCTTGAAAGCATGGGGACCACATTTTTTTTGGCTCATATGGACTGAAAATTAAGTAAACATGTTCGAGGTGAGGTGATTTTGACCGATGGCAAAAGAAATATAATAGTTGTGTTTTATAATTATACATTCATTCGTTTCGTTGTTTATTTACGTTCTATAAATGATCATGTTACTCATGCTCCACAAATATTTTTTGAATGAATGAGCGAGCCTAGGACTAACTAGCTTTGTTGCCGACAACTAAGATGAGCTCTCAAAATTATAAACGATATAAACAAAAATAACGATTTAATGGAAATGGCTACGATTCAAGCAGAGGCTAGGCATGTTTATCACAAAAGTGCACAATTGAATTCAATCAACAAAAAAAAAGTCAAAATATTGTGACGAGTGTCTGGTTGACGGACTGGCACTGGATTATGCGACTCGGATCGCGGTGTGTTGATGCTAATTTTGATCGAATATTTTAAATTTGCGACTCAAATCAAAATTCATTTGTACATTCAAAATATGCTCTCGACACAGTGGTTTGAGAAAGCGACTGAGCGTGTTTATGTGTTTATTTCGATTGGACCTAAAAATAAATGCTCATAAAAATATCGGCGTTTGCACTTTTGTTAAAGTTGTGGGCATGGCACTCTCATCAAACGTATAAATACCGGTTGATTGGGTTGAAGTACATTCAGTTTCAGTTGAGATTTCAAACATTTAGCATCTCGAAGCAAAAAAGAAAATCAGTGGAATAATTTTGTGTGAAGTTTCAAGGAAAAAATTGGTTGAGACAAGAGAAACTTTTATTTAAAAAAAAATGGTTGCAAAAATTGATCTGATTAGTGAGGCTAGCCACAAGCATGCCAAAGAAGTAACTGCATTGTGTTTTGATGGTGAACACTTATACTCAGGGAGCGAAGATGGAGTTATTAATGTAAGGATTTGACCCAGATTTGATTCGCATTTGTTTTTCTCGATATTCTTCAAAAATTGTCAAATATTTTTGATCAACATTTGTCACGTAGTCATTTATGGAATTTTGTTTGCTTCTTCTCCTGAAATTAAGGTGTGGAACAAAGATTTAAAATTCGGACGAGAAATTCCAATTCATAAAGATTTCTCAGTGCTTCAATTGGTCGTAAATAACCATAATCAAATCTACAGCAGTGGTCGCGACGGTACATTACGCTTCTTCAGACGTCCTTGGAGCCACGATCACAATGATACCATGCTGCAAACCGTAATGGATGATGTTACTGCCTTAACCATAACAGCCGACAATATTTTGTTCTCGGGAGATGATAAAGGAATCGTTACTAAATGGTACCACAATCAAGTTGGTTGCCAATATAATGTTATGGAAGAAGTCAAGAGCATGGCTGTTGAAGGTTCATTTTTTTCAAGTCTTTTTTGAAATCGATTTTTATGTTGTTTTTTTTCAATTTTGTTAATATTTTCTTAAAATTATACAGGTTTTAATTTGTACACCGTACGCGAATCAGATGTAGTCATTACTGATATTAAACCAGGCATGATGTCACATGTAACAAAAGGAACAATTCCTGGACGTGCACCATTGTTGTTGGTCGGACCAGAAGATAAGGATAAGCATAAGAAATTTTTGGTTGCTGTTACACGTGATGGCAAAGGATTTGTTGTAGCTAACAATGATACTCCATTCAAAGTGATCAAAACTAAAGAAGTAAGTATTTACATTTTCGGCATATTGTTACACAAACACCATGGCCCAAATAAATAGGCTCAAAATTTTTACGATTTGTCCTGAATTCAATTTGGAATTTAAAAAAACATCCAACCAAAGTTCATTTGAATGTCACCATTCATGATTTGTATGTTTTTGAACTAACTGATTCATGTTTTTCACACAGAACGCCCATTCGATGATCATCAACTCAATGTGCACAGTGGACGATTTTCTCTTCACAGCCGGTTTCGATGGTAAAGTGAAAAAATGGAAGAATTTGGACAAGGAGCCAACTCTTGTCGAAGAAATTGATACCGGCAAATGTATAAATGTGTTATGCGCTGGACCCGAGCACACAGTTTTTGCCGGCGATGCAGAAGGATTTGTTAAGCGTCTTCGGTTTGGTGCATAAGAATAGAATACGTAGCCGTAAATCATATACAGATACACTCACCAGAGGTCATTTGACTTACCTTGATATGAATTTCGATAATTTTCTCGAACATTTAAAAATAGATGGTTGTGAGCGGGTGTGTGTGCGTGCGCCCAATTCTAGCGCAACGACAAATCCATTAAATGTCTTTATGTTTTTATGACACTCGCGCCAATATTACATGTTTTTTTCACTTCGTTCATTTTATTTACGATTTTTTTTTTCATCAAAGTGATTTTTATTATCATCTATGTTCTTTTCCTTTCTTTTGTGAATCGGATATTCCAAGTGCCAAGTAATAACCTCTGAAAATATTTCTTTTTTCTCGGAATTAGATCAAAAAAGTTCGAACAAATATGAATCACTTGGCATGAATACTCAATTCACAAGTAAACAAAATATTGTTACACATTTGACACAATATTGTCAATAATTTCCAAATTTTCATGTAGAAAAAAAATACGAAAATACAAAAATAAAATCATCCAAATCATTTGAACATAGAAAAAACATTTTGTGTTTTATTTTTACCCTTTAGTTCATTATAAGGCTGCTCACGTACTGTTCACGAACGTTCGCGAACAGAAAAATTGATGAAATTCGAGTACGCGTTCGGTTCGTGTTCGTCAAGTGACTGTTCGTACGAACACGAACGAACACGAATGAACACGAACATGTTCGTTTAAAAATGATTTTTTATTCCAAATAATTTACAATTTAATATGTATTGAGGCTATATTATTATTTAAAGTTGTATTGAAGCTATATTATTAATATATTTTGTCTCCTTTATCGGAAATTCATTTTGCATTGGGTGAACGTATTTGGATTGATGAATTTCGCTACATACAAAGCATATATGATAGAGCGACATCACATAAACTGCATTCATCGCAGTTTTATTACCACAAATTGAAATCAACGGCGCGATGGGGGGGGTGCGGGGTGCTAAGTCGGGGAATAACCCGGGGCCAAATCAATATTCCAGGGGGGGGGGGTTAAAATCCAGCTCGGTGATGCTCAGGGGGGGGGTTAAACCACTCAAATGAAATCATGATTGACTCAGTTTAACAGATATTGTTCTGAGTTTGAAAAAGAAATGATTTTTATTCTTTATTTCACAAGGTACGGGTGTACACAATTATATTTTCATTTTTATTATGGCTGTAATAATAAAACTACAATTGGGCAAACTGAATACATTTATGGGACTGGTAAAAGTGAACTAAATTGAATCTATTTACGGACTGAATTTATTCGAAGTCTTGATCAACGTTAGTAAACTATTTTTGTTTTGAATATCTCATTGGGGAGAGTGACATATCGCTATTTAAAAAATTTAAATTATAAAAATGTGTATATACAAATTGTACTTCAGTTTGATAAAAAGGAATGCATATAAATTCATTGAATACTGCGACAAAAATATTTCTATATTACACACAAAAAGCCATTCTTCACTATTTAGAAATGTACATTTAAAATTCGTATTCTTGTCAATTGGGGATTTAAATGGAATGTCTTTTCTTCTCTTAAAATATACCTTATTTTGGTGTCTCACGTATGTTGATCCGATGAATTCAACCGGTGTCAAATAATCATCCCCGCCGTGCAAGTACGTGCGTTGCGTGCACGCATTCACAAATATACATACAAAATTACAAATGACAACTTTTTACAGGACAAAAAAAAATTAATTCAAAATGATGACACAAAAAGATACACAGTGTCATTTCCTAGATCGAATTTATATCCGTTGACTAGTGCTTAGAAGCCACCTTGCGCTTCAAAACAACTGCTTCTTCGTCGGTGCTTATTTGCCTGAATTTCTGCAAATGCAAAACAGAAGAATAGAAAACCGAACAGAAAAAATGGTCGAGATGGATGAAATTGGGTGCATATCGTATCGTATTCGTTATTACTGTGATTAATAAACAGGGATTACTATGGGCTGACAATAGCAGCCTATCAGAAAATATCAGCTGAAGAAAGCCAATATTGCCTGAAAATAGCAGATGACGCAAAAAAGCGGCTGAAAATAGCAGAATCTCAAAGATTCAGTGTGACTATCAATGGATTCCATTGTTTTATTTGGAAAGTATCTGCTATTTTCTGCCGCTATTTTGCGATATCTGCTATTTTCAGGCAATAGCAGCTTTTTTCAGCTGATATTTTCAGATAGGCTGCTATTGTCAGCCCATAGTAATCTCTGTTAATAAATAAGATACGCTATAAACATGGACTTACGTCTATCACGATGATTTGGGTCGTTCCATACTTGAATTTCGGTTGAACTAAATAGAACGAACATTAAATTGCCAAAGAAGTATACACAAGCTGAAATGAAAAATACGTAACGCCATTGCGATGGATTTTTGTCGTCCACTACAATGAAGCTGACCAACAACGGAGCGATGATTGATATTGCATTGCCAGCAGCATTTGTAATTCCCATCAATATACCAGCAAAGTTTGGTGCAATATCAATGTGGTTAACCTATATAAAAAGAACCAAAAACCAAAAAAAAAAACAACGTGACAAATTTGATTCAGTGAGCACAGTCCTTGTCTCTCAAGGGGCCCTTAGATTAATCGCAATATTTTGATTGCAAACTCAATTGCAAACACGTCACTCACCTGAAAACCTAAATAAGTTGAACTGTTGATGCCGACCGCGATAACAAGAAGGAAGATGGCCAAGTTTTCATCGTTGCCCGTGACATAGCCAAGTGCGATTAAAGCGCACATAGGAATCCAATGACCTATAAATAAAAAATCGATGGCATTTCGTAATTATTTACATTTTTGCTGTTTTATAATTAATCACCTTACCGATTGTATTGAATACTTTTCGACTGTATTTGAGTGGGAGGACATTTTTCCGCTCTAGAATACCTGATAAAAAGCTAAAGAAATAGCTGAGCAACAACATTGCGAGATAAGGAAGTGCTGATAGCAAGGCATTCTTTTCATATAGAAGAAATATTTTATTTTGTAATTGTTTACGGCCGGGGGGGGGGGGAATGAAAACAAATAAACAAAATCAATAAGAATATAAGCGTGTCAGATGAGGAAAGAGCATCGTCGATTTTTAACGATGGCCTATCATGAATACAATTGAACCGTTGAGGATAACCGCGACATTTGTTTCAGCGTTGAATAAAAAAAATCACATTTATTTCCAATGTTAGATTGTTGGTTATTTATTTAGAAGTTTTCCACGATTCTGTTTTTGATTCTGTGCACTTTGTTTCGTGCTGCACATTTCTAAACACTTTTTTGCTGTGTCCATTGTCTTTCAGACATGCATAACACCGTGACTTACACGGCTGCCGGCCATTACATTTCGTTAAGTGCCAAGCCAATCGTAAAAGTCAGCAACATGTTGACAATGATAAATCTTCATCGATTTTGAGTAACGGGCGAACAGGAGCAAAAATAAATTAATAAACTGGCAAAATTTGCTTATTCGAGAAAACACAATGCGATTTTTCATTCGATAACATGATAATTACCGCTAAAAATGTCATTAAAATAGTTCTTTAGATGTCAATACTTTGAAAAGTATTTACTCGATGTAGAATTTGATCTTGTAGCATGGCAATGGCCATTATCGGGAGAGCAGCTACCATTTCTTTTTATATACACCATTATTACAAAATAAACACAATATTCAAGCTATAGCGATATTTATTTTGTTTTCAAGATGTTCACGATTTGTCCAATACACAAGTATTGTTATCAACTGAAACACTTTTTGGTGCGGTAAAAACTCGTGCCGCAAAACGAAATCAGAACAAAAAATTACTGACATCAAAACTCGCTATCAGCGTCATGAAATTGATATCAGTTATTTTGATTTCGCTAGCAGAAAAGTGTTAAGAAAAGTGCACCATCAAAAACGTTTTCGAAAACTGCAGCACAATACAAAGTGCACACAATCAAACACAGAATCTTGGAATTGTTTTTTAAATAAGTATGCAATAATCTAACATTGAAAATGAAAGTGTGACATAAAATAATTGAAAATAAAAAGCATCATGACTATTTCATGTTGCACTTTTATGCTCACAGTTGACTATGATACACTTTTATTTCCATATTAATTCATGATTAAGTTTTTTTTTATTCAACGCTGAAACGAAGATCACTCATTATTCTCAATGGTTCAATTGTATAATGGCATTTACCTTTTTTATATCTAATTTGAGAACACCTTTAAAGTAGCTCGGCATTTCAGTGAGCAGAGTCCAGAATCCCCAATTATGCGCAGTATGCACAATGATCAATGAGAAGAATGGAAGTGATGTGAAAATGTCACCCCATGGTGTTTTCTGTTGTTTCTTTTCATCATGATCGGGATCAGTTTCGTTGTGCCCCAACGATGATTGGATAAAATCACGCTCTTCGGCTGATATATATTTGTGGTCGGCTGGTGAGTTGCTTCCAAAGAACAGCCATAAAATTGACCAAAGTATTGCTACAAATCCAGAGAAATAGAAAATACTTGGCCATCCCATAAATGATGATGCTAGAACACCACTAGTCGACAACATAACCACAGTACCAAATCTATGTGAATAATTGAAACATAAAAGCAATAAATCACATAATATGTATGAGCTGCTTAGGATTGTATTTGAGTTCGGTTGAAAACTTACTGTGAACCTGAATAGCAATATGTTGACAACTGAGCCCGTTCAGATACCGGCGCCCATTTTGAAACCAGCGTATGTGTCGATGGGAATATTACACCCTGACAAAATCCCTCAAGCACACGCAATGCACATAATAACTAAATGCAATAAAACGACGATAAATGCAAAATACAAAACCGAACAATTAATTGGCATAATTTTTCACCAAAGGCCGAATTCAATAAAAAGTGTAATAGTCGTGATGATATCTCAAAAGTACATTAAAAGATTAACGCTTCACATTAGAGAGAGGGAGAGAGAGATAAAATGAATATTTTTACCTGCCATCCACCGAGTGTGATGCAGAGTGGTGTGAGCATTGTAAGTGCAGCGCATAAAAGCATTGACCAGAATAAAATCCGTTTAGCTCCAATTTGTTGAGCTAACTGGCCAGCGGGCACTTGTGTTATGATGTAGCCCCAGAAGAAACTACTCAGCACTAATCCTTTTGTTTTCTCATCCCATTTATGTTCCTGTAGTTACAATTGCACAAAATAATGTTCGTTTTCATAAAATCTAACTAAATAAATAAATTTTGGTAATATGTTTGAGGCCGTTCTGTTGTAAGAGCGACAAGAGCGTTATTTTCATTTACCTCGAAGTCTGGATTTGCTGCATGCTTGTCGGTGATGGCCACAATTGCTACCGACAGATTAACACGCATCGCGTATGCCAATGTCAGCCCGAGAAACAATAAAAATGCCTGAAAATGTCGAACACCAAATATGGCAGACGCTATTTCATTGGGAAGAAAAATGAAAATGAAAACGAAATTAATTGGCTAATCAATCAGGGAAAATCAAATTTAAAATGAACAGAGCAACGATATTCAGAAGGGTGTGAAATATTTGACTAAAAATCAATTCAAATAAAATTGCATCCAAAGTGCAAATTCAATGTGAAATACGTGAAATTGGACGCGAAAAATCATTTGCAAACAATACATTATTAATTTCCAGTTGTTGAATAGATAATATCAATAATTAAACACAAACATGGGGCAACGGTTTCGCCAATAGGTTGATAATCTTGTCGATGCGGTTGTTATGTTGATGGTAACAATGGTGCGGATTCGGACGCTGGCAATGACGATGTGGACGGAAACATTGTTCGATAATTTCAATCATATGAATTTAAAATTCATATTCAGTGTTAAACACTTCTTTTCATTCATGATCTTCTGTTTTGTCGATTTAATTTGTGAAGCAATTTTTATGTGGAAATCGCAATTCCACACATTCACATCCGCTAGATTGCCTTTCAACTGAACAAACAAAAAATCATCAATCACCGTATGATCGATTTTCAAGTTTTTTCAAGTAAGTGGAGCAAAAATAAAAATTATGAAGCAAAATTTGCCTTTTTTGCCAAAAAAAATCATTCTGTGTTGATATTTTGGTTTTGGGCAAGGAAAAACTGACAAAAAAGTTAAAGTCGACTAGGTTTTGTACTTTACCCATGTTATGCAGAGTTTGGGGGTGATTCATACACTTTGTTGTGTACTTCTATACAACAAATTTCCAAAATCCGTGCTCTGAGGTGAAAATGCTCTGAAAGGTCATTCAAAAAATGTCTTCGTTTTTTCTCTGTAATGTCCTCGATTTTTCGGCCAAATCCATTCCAAAAGAAGCAAACTGCATGAATTTTCACAGAAAACTAAGGTCACACTGAAAAATTTGTTTTGTAAAAATTTTACAAAACTGTCTTGTACTTCTTTTTTTTCGTACATTCTACAAAATTTTGTAGAATGAACGAAATTTTCGTAGTCAAAAATATAAAATTATATTTATTTATTTATTTGTTACGAAGCCCACATTTATGCCAATACGTGTTCACAGCGAGCTGAGAACATGCTGGTCAAAGACCCAATACCGCATAAATACCGCCCATGGTGCGTCTTTAGCAAAGAGAATACAGTCATTTACAAGACCGCTTTGTAAAATTTTTACAAAACAAATTTTTCAGTGTGACCTTAGTTTTCTGTGAAAATTCATGCAGTTTGCTTCTTTTGAAATGGATTTGGCCGAAAAATCGAGGACATTACAGAGAAAAAACGAGGATATTTTTTAAATGACCTTTCAGAGCATTTTCACCTCAGAGCACGGATTTTGGAAATTTGCTAGGGGCTTATGTGTCAAACGAGTCCCACGATTCTTTTGCAATTCCCTTAGTATTAAAGCGAGACCTGCGAGTTCCTATGATGTTAAACAGCAGGACCCGCGAGTCCCTGCGAGTCCCTGCGAGTCCTACGCATATTAATACCATGTTGTATGAGTCCATACGAGTCCAAGAGACATTTATTAGATTTTAAAATGACAAAAAAAGATTTTGAAGTATTTTCAATTCAGTCATAAATAGTTCATCATTTCAATTGTTCATGGTACCACTTGTTAATACATTTCATTTTTAAAAAAATGGAAAATAGAAACAAAGAAAATATTTTTTCGATATTGACTTCAAATTTAGGCATTGAAATTCCATGAATTGTTCATAGTTTTGCAAGTGAAGTGTCAAACGTTTTTATAATGGCAACGATAATCGATAATCAAACGGTTGAAAACAAATGAAGAGATTTTTTTTATTTAATAATATTTGTGTTAACACTTTTTTCTCTTTGTGTTGTTATTTATTATTATTTGACTTATTTAATAATCGAAAATGTATAAATACATTTGTAGTGTTGCATCGTGTACAATTTCAAACGAACGTGTAAAATGAAGAATTGATTGGCAAAAAGTCACGCTTGAACTCGCACGGAATCGCAATATTTGTGATTTTTTGCATAGTGTTTGAACGTAAGGACTCGCGTGGACTTTCATATAAAATATACTGAAATTTGCGAGTCCTGCGATTCCTTAGTGGATGTGTACAATTCCGGCGATTCCTTAGCTTTGAAAATATCGAAAAAGGTCCCGAAGAAATGCACATTTTTCAATATTTTACCAATTTCCATATTGAAGTTGACATTTTTTGGATTGATTTCCTCAGCAAAGTTGTAGCAGAGGTCAAAACGAACAATTTTTCTGAAGAAAACAAACCAAAATACCCAATTTTTCAGGAGTTATGGACATAATCCAACTCGGAAGAGATAATTTTACAATCTGTGAAAAAAAACTATATTGATCATAGTCGAGTGCAAATTTCAAATTCTGAGTACTTTTGAATAAACATTTGTGAGATTGATTAATTTGATTTTAAAAATTTGATATTTTTTATATCAAATTGATATAAACCGCGAATTAAAATGATATGAAAATGATATCAAATTAATTCGCGTTTTCGAACTCTCCTTTTCTATCAACTCGTCTCAGTAAAGTTCGCTGCATAAATCAAATTAACACACGACCATTTGTGTTTGATCTTTTCTCTTTCCTATTTTCGCTAGAAATCGTGATTTTTTCAGTACATTTGTTTTTTTTTTATTAGACTTGTAAAATCCGCTTTTTATTCACCAAATAATCAATAAGAAAAAAATCGTTAAAAATTTCTCGACGTTTGTATATTTGGGGTTTTTTATTTCGAATTAAACTCCTAGTTAAACTCACCACGGCTTACACCACCGGCCGCAGTACTAATTGGATCGGTTAATATCATGTTTTTCTGTGTGTCCGATGTCCGTACACCTTGCCGTCTACAAATCAAATGCACTCGCTTTACGTATAGGATTCCGAACTATCTGCAAAAAGGTTCAATTTCAAACTAAACGTTACACACGGGCTTTAAATAATATTTAAAAATAGGAAGTCCCCACTTCAAATGAAATTCGTGAAATCATCGTATTTTTTTACCGCCTTAAATGCGGTCAGCAAACAGATATTGGTTGATATGAGCAAGAGAGAGAGAGAGAGAGAGAGATAGAGAGTGATTTCAGAGCTATTCAATTTTTTTTTCAGAATAAAATCAAAGAATATTGATAATAGTAAATAGTACAAATATATGGCAAGAGAAAAATTACCGAATTCAAAATAATTATTATAAAAATGATTCGGCACTCACACTTACAACATGTTTACACAATTGTTTGTTGGCTGTTCATGTTTTTCAATACACCGTGCAACAAATTTGCAACTTTTCTCTCCCACATGAGAAATTTCGAATGGGTGTTCTTCTGGGGGTCGAATATAACCCGACGCCAATTTAATATTGGGACGATTACTTCCAGAATATTTTCCAAAAATTTTCGGACCAAAGGAAAATGAAGCCTTGGATTATGCCATTACCAAGCAAAAATTCGAAGAACTACAAAAAGAAATCAATACATTTTTGATGGAAAGTGGACAACGAACGGTAAACATCGATTGTCTAAATTTAGATTTTGTATTGAATATGATTTTAATTATTGCATTTATGATTTCAAATGATTAGGTGCCACTTACAATTCATGAGATTGCAATGGGATTCATTCGTGTTGCAAATGAGGCAATGTGTCGTCCGATTCGTGCATTAACCCAATCCAGAGGCTATGATACATCAAAGCATGTGCTCGCTTGCTTTGGAGGTGCTGGCGGTCAGCACGCTTGCAGCATTGCTCGTGACCTTGGAATGTCAAAAATCGTAGTCCATAAATATGCTGGTATTTTATCGGCATATGGTATGGCTTTGGCTGATGTTGTATGTGAAACACAAGAGCCATGCGGTTTAGAATATAGTTTAACTAATGTGGAAGCCATTCGGTCTCGATTGAATGCACTTTCGCAGCAATGTCGCACCAATCTAATGAATCAAGGCTTTGATGATGAACACATTGTAATTGAGCCATTTTTACACTTGAGATTTCATGGAACTGACACAGCACTTATGTGCACACCATCACAAGATGCAGACAAGGCAGCTGATTTGAGTGTTAATGTTCCAGACTATGGTGACTTTTATGTATCGTTTTTGAATAGATATAAAACGGAATTTGGATTTGTAATTCGTGGTAAAACAGTTATTGTTGATGATATTCGTGTAAGAGGATCTGGTAAATCAAATACACCCGAAGAACCAGATATCGAACTAGCCAAAGGAACACCGAAAATTGTGAATCGTGTCAAAACATACTTTGATGGATTTGGACTGCTTGATGTCGATGTTGTCCTTTCAACAGATGTCGCAGCAGGCCATACTCAAAAAGGCCCAATGATTTTGATTGATAAACTCTCAACAATTTTAATCGAACCAAATTGCAATGCTGTAGTAACGAAAAAAGGTGATCTTATCATAAATGTTGAATTGGATCCAAATGCAACAAAACGCATTGATGACACATTGGATGCGGTACAACTAAGTATTTTCAGTCATCGTTTCATGAGCATTGCTGAGCAAATGGGACGAATTTTACAAAGAACATCAATTTCAACGAATATCAAGGAACGGCTCGACTTTTCGTGTGCTCTATTTGGTCCAGATGGAGGCTTAGTATCAAACGCTCCACACATACCCGTTCATCTTGGAGCAATGCAAGAAACTGTACAATACCAACTGAAAGTCCGAGGTGATACGATGAAAGAAGGTGATGTTTTACTTTCCAATCATCCACAGGCTGGTGGCTCACACTTGCCGGATATGACCGTAATTACACCGGTTTTCTACAAGTAGGTTTTATTCATTCTGTTGCCAAACTCCAAATTGCGTAGTGTGCAAATAATATTTTATTTCTTTGTGGTCATTTTAGAGGTGAAAAGAAACCAGTATTTTTCGTGGCCTCTCGAGGTCATCATGCAGATATTGGAGGTAAATACCATTTAAAATGTGCTCATACGATTTGTATCGTTAATATTTATTACTTTCAAACGATATTTACTTTAGGAATAACGCCCGGTTCGATGCCACCGCATTCAACATCGTTGTCACAGGAAGGAGCTGCTTTTAAATCATTTTTGCTTGTCGAAAATGGTCAGTTTAAAGAAAATGATATCACAGAAGCGTTAACAACACCTACTGGAGCAAAAGGAGCAACTGGTACACGAAATTTAGCTGACAATCTATCGGATTTGAAAGCTCAAGTGGCAGCTAATCAAAAAGGCATTCAATTAGTTTCTGAACTAATCGATTCGTATGGATTGCGGATCGTTCAAGCGTACATGAATTATATTCAACAAAATGCTGAAGTTGCTGTACGTGATATAGTAAAGTCGTTATCCAATTATTTTAAGCAAATTTTGCTTGCGAATTGACGAATCGGGTGGCAAAGAGAAATTTAATGGCGGTGAAGGAGTTGAACGTGAACTTTCATTCAGGAAATCACTGACATTGTCTGTGCTAACTGAACGTCGAGTTTTAAGACCGTACGGTATGAATGGCGGTGAACCGGGCAAATGTGGTGAAAATTTATTACGAAAATCAAATGGACAGATCATTTATTTAGGTAGTAAAATCGCTGTTAACATCGAAACGGGAGATACATTTGCTTTGAAAACACCCGGTGGTGGTGGATATGGTAAAATGGATGAAAAGAACACGAATGAAACGGATGGAAATGAAGCAACGAAAGAGTTTGTTGAACGTGGCAGCGTATTTGAATACCGTCAAGCTCAGGAATCAGTTTAGTTTATTGGCCGCTCACATTTTACCTATTCCTTGCACCCCCTTTCTCCCCTCCTACACGCAAAGTGTGGCGTGCTCAATGCGCTTTGCACTGGGTTAACTTCAACAAATTGTAGCCATTTCATTAGAGCGCCCAATCAATCTTGACCAAACATTTATGAATAAAATTACGTAATTTCTGTACAAACAAACTGTATATGCTGAGCTAAAACATTGAAAATAAATCTCTGATTGCAAGAAACTTTCTAATTGTGTACTAACGCTAGTATAATATTTATATGAAAACTTTATGCAGTGCTTCAAAGTGGATTTCTGCATCCAATAACTTTCGTTGACTTTAATCAGTTTGTTCTGGAAAGTCATGAGGACAGACAAAACTGTACCAGACTCGAACACACAGACACATTGGCAACCCCTTCGATGCAATGTTGAAAATACACAAAACAGATGTGCAGACGAACAACATTCAGCCAAAGAACCATATCGAAAAACTATAAACTCTAAACTTATTCAATTTCACCACTTTTCCGCAAATGAGACCAGCACAATGACAACATTGCATGCACTTTCATGCAGCAAAAACAAAAACTAGTGCGTTTTTCGACCTCAACGCGGACTTGCATCGTTCCAAATCGCTTGGTAATCGATTCCTAAGCTGAAATTGGTCAGATATGGTCAAATGCAAGTCTTTCTAGAATAGTTTAGTCGCTCTTGTTGTGGGCTATATGACGTTGAGTCGGCCATTCGCTCATATTCGAAAGAAACACTACTTTGGGCGCCTATAACTACCGAAATATTCATCTTAGAAATATGATATGCACATCAAAATGGGCTAATTTGACCCAAATTAACTGGAAATATCATCGAAAGATGAAAAATATACTTTGTTCCTACACTTTTAGCCAAAAAACGAGAATTTTCGCCCCAGAGTGCCAATTTTTGAGATTTGATGCAATAAAAGTATACGACAAAGTCTACCAATTGCTCGCAAGCTCTGCATAACCCATTAGTAAAGTACCAAAGTAACTCTGAGAAAGTTTGAACACAATCGGACTACTATTACATGTACAGATCGGCTAAAAAGTGGAGTTTTCCCTTAAAATAATTGATTTTCAACCTTCGAAATACGGGGGCCGCTGAGCGGTCACTTAGAGTGACCGTAAATTACTGAAATTTTGGGAGGCTTATTTTTTTACCCAACCTCCTATGAAAATACATCGAGACAGTCAAAATTCGAAAAAGTTGGTTTTTTGAATCACCCTAATACATATACATATATATACAGAATTTATAATTGATGAATTAAAAATCTTTCGTTTCACGCCAAACATATTATTGGTTTTTTTTTCAAATCTCATTGTACTTCGACAATGAGAATAATCGAATATTAGAGTCAAACGGAACGGAAAAAACTCACACAAACTTTTTAAAAAAAGTTCGAACAAAAAAAAATGATAATAATAGAGAATCTGGCAAATTATCTCATCATTTACAGTGATGTACGGTAGTTGAATGGAGTAAAACAACAATATCCTATCTAACTAAACTATTTTGAATGTTATTCCAACACAGTTAAGCCTCGTGCACTGTTAAATATCTCGCTATGTGGCATTAGAATTGATGTTCAAAAAGACCTTTTTGTTCAGTCATTTACGTTCGGTTGGAAAGCCTTCGGCCTAAATCACACATCATTTTATATATTATATCAATGTATGTGACAATCAATCATCTTCGAAAGACAATGCATTGTTACACACATTCAATTGGGCTATTCAGAGTTGACAATTATCTTTGTGCAAAAAATTCCGCGAGCGCTCATCTCAGTTCCAAAAACCAACAGCAAAACCAAATCAAAACACTGACTCAATTAACAAAATTTATTTAGGCCAGTGTGCACTAAAACTATTGTACTAACCTGTTACCTGTTTACATGTTAAACTATTTTATTGATATCGAATCACGCTCATGGGTGCTCATTTTCAATCGTGTATAGCGTTTACACACTGTACTATAAATCAATGAAACTGTAATAAAGATAAATTCATGGGAGAAAAGTATCAAAAGAGGTTTCGATTGAAGGGAAAGAAAGAGCGAGAGCGATAGCGAGGGAGAGAGAGAGAGAGATCAAAATGAAGCAAAAGGACGGTGCAGCAAAAAACATATTTTTAAAGTAAACCGTATTGACCAATATCACCTTGATCTCCTCTTCACTTAAGAAATTTAAAATCAACTTTAGACTAAAATTCAATTTAATGATGATGCAGCAAAAGATAGTAGACGTATATGGTGAAATCATCTATGATATATATAGACATTTGGCATGTAGCATAAAAAGGCCGTATTGACAGATCGATGAAAAACGTCTTATTGATGATCGAACCATTTTTAGGCCATTTACTCAATGAATTGTACGAAAGACAGATTAAAAAAAAAACAAATCACAGCATTCACACGTGAAACATTTTTTTTGTTTGTTCGTTCGTTTTCGTCGAAGGAAACAAAATGCCGGAAGCGTTGGCCGCTAATCAGAGTTTGTGTATGTGACGATACAAATCGAAATGCCGATCAATATTACTGCAGTACTAGGCACAAATATTGATTTGTATTGCAGACGCTTGGAAATTAACAATCGAAAGTGCGCATTGTATTTTACTATGTCGAATGTGATAAACGACGAGTGCGTATGAAACGAAAAAAAAACAATAATCAAATAAATAACGAATTTGTGCACATTTTATTAACCAAACGTACTTGTCGGTATGTTTATGGCCATACTTAAACGGGTATTTAATAAATATAATAAATGAACTTCATTAATAATAAAATAACATCGAGAGAAAAAGTAACATGAAAAAAGACAGGACTCTAAACGATGGCATGAAAATGAACAGTATTGAACTAAATAAAATAACAACCATCTCCACTGTTTGACAAACACCATTGTCAAGCAAATTTAAATGGTCTAGTTGTTGAGAAGAAATTTGCTTACAACTTCGTTGAATTCATCTGCATATCGTAAATGGATGTTGTGTTTTCCATTTGGGAATTCAAAATAGCTGTGAAAATAAGAAAAACAAAAGGCATTAAGTAAAAAAGGCGCATTCAACGGCAGCAATGCATGCAATCTGGAGTCAACTCAGAATTATGTATTACTTAGTTGTTTTGATGGATTTTATCAAAAACGGTATATGTTCAGATAGTATCATAGGGTCTTTAGCTCCATGCACAATGAGTGTCTTTGCTTTAATATCGCCGAGTAAATTTTTACAAATATCACCATTATTCTTCTCGTATAACTGTTTCATGGCATCAATCCACTCGGACCAAAGTTGCGGAAAATATTCTACGCCGTACAATTTTTCCATCGGTTCACGCATTTTTGCCGACCATTTCGAAACATCTCGAATACCTTTCAGAAACGAGAAAAAAAAGAAGAAAAGAAACAAGGCAAACCGTTGTTTATGTCAAGCGTATTAATTTCAACACTCGATTTTGTTCAATTTGATTTTCAGTTTTCATTTTACATGCGCGTTGGTTGTTGCTTGCTAAATGTTGATAGCTTGTTATGAATGCTGATATTTTAAGAAATACAGCATTTCAATCACAACCGATGCGATTGTTTTGCTCATGTTTGCGTTCTTATATCGATTTCAAGCCAACAAATAGTACAGATAAATGTACGCTATATGAATAGAACTCTTGTTGTTGTTGTCGTGTTTACGTACTTTCATAGATTTTCACTTCATCGGGCAAAATAAATGAGTTTGATCCCCAAATGGCTAGTTTTTCGACGGAATTATTGAATTTGGCAGCCATTATAAGGCCGGTAATGCCACCATCACTCCAGCCCAAAATTGAATAATCCTTAAAATTGAGCGTTTCCATTAATGTATTTGCTACAACGGCATCACGATGGAAAAAATCCAATGGAAATGTTCGATTTGGTGGTCTTGATTTTCCATAGCCGGGCGGATCCCATGCAATAATTTTATAATTTGGCAGCAATTTCGGTAAATGTTCAATTTGTGGCTGAAAATCGGTGAAAGACGAACCCAATGCACCGGGCAACAATATTAATGCCTTATCTCCTTGACCACTGCGCACATAATTTATGTTGTACGTATTCTTATTGCAGTTCAGCTGAATTTGTTTCTCTTCATATCGCATAACTACGGTGCTTGTACTAAAATGGCGAATTGTTTTCGAGCAATTTTTCACAAAACTACATCCAATGCGTAACATTTTCAATTGTAATTTCAACTGAATTTCTTCTAAATCAAATCAACCATTCAGAATTGTCTGGTAAATATTAGCGAATTTTATTTCACACTGTACAAATCAAGTTCACTTCAATATAATTTCTATTGAAACAATGAGCTTTGACAAATGTCAGAATGTACGTGTATAAAGAAATCGCCGTATTTTCGAAATTGGGTTTTTTGTGAACTCATTTATCTGGTATGTGCTAATTTTTGCTACGAATATTTTGAATCGCCGAATTTCGATTCGATTCCACCACAGATTTTTCAAATGCTGAATATATTCAGGTATTCAAAGGAAAAATGTCGTTGCAATTATTATTGAATTGAGAAAATTGGCATTTGTTCTTTTTTTCTCGATCGACATTTTGTTGAAATTGCCATGTATATTCGTATTATAATTAATGCTTTGCATTAAAGAGCCTCATAAATTACGAAATAGTTTTTCGTGTATCAGTTTTGGCCTATTCACCAAATGTAATTTAATGAAAAAATTACAAATTACATAAAAATAAAGCATTTTCATGGCGGATTTCTAAGATTTTTTGTGTTTTTTTGTGTTAAAATGAAAATATCGTTCTTTGATAATTTCGCTTTATTTCAATGAGATGAAAAGAGACGGTTTGGAAATATATTGGAAGAAAAGAGACAAAAATTCAATGCTCGCCATCATCGCATCTTCGTTTCTGTATTCCAATCAAACTGGAAAGCGTTCGTGTGCCGCTGCTGCGCGGCGTCACCTAGTGTCGTTCAATGGTATGTGTGTCGTTCGATACGTTGAACATCTGCCCAAGCCATACAAGCATTTACATGCAACACAGATTTTATTTAAAGCAAACTACTATTTTTACTTCGTTTGAATAATTTTTACAAGATTGAACTAAAAATTCGTCATTTTTAAAAGAAAATTGTATTTTTTAGGTAAAAATCACAGACATCAACATTAGTTAACATTCAAATGCCTAACGAGCAGATGTTTCGTTGAGTGGACATTGAATGCACTCATTTTCCATACAAGCTGAACGAACGCGCGCGCTGTCATCGGTCGTCGTCGGAGCCAAGCCAAAGTGAGCGTATAGCTGGGGTAGCAGTCGAAACGAGCATCATTCCAGTAACTGAGCTCGAGGTGTTAAAACGTATTTTTACGTTACTCCCGGTAGACGTACAAGAAAAAGAAACTAAATAATTTTTTTCTCAGTTAAAGTGTTTGTGAAATAAAAGACCGCATTGAGTATACAAATTTCATAAGGTAAATACTACTTTTAATATTTTTTCCGCGTTAATCCAATTCAATTTTGAGAGAATCGATTTTTTTTGCCGAAAAAAATCAGATTTTTTTTAGAGTCAATTTTTCCGTATTTCGAAATTATAGTAGTTTGTTGAAAAAAAAAAAAATCTATGAGGCGAAACGGCCGCCATCTTTGTTCGACGCGCTTTCTATTTCGTCGTTTGCTTGAATCTACGTAGTTTTCGAAAAATGGCGATGCGAATTCAATTTTATAAACAAAACAATTTTTGCCACAACAAACAATCGTAATATTTTCGGTTTTTCTGATTTTTTATTTTTTTTTTCGAATTTTCGATTTTTTTTTTCAAGTTCTCATTTTTCGTATGGCGTCACAGCCAATCCTATGCCACCACACAGGGCACTATGAAATAATTTCAACACATTTTACTTACAATTGCCACACTTTATATATAATAAAATTGAATTTAAAATTCAAACATTTTCTGTGCAAATGTTCATGCAACATGAATTGCAGTAAAAAAAAATCTTCAATTTTTTTCGTCATCGCTGCACTTTCAATGCAATGCATCCAAATAATTCCAAATATAAAAAAGAATAGAAAATTTGCGGCGTTTATTCGTGTATCTCTTTCGTACATACGATGCTGTGCCCATAGCGTCGCTGTGGGCTTGTGTGTATGCTCAGCATATACGACGTACAGTCATCACTGCTATAGATAGCTGTTGGTATTCGGATTGCCGCCATTTTTTTTCACTCTCTGTGTATAAGTGTATGTACGTGGATAACGAACCGCGTACTCATACCAACGCTTTCATGTTAGAGTCGAACGTTGATTCGAGCATAGCGTCGTTTGGATGGCATTTTTAGCTATGAATGCAATTTTCCATGTAATTTAAGCATTTACCGTTGCAGAATTTGCGCATGATTTTTCACATCGATTTGTTGAAATTATTCGTCGTTTTTCCTGGATATTGTTTTTTAATTTTTATTTTTTCCCGTTATTTTTTTTATAGAAATCCGAGCAAATAAACAAGCAACCGTTCAATATGGCGGACGGTGAAGAAGAGCAGTTCTCATTGTGTTGGAACAATTACAACACAAATTTGTCTACCGGTTTTCATGAATCGCTATGCCGGGGCGATTTGGTTGATGTAACACTAGCGGCCGAAGGGCAATTAGTCAAAGCACATCGTTTGGTCTTGTCAGTATGTTCACCATACTTTCAAAAAATGTTCACACAAATGCCAGCCAATCAGCATGCATTTGGTAAGTAGCAACGAATTTTGAATCAACCACATGTTTTTATTTTCTTCAAAACATTTCACAATTTCAATGTGAATGCAGACATTTTGTATGGTTTTCAATTTGATTTTTTACTTACAATTTTGTTATTTTTTCCACATTTTTCTTTGGCTCTCGAAATAAACAGTATTCCTCAAAGACGTTCCACACGCTGCATTGAAAGACTTGATTCAGTTCATGTACTGCGGCGAAGTGAATGTGAAACAAGACGCCTTGCCAACATTCATTAGTACAGCTGAAGCGCTTCAAATCAAAGGTCTCACAGAAAATGGTGATTCGACATCGGCACCATCACAAACGCCTTCATCAGCGACTCATGTACCAATCAAAGCTACCTCGACACCTGCCAATGTTGTGCAAACACAACGGCCACGTACCGTACAACAACGAAACATTGGTCGAACTACATCGTACAAATTGGACTCCGAAGATAGTAGCGACGACAAAGCTTCTACCGTTGTAGTTCAACAAACGCAAAAACGTGTCTTACCGCGTCCTGGTGCGGCTCAAGGTCAAGCCAAACGCCTGAAAACCATATCAGATCCGCTCGAACAATCGGAATCACCACGTTCGGTCCAATCGAGTAGCGCACAACAAGGTCCATCAGCCCAAATCGTACAAGTCACATCGGCCGCTGAAAAAACTGTTGGCGAACCCGAATTTATTGACCTACCCATCGAAACATTACCCACCAAGGCTGAACCGGACTATGGCGACGAAGGCGAAGTTGAAGAGGCTGGCGACACGGAAGCGACCTATGTTGAAGACGAATCTTATGGTGATATGAAATACGACGAAAGCTATTTCACGGAAAGCGAGGAAACGGCAAAAGGCGCATCGGCATCAGGTTTTGGCGAATCATACACGGAAGGCGACACATCGGCAAACGAGGCACAAGGTTAGTAAAAATCATTCAATTGATTTACCGATCGACACAGGATCTGATGCTCATTGAAATACATTGTGTAGTTAAATTGATTAGCATGACACAAAATCCGTCCTTTTGTTTCGAGTACTGTTCACATGTTTAAGTTCACTTTTACGAGTTTAACATCGACATATTTGGCATCTTGGCATCAACTTCGATCTATAGCCTTCAGCTGCCACACACAAAATAGTTACAGTGCGAACTTTTACATTTTGCCATGTGATTTAACGTAAAGAAATTAGTTGTCCATTTGGTGTTTTCAATTAATCCATCATCTTAAAGTAAATTTAATTGATTTTAGCTACTTTTGTTGAAACTTTGATATTTTGATTTGACTTCGGATTAAATTAAATTTTGTGCTTGAATTAACGTAACTTGAAATTCAGTGATTTGATTTTATGGGATATTTTTGTTGTTGTTGTTGAAGAAAATGAGTGTTTGTGAACGGTTTCCGTGTCTTTGGACGGATTGCGACGATGGGAGGCAGACAACGATTTATATTAACGTCAATTTTCTCAGGTATGAGTAAACTGTGGCAGTTTTACTCGAAGCAATGTTCAGATTTTGTCGTCCGCGTACGATAACACAAGCAATTTAGTTTCGACTAATCGAATAATAATTTTTTATAAACGTTCAATAAATCGAAGCACACATAAGTGCAATGACATTTCGGTTGATTTTTTTTGTATTAAAATACCGGTCGTTTCCAAAATGGTTCGATTCTCGCAAACAAATCAAGTTGAATGAGTTGAAAATGCATACAATTTTGTGAATTGAATACCCATGAAAACCATTTGATCCATTGAACCGTTTTGGAGGAATTTTTATTTGGCTATTGAGAAGCCCAAGTAATGCTGCGCAATGCCCATTTCAATGAGTTGATCTTTGTCATTTTTTTTAGGCCAATATCATTCCGTTTAGAGTAATAACACAATGCACGTGTGTTCGCTAATTTGATCGACTTCCGAATTCGCGCCAAGTCATTTCAATGACCATTTTTTTCGCACTTGAACACAAATCACACTTTACACTTGCATTGTTTTGTTTCTCTGAAATTGTGTTGGTATTGAATAAGGTAGGAAATTTAGTGTGATTTTATATTTGATATTTCATATATATATTTTAATATTTAATTTTGACCCTCAAAAAATCATCAAAATGGATGCGAAACACATGGAAATTGGCGAGAGTTTCCTATGTTTTTCGCATTCAGTCTCCGATTAATTTTAATCAATTTATTACCGGTTCATTTTACCGTGCCCCTGATTTTAACAATTTTATCATTTTATTTTTTCAAATCGATTTTTAATTTCCGCATTTGTCGCGTCATTTATCATTTTTTTCGATTTAAATTTTTTTTCGCGTCATTGAAAAACTCTTTTAAATTCATTAAAATTTAATTTTGCTACAATTTCGATATTTCGCGATTTTAACAAAACGGGTTTTTATTTGTGACATTTTTACGGTCGGTTAAAATCGAGTCAATGCTGGAGGTATTCTTTCGAAATGTCACTGAATCATTCGTGATTTTAAGAGATTGATTAGAAAGGTATCTCTGCCATTGATTTGATCGGGCTATCGAAAATTATTGCTCAAAAAGTGTTGTGAAGTGAAAAAAAAATGAAGACGAGCCTGGGTAATGCGAAGTCGAATTTTAATTAATTTGATTTGGCAAATGGACGATGATAGATGCGATAGATGACGTTTCTGGATCGAAGCACACATGGATTGGTCATTGGACAGGCGGCTGATATTTCATCAGCATTTGGTAATTTCGTCTCATTTGAGTCGAAATAGGTATTTTGGTACGGTGGGTATGAACAGATTCCCTTTTTTCCCATTAAATAAACATTATTTTCCCTTCACTTGGGGTTTTCTTGAAAAGTAAGTTCGAGAAAACTAAACAGCAAGACCGATTCCTCCACTGGAGTGGTTGCCAAGAACTCCACTTGGCCAAATGTATAGTAAAGGTTAAAAGTATCATTGCACAACAATCAACTTTTCTACATATCATTCAGTATTCACATCACACTTCATTTTTTTCACATTTTCTGTTAGAGTTTTTTTTTTCTTTGTCCATTAAAATCATTCAGTTTAATCCCATTTGCAATTAATCAATTTTTCAAAGCTTGAGTCAGATTTTTATTTAGTAGAACGTAAACTTTGATCATTCGATACATGATTTCATTCAAATTAACATAACATTCAAAATGCACATAATAGTTGTTAGCTAGTCATTTTGTTTCATATGTGTGCTTGCTTTACATTCCGTTTTGAAATCCATATTTTCAATTTGTGGCTTTTAGTTTAGAATTAAATCTATGCGCATTATTTCATGTGAATTCATGTCAATACGAGCATTCCTTTTTGAATGTGAGTGATTCAGCTACACTTTGTGGGCAACAGTATGTTCTATTATGTTCTCGTGGAACCCGCATACGATTCAATGTCGACATACATTTCGATGTTATTGATATCCGGTTTATTTTGTAATTCTCTTCGTCAGTTCATTCACTTCGAACAAACGTTTAACATGATTTCAATTGTTCCAAAACATTTTCTTTTTTCTCACATTTTCCCATAACATAGAACCGCGTTGAATTACTTTATTCATTTTCAATATTGAGCGCTCTATTCTGACTGAATAAGCCAATCATGTCAGCTTCACTCAAAGTACATTGTTAAATAATTCTGACATCGTCGTAAACAGTTTTGACTGAAAACAGAATTGTATCATGTTCTGTCACATTCTATCACGTCCCTAATTTTGTATCTGCTAAGGCAATATGATTGGTACACAATGAACAGAACGCACAATTCCAAAGTCAATGGATTGTTGTCACACGGAATCATTAGTTGGCTATATAGAATTGGTCGATTGCAAATCGATTTATATTGAATCTCCCATACTCTTTTCAAGCCACAGTTAATCATTTCATCAGTTAGTGTTTGTCATAATTCATATTAAATACGAATTTCAATAAGTTTCATCCACATTCTTGTTCCTAGTTACTACACATTTTCAACTACCATCGAGTTCATATCTCTATCAGCATCATATCTTTCAACATAACCATTCATTTACAATCAAACTTAAAAATACTATGTGATGTATATACTTAAAGCTGCACTATTTCATACTAAATTTTGTATATTCTGTAAATTATCTATTTATTACCAATTATGATTAAGAAGAAAGGTTACAGATGCTATTCAAGTGTGATATTACATTTCCGTAAACGGTAGCACAGCTAGCTCAACTTTCATTTGCTAGGCATTTATATTTTATTTGTTTAAACCGATTAGTATTCACCAAGTGTGTTTAACACATTAATCCAATTTATCAAAAGACAATTTACTAGTTCATATTAATGTACAAGTTAGTTGGATAGGAATATTTTTCAATCGGTACTCATTTGTGCTAGGAATAAATTCAAAGAGAGAATAACGTGCGACGATAACTACATCGTTTTGTTTAGTCTTTGTGACGAGATTTGACATTTGTCACGATTTTCCTAACAGCAATTTAATGTTGAGTGCAAACCGCTAGCATGTACTTATCCTTTAAATTGTGTTGAAATGCGTGACAAATTGCTTTTGAGTGACTCTGGCTATCAAACAAATGTTGTAGCTGTTCTATAACACGTGCTATTTTACCTTCAGTGTACTCCTCACACCAACTGTAGGCCACACGAATATTTTCTAGCGCCATATTTTCTATTCAGCTTCTCGATCATGATCTTTAAACTATTTTTTTCATAGGACTCAATTTCTACATCAAATACAAATATCAATTCTGTTTAGTTTTTCTTTTATTTGATTTGTTTTTTTTTTGTTTAAATTCATTCAAGCATCCTCAAATAGTTCTTTAGTTAAGATTATCACCATTTGCCACACAAATACATAGAGTTTTTTACATGAAAATTTGCCTATAACCTTTGAATTGATCTTTAAATACTATTTACTACAAAACAAGAGAAAAAAAATTATCGCAATACATGTTATTCAAAAAAAAATTGATTAAACGTTTTAATAAAGAATGAAAAATTAAGAAAAAAAATTAAAAATCGGTTTGTTTTATTTAAATGTTCTTTTAAATGTTTGGAACCCTATTCGAAATGCATCTTCATCTTTTAGTCTTATCTTATGACCCATATGAAAATACTCAAGCAAAATTCCTTCAAACGAAATGGATGACAATTCTAAAAAATATATACTGTTATATCTATTTTCGCCCTTCTATAGGAAATCAAGAAAAAGTATTTTATATCCGCAGTCAGAAGAAAAATCCCCAACTTGTGTATAATGGCTTCATTTATAATAAGAAACAAACACAAGCCAACGGTCATACAACGTGGCGATGTTGTGAAATGGCCAAAAATCGATGCCGAGCCGTGTGCATAACGCGAAACAGTCGTTTGGTGCACGCTCGACGCGATCACCTTCATCCAGCCCACTGGGGTCGATTTAACAATCGAGAGCTCTATACAACCGAACATGAGGCCGATGTTGATGCTCATGGGGACGTGTTCACAATCACACATGCACAAGATGATCTAAAAACGGTTCTTGTTGAATTCTAAACCAAATTCAAATTGGTTGACCAAGAACAAAAATCAACATCCCATTTAAACATTTATTTACAATTTTGTAAACTCAATTGTCCTAGAATTAACAACGATGAAATAAAATTAAATTAATTTATTAAATTTAACGAAATAAGCCAAAATAAAACTTTTGACTGAGCAATAATTGCTGGCAATACATATATAGCAAATGATTAATGTGTTTCATTGTATAAATAACATCGACAACATTTTTTAAAATTTAGTAAATAATTTGTAAACGCAAAAAAAACAAACACGACCGAATAGATCGTTTCATGAAACAAATGCTGATGTTGTGAATCTTTTAGAAATTGGTCACATGTTCATCGTAAGTCGAAAGGGTGGCGTTCATCTGGTGCACGATAATTACGTATATCGATCGAATCTGCGCCGTCAAGGACGTGAATTGAATAAAATTTACTGGGAATGCATATACAATAGATCAACTAAATGCCGTGGCCGACTGAAGAGCATTGGTGACGATCTCATTGTTACAAATGGTATCTATTTTATTCTTAGTGGCATAAACACCCCACAAACACACACATACACACATTCCATTGACTTTGAACACCAATCATTGATTTATGTTATTTCTTTTTCGTTTTTCTTTTGTTTCATTTTTCGAATGCAATGCTTTTGAATAACAAAATCTGAAAAAAAAACAAAAAAAAAAACCAAATCCAGTGGAGCACAATCATCCAGAAGATACCGGTCGTGTGGAAGCTGCCCAGCAAGCCGGCTGTTTAATATATAGATCAATTAGTTCGATAGGGTCAAAAATGGAGAAATTTTCATTTGATTGTACAATGATTGAGGAGAATAAATACTTATAAATGATTTTATCCAATCCAATACAATTGACCAATGTGGCCATTGTAATGGTGTTATGATATTTGATGTGCGACAAATGGCTTCAAAGTATCCGATGTCATATACGAATGCTGTATGTTTCGAACAACGTAAAATAAAGTATATTTTAAGTTAATGTTATAAAATTGTAACAATAATTTATAATGATTTTTTTTTTTGGCAAGATTCACAATGGTTTCGAAAACAGAAGCGACAGCTGACAATTGATCTGCCAACTAAAATTTCTCTATCATTTTTCTATTTTATCACTTGATCGAACTTGTAGATCGAGGATTCTATAATACTACAAAACTTAACACTGAATTTGGTGAACTGCAGTATATGAAAAGTAGTCGGGGTAACTTGGTTTTGATTTTAAATGGATATCAATTCACCATGAATCGGCAACGAGGTGACACCAGATATTGGGAATGCTTGAAGAAACGTGCTAAAGACAGTCAATGCAAATCTCGCATTGTAACAGTTAATTACGAAATCAAGTGCTGTAATGCCGACCACAATCATTAATTTAAAAGAGAGAAAAAAAAAACATCGCCATTAAATCATAACATCAATTTAGTAAAATAGTTTTGAAATGAATACAAAAATAAATTTAATAAAAAAGTCAGACGCTTCTGCCAAATGTTAAAACACAAATCATTCAAGTCTACTGATTTATTATTCCTTGGCTTAAACTTTCGATCCATTCGATGCATTGTTTTCTGATGAACATTTCTTATTTCTACATTTTATTTACTGCAGTATTTGACATCAAGCCGCGATATTTGAAAACACCCTGGGCAACACCGTGTTTGGTGGTTAACAATTTTATGTATAATTGTCACAGCAATCGCGGAAATCGAGGCTACTGGAGGTGAATTTGTGCATATAATGTGTAATGATATTTCTTTTATTTTCGATTGGAAAATCTAAACGAAATTTTAAAATTGTTGTTCCACAGATGCCATAACTATTCAAAGAAACGAGTCGAAGATAGGTGTCGAGCTCGTTGTGTCTTAGTCAATGGTGTTGTAAAATCGCTAACTGGTGGGCCTCACAATCATCCACCGCACACCGATAAAATTGAAAAGATTCAAAAACGCTCGGAACCAATTGAAAACACCATCTATTGGGCGCTGGATCAACTGTCCGATGTGGAAATTGGCGATGATGATATTATCATTTAGGCAGTAGGCATACGAATGAGACTTATAGGCATTAACATTATTAAATAAGTTTGAAATTAATTCAATCACATTGAATTGTGTATATTTTAAACAGCGCTTGTCAATAAAGAACTAATTGTAATTTTACACATGTGTGTCGTTGGTTTGAGTTCTATTGAAATTACAGTATTCAATCACCATCGAATACCAGTTCTAATCAACTTACATTCAATCGGTATGAAACAATGATTTTGTGTCTGTTTCTTTTGCAGGCAATAGCACACGAATAAAGATAGAAAACAATTCGCTGCAAACGAATTTGATTGATATTCCAATTGATCCGCCAGAAAAATCGGGAATGTTATCATTTATGCGCAGCCAACGTGGTGCCCCGTTTCTCGTGCAATCTGGTTTTATATATCGGTGTGAACGGCACAATTGTCAACGCACATACTGGCTATGTACAAAATACAAGACAATTAAATGCAACGGACGATTAATTTGCCAGGGCAATGACATTGTCAAGTCCACACATCACAATCACGAACGAGATCTTTCGCGCATGGATCGTACCGTTATCGAGTACTACAATATGTCTGGACCAAATGTTGATGAGTTTTTGGACAGTTATAAAAAATAATTTTATTGTATTTGATTATGTCTGGCTTCTACTTTACCGCACATAAAATGTGTGATTCGAAAAAGTACTTAAAGTATGAAACAATTATCCAAAGAACTAATTGAAAAATAAAAACGTTTACAAAGATTTTTGTACCATAAAAAGAAATTGCTTTGGTTATTTTAAAACAATTATTTTCGTGGTGGTTTTATGTGAAAATTTAATGTTTGAAATTCTTTTTAAATTTTCAAGGTTTACACGAGAATATGGACTTCATATACAGCCAACGCGGTCGCCCATTGATCGTTGTCGATGGATATTTGTATCGCAAAAATCGTGGCGCTTATTGGCGTTGCATTCGTTGTACAAAGTATCGTTGTAAATCACGTTTGATTTTGCGACCCGATCGTGATCCAGTTTGTATTGAAAAACACTCACATGGACCGGAAAGAGAGAAAATCGAATGGGGTCGGAAAGTTCGCTCAACTGTAACATACGAAACTCTTGAAGAGGATAGTCAATCACCAACGAAAAAAGTGGTTTCATTGCAATTTGATGCTCAGACTCCAAATTAATAACAATTGAACAAATTTATAATTTTAATACTGCGAATCATTCTCCAATAACAAAAAAAGAAATAAATGAAGTACATGGACAAACTTATGAGATGTTTTTGGATTTTGGTTAAATAATTTCCATTTTACAGAGACTGAACAAGTATGCAACAGAACGGATTCATTTTTCATCTTTCAATTTTTTGCAGTCACGTATATGTTCGAGCCAATGTACAAACAAGTCGATTTAAAATTCATTCCGAATCGTCGAGGTGGCATGAATTTAGCCTACAGCGGGTTCATGTATACGGCGGAGCGAAAATACAAAACCACAACAAATTGGGTATGCAATAAGAATAGCAATACAACACTGAGATGCCCGGCGCGATGTGTAACCTCGAACGATACCATCAAATTGAGCCGGAAAGAGCACAACCATGAACCAGTCTTTAATGAAAATTGTCATTAAACTTAAATCTAATCGTATTTTGTGAATAGACCAAATAAACAAACATTTCATGGAATCGGTGTATGTTGTTTTAAATTCAATTTTCTTTTCCGAAAACAGATTGGCACAAAGCCCAGCAAAGTGTTTCAATTTATATACAATTTAACCAAATATTTTTTTTTCTATTTTCATTCTTCACAGTCAACAGACGTGGAAAATTTGTACGAAATCGTAAAGGAGGCATTAATTTATTGTATGGCGGTTTCATCTATCGCAAAAAAGCAGAGTATAAAAATACTACGAATTGGGTGTGTGCAAAGGCACCAACACGTGACGTCAACAATCGACTGATTTTATGCTATGGACGTTGTGTCACCGATGAGGGGAATCGTGTCCGTCTCAGCAAAAAAGGTCATAATCATCCACCGATGGATATTGATGTGTTTGAATATCCAAAGGACGAACCACTTGAAATCAACTATGGCACTCTTTTTATTGAATCATCGCAAGAATGTTGAAATCAATGACCTAGAACGTTCATTGCACGCATTTCACTCATAAACCGAAACTGTATCCTAACTCAACAAAATCAATTGTGAATATCCAAAATAAAATGAAATTTATTGTTAAAATTGAATGCATTTTTAATGAGTGTATAGCTTAGCTTTAATTAGCGATTCGCTAATAATGAAATTTAATAAATGTTGAGTTTATTGTATAATTTTTTTTGACGCAATTTTTTCAGATTATCCACTAGGTGCCTGGATATCAAATGCACCCTTCAAACTTATTCGAAACAGCAAGAACAACTTTAATCTTCTGTTCAATGGCCACGAATACAAGAAAGAGGGCTGCTTTGCGAACATCACCAATTGGGTGTGTGTTTGTAAAGAAAATGCTCCTCCAAAGAAGTGCTCAGCTAGATGCAGTACACGACCAAACGAACAGAGCATCCGGCTCGGCTTGACAAAACATAATCATCATCCGAAAAACAATTACATATTGTAGAATCCATTTTCATTTGATCGCATTGACCACAAAACATAACAATTTCCAACTTATTTGTAAAGCTTCCAAACAATCTTAGCAAATAAATATAGTCTGTAGGCTAAAAATACCCATTGATTTTTACTGATTAATTTCCATTTATATTCAATTTAATTGTGAATTTTTATGTTAAATTTGCTAATACATTTCCGTGATTTTTACATTCAATTTTAGATTCATATTCGTTTGTGTTGAGTCGCCGTGGCAAACCGCAGCTATATTATCAAAACTATCTGTTTAACAGTGATGCCATCAAAAATGGTCGCGTTTATTGGCGATGTGTTGAAACGCGGCGCAGTACGTGTGCAGCGCGACTGTTAACCATTCATGATAAACTCATTGAAAAGCAACCGATTCATGATCATATGCCGAATACATATCGTATTGATGGGAAAAAGTTCATCTCATACGAAGCATGTTACAATTACTTCAAAACAAGTGAAAAGGAGAGCGAAGCTAAGCATGCCGCTGAAGTGACGTACGAGTTTCTTGTAGATACCGAAGAGCCGTAATTTCTTAGTTCAAATAAATTCTAATCAAAATATTCAATAATAATGTTAAGAGTTGAAATAAAATAATTTTGAATCCATTTGGCAAATGTCTTTTTATCTGAGAGCTTAGTGGCCTAATGTAATGTTTCGATTTAATACTCCGGTTTAAAGTACAAATATTTAAATATTTCCACTGTTTTTCTTCGACGTAGATATGTTTAAAGCCGTGTATACACAAACCACACGTGGAAAAGAGCAACTATTATTCTGTGGACAACCATTTATCTATGAGAAGAGCATTAGACTTCCGGTGGGACAAACAAAGAAACTTTGGAGATGTAATCAATGGTGCGAAACACAATCGCCTTACAAATTTATAAGTGTTTGACAATTAATCGTTTACGACTTGATGGTTTCGTTACAGGTGGAATAAAAAGTGTCGTGCTCGTGTTTATACAATTGGAGATGTGGTTACTCCACTCAACAAATATCATACGCATGAAGATATTATTCATCGTAAAAAAAGAGTGTCCAAAAAACGTGGCGATTATTTGATGCCGGATGATGGAAAAGAAGACAAAGATTTTTCGGATGTTGATTATTTGGTGATGCAAAGTGACAGACAAAAAGAAACATCTGAAGATGAAGATGGAGCCATTTTTTGCGTTACCTATGACAATTAATTGGGTTTAGCTGAACCATTTTCCTTGTCAATTCGAAAATTTACTTAATTAAGAAGGATTTAATTGATAAATGTAGAATTACCGGCAAAAGTCCGTACAATTTACAACAAATAATTTTCATCAATTGAATAAAATTGATTTTCACCAAACAAAAAAAAATTATGCTTTCAATTTGTTTGTTTTGATTTAATTTAAATGATGCTTTTCAAATGATTTCGAATGGTTTGAATTAATAAATGTTTTTTTTTTTCATATATTTTTTGTGTGCACACAGATTCAAAACCGGGAATGATTCCATTGCATGTTGGTAGCCAAGTGTACGTGTCAAAGAAGGAATTGATCAAAATATTCGATCCGAAGCCAGCCGTTTACACATGCAAACTTGCTTTGCTTCTGTTCGGTCAGAATCTCCATCAGAAACGACCACATGATATGGATCCACTTAGGCAACTGAACATCGAAACACTAAAATCACTTATTAGTTAGTATAATAATCCATGTTTCTTCGATTTTGTGATGATTGCTCATTCAAATTTATGCATTTTATTAACCATTTTTGATATTTGCAGCTCATATCATGCAGATTTTCCAACGTCGTGGTCTTCTTATCAATGAAGATATGGTTAAAGGCTATTTACGAAAACATATTCAAACTGTGTGGGGAATAAATAAAGATGAAACTAAACGGTTGCCCAAAAGAAAAGCTAAAACCGAGAAAGAGAATAACCAATAATTATCCATTTTAACATTTGAGTTCAATTTTTTTTTATAAATATTTGAAGAATTACAACATTTTATGTTCATACATTGCACAGTTTCAATACGAATAAAGTTCTATAAATGATATTTGTACGAGAAATGTGACATATTCGTTTTTTTTAAATCTTCAATCAACATAACAAATTATTTAAGATATCGAATTAATCGTTAAACGTTTGTTTTGTTTCGATTTCAACAGCAGGCATGAATTTTATGCTACAGAGTGCAGCCAAACAAAGGGATCAGATCGTTCAGTATAGAGGCTACTGCTACAAGAAAGCCATTGGTCGTGCATATCATTCGTATTGGATTTGCATTAAAAGTCCGTGTAATGGCAAAATTCGAATTAGTGAACTGAAAGGCGGTTCCGTTACAATAATCAACGAACATGATAAATGCGATCAATTAGAGCATTTAAAATAATTTTAATCATCAAAATTAAATCGTATCACTGTAGCCTTCGAAGCCACTACATTCAAATTCAGTGAAATTGTTTGAATCAATTGCAGTGTTTAGTGTGCAGTTTAGCTCTATCACGTATCGTAAATGTGTATTTCGTTTTCTATACATATAAATATTTAGATATTTATAGTAAGCATTAATGAATAAAGCTTGAAATAAATATTTTGAAATAATCGATTGGGTGTATTTTCGGTGATAAATAAGCATATGCAAACATGATACTTATGATTTAAAATTGTATTGTAAATGGGAAAAAAACTAATTATTCCATTTCAGGTATAATTGTGAGTCGATTATCAGACGAAACATTCATAGTGAAGCGTCAACGAAATTACACATATTATAAGGAATTTCCGTTTTTGCTAGAGCGAAAACGAAATCACATCGAATATTATCGCTGTATTCAAAGGTATAATTGGAGATGCAAGGCGCGGCTTGTAATTAAACGATTCAACAATGGACATGATGAATGTAATCAGTTAAAAGAACATAATCATGAGCTCATATCAGGTATATTACCGAATGTTAATGCAATTAACTTTCATCTTAACTGACTGTTTGGTTCGTCATCTGTTTCGTTTTAGACAGTAGACCAGTTCTTCATGTTCAACATAAAGGCTATTTATTCTTCAAGCATTACAAAACCAGTGACAAAACCTATTGGCGATGTACACAATTGATCGGCAATCGAAAACGTTGCTCTGCTCGTTTAGTTACCGGAAATGGTGCACATGATGAAGTAATCGAAAAAGGACATCACGAACATTCAAATCGTCAGGCTCTACAAAATTCATAAATATTTACAATTTGTTGTAAGATAAAATGTTAAATGAAATAAATTGTTCGAATTCGCTTCAGTGTTGAATATATTTAAATTAAATCGAAACAATTTGAATTTTTTTCTTAAGACAGTTGAGACTCAATGGAAAACCGAGAAATTAATCACATTTGCTTTCTTTTTGTAATCACTCGTTTTAGATGCCGTATTGAAAATCAGTAAAAATGGTCGACAACAGTTGGTTTATCGTGAGCACACATTCAATCGACATGTCGTACGAGATCGGCCCAATCAAGCCAATAGTATTACATATTGGAGATGTTCACAATTTGCCGTTTATCGTTGCCGTGCACGATGTAAAACACAAAACGGTCGAACCTATTTGCTGAACGAATCGCACAATCATGAGGTTGTTCGTGAGCCAAGAAAATATGGTGCATTGAAGGCAATCAAACGACAAATCTCTCTGGATAATTCGCCATTCATTGGGAAAGAATAAAATGATGAGTTGAATGCGTGACTGTCAAACCTACAAACAAATTTATTTGACCCTTTGGACTGATCGATGCTATCGAGCTAATAAAATAGATGAAAAGAGAGTGTGTAAATTTTAAGTTTAATATAAATTACCACAAAAACAAAGAATGATTTTAAAAAACCAACAATGTCTTTTACTTTCTTATTTACAAATATGGTTTCAGTTGTCAACTGGTGCCGTTTTAGTATTTTGGTTTTCTAATTGCATCTAAAGAAAATGAAATAATTCTGATCATTTCTAACGAATGTTTTGCATTTCAGACATGTTTCTGTACATAGAGGGATGCCGTGGAAGTCGAAAATTAAAAGTGGGCCATTTTACATTCACCAAAAACAAAGAGATTGGCAATCGTGTGTACTGGTCATGTGCTCGAGCTGGACTGCATAAATGCAAAGCACGAGTTCTCACCATAAATGAATCGGAGACAAGGCAACGAGTTATCATCAAAAATGCCGAACACAATCATGCACCATTTTAAATTGTTTACCCACAGTTCATATGAAATTATCATCATGATCAATGGACAGTTTTAAACTTACTACATATTCAACATTACCATTTTGCATTTTGTGCAAAATTGACTAACTTCAATATGTGAACATTTAGGCTAAAATGTTTCCTTGTAAAACAATTCGTACTAAGAATTCCAACAAATTGAGAAATAGAGTGAAATTCATACAAATAAGTTAATGTTTGATAGGATTCGAATTTCATTCATCAGCATAGCTTTAAGTAATATTTCTTTTAGATTGAAATAAACAATAAAATACAAGACAAATTCCATCCGTCTCATTGACTAGTAGATGCTTAAAATGGTGTTAAATTGTAATGACATTGGTGAGAAAAAGTAATTGTGAACATTTTTCATGTATTTATTGTTTTAGTTGAATCGGCGAACGGAAATGCATTGGACGTTGATATGTGGTTTAAGACTGGCCAAAGAGGATGCCGTGTTTTAATGGTCGACAATTATAGTTATAATCGTAACCGGCAAACTGAAGACAAAACCTATTGGATTTGCTCACGAAAAGTAAGCCAAATGTATTTCAATTTGTCTTCTCTTTGTTGTTCGTGGTGTTGATGATTTACTAACCAAAAACATGTATATTTTCAGGGTAGTACCAAGTGCAGAGCTCGTGTAATCACGCGATTATTTGCTGACGGCGAGAAAGTGATTCATCAATCGTTTCTTCACAATCACAATCCAAAAGTTAATATGAAAAAAGAAAAAGCAGCACAAGAGGACTTCTAATTAAATTTATCATTTCTAAACATTTGGCCATGAGCCAAATCTCAAACATTTGTCATAAGCCAACTACTTAGTTTCGTTTGCAGTAAAAAAAGAAAAGAAAAGCAAAGAAAATAAAATTGAAATAAAGAATTTTCAACAGAAAAACTCACTCACAGAAAAACAAACTTAAACTAAAAAGTTTCAACTCGAATATTATTTCCATTGCACATCTTATTTCATATAATTTGCATACATTTAAATAATTGTCATTTGTGAATCTAACATGCGTTTTCCTTTTTTGTTTTTTTTTTTCTCAAATTCAATATTTAGTATCGTACTATTTTATGAATATGGATCCGGTAGCTGAATCATCTGTAAAATCGCGTAAAAAGCCAAAACGAAGAACAGTGCAAATGCAAAAGGTTGAAACAGCTGGTAGCGGAAGTATTGTGTATCAATCATCGGTGCGTGGCAATCGCTTACTGCATTACCAGGGACACAAATACATTAAGAATAATGTACACGGCGCAAATGTCTATTGGAAATGCACAAAATGGCATAATGGTTGCAAGGCAAGAGCCATCACAAATATGACCATGGCTGACAGCTGTTACCTGAAAAATGTCCACAATCACGAGGAACTTTCCACTGAACTCAACTAAATGTTTTGCCAACATTTGAAAGATGAAGTGTGTTGGTTTTTGCATACGAATAACAATTACGAAATAATTAAATTATTATTTAGGACATCTCGAGTTGATTGGGTTCACATTTACATTCTTTTTTTTCACTTGCGATTTTACTTCCATTTGATTGCATCGATCTACTAATAAAAAAAAAGTTTTTGGATTTTCGGAAAACTCTAAGTAGTCATTAAGATATGAAAAATGTCAATAAAATGTAAAGTAAAACAACAATGATGATCTCGTCAATTTCTTCAATGGTTTAGTCATTTGTTTTGATTTTTTTTTACTGTCAAAAGTTTCCATTCAAATCACATTTCTAATCATGAATTTTTTTTTCCTGTTTTTTTTTCTCTCTCTTTATTTTTACAGATCAAAAGCTGTTGCAAAATTTAATTAAATTTTCGAAGATTAAAAAAGAAAAAAATCGTCGAAGTAAAGATCAAGTATATGTGAATGGATATCGCTTTGTGATTGCATCTCAATCAGAAACAACGATTTATTTGAAGTGCGCCAACTTTCGAAGTAAATGTAATGCCAGAGCGAGCAAGCGCAAAGACACCGGCGATACATTTATAACGAAAAGTCAACATGGTCCCGGTTGTGTTTGTCTACACGTAGCTGAAAATAATTTGATGCCCATGGATGATATGTTAGGGTGCTAGCTATAACCAAATCAATTTTTATCATTTTAACTGTTCAATTAGTCCGTTTACTTACACTCAGCTTAAGTAACATGATTTTTGTTTTGGCAATTGTAAGAGAAAAAAATCACACACTCCAATAAAGCCTGATGAGAAAAAAGAGAATCATAAATTCGAAATGAATGTACGCGAAAACTTTGATTTTATTCTGAGTTGAAACTTAAAACAAAACTATTGAACACATTTTACTAATGATATATTTGTTTGTGTGCTTTTCTATTTTATCAATCTTAAGGTTACGAAAGGGAAGCGCCCAGCGTTGAATTTAAGTCTTCAAAGAAAAATGGTGGCAAACTGCTTGTGATCAATGGCATTCGATTTTTCCGGAATCGACAACGAAATGGCAAACAATACTGGAAGTGTAGCTATTACTACAAACAGAAGTGTCCAACGATTGCAATCATAAATGATGATAGTCGTGATATTAAAATGATTCACGAGCATTGTCATTCGGTTGATGCACCGTTGAAATAAGACAAAAACAGCGAAACTTTTTATCGCATCTCTTTACTATCGGCAACGATTATCGCTATATTGCTCTCAATTCAACCCATTTGACTCAATCAATTTTATGAATATTTTTAAGGCGGATCGTTTGATTTACTTGTATCAGGTGTAAATTACTTAGCAGAGCTCATCAGTGGTTTTAAATTGAGTATAATGAAAATGTTTGCCCAGAGATTTGACTGTAATTTGAACTATGTATGATATTATATCATAAAAGCTACTGCAATCCTATAGAAAACAAATATCACGTAATCATTCACGTTAATCCGTTGATACCAGTTTTTTTGTGGGCAGGATCCTTAGGTGTGCTATTCCGGTTTTACCTTGTTCAGAGGTACTTTTATCTTACGTTTCACGAAAAATAATCATCATTTGATTAAATAATGAACAAAATGTATGCTATCTTCATTTTATAGAAAAGTATTTTTTTTGATGGCAAATTAAAATTTTAAATCAAGTTTTAAAAAAAAAAAAGAACAATGAAATTTCATATGAGATATGTCCGGCCCTGGTATACTAATTGGGGTTTCATTGAGATTACACAGCCATAAAACTCAATCGCATTTGCTCTAACACATTCAATTACTGACCGAAATAATGTTGCTCTTCTGAATTCACAGCAAAATTTACCAATTGACCTACAATATTTCAGAATAGACACTCACCCATAAGACGATATATTTAAGTAATTGATGTAAAATATCTCACTGAAATACATGAAAAAAACCAATTCTTTTAAAATTGTGGAAAAATCGTTTGATTTAGATTGAGTTATAATATTGATGTTTAATTGTAATGATGTTAAATCCATTATTAACATGAATTTGTTCGATTTGTTGTTTTTTTTGCAGATTTGGATATTGATGAAAATGTAATCACCGATTTCACATACAGCACTGGTCAGAGAGGATGCCAGCAGCTTGTGTACGAAAGATACACATATGTGAAAAATTCCGTCAACCGACAGAGAACGATATGGAAATGCAGTCGAAAAGTGAGTTGATGTCGAGATGTTCAAACGTTTATATATTTGTTGTGCTGTTGCAATGGAAGATACGGAAAATTCGAATACAAATTTCATTTTAATTTACAGGGGAGTCGTAAATGCCGTGCAAAAATTATAACGGACATTGTGAATGGTCAAACGGCAATTGTGAGTGTTAAGGGCATTCACAATCATCCAGTGAATATAAAACGCAACAAACCATTAACTCAATTGATTCGGCGTGAAAATCGTCCGGTTCGAACTCATCAAATGCTTCGAATTTCTAAAGTTGAAGCAATGGCTGACGAACAGTATCAAGATTTTATTATTGAAGAGGACGATGAAAGTATTATTATGTGAGAATTGTGTGTGGTCAACGCTTACGGTTGTACTACATAAATGGAAATACATGAAAGAAAAATAGCTTGACGGATTTCTATGAATATTGTGTATATAGAAGCGATAAGATAACTACATTTAAGTGCAAAACATAACCGAATAAAATTTTGTAAAAACCTTAAATTCACGCGCTAGTTTCAACCGTGTTAGATCCAAACCAAAAAAAAAAAACAAAATGATCCATTACCACTTGTTTATATTCTTGTATTTTGTTTTCTTTTTCTTTTATGATGTTCGTGAATAGTTGTACGAAAAGTGGACATTTCATATGAGACATCACCGCGTGGCAATCCAATTTTGGTGCTAAACTATAATCGTTATGTGCGAAATCGAGAGAGTAAAAAACGAGTATTTTGGCGCTGCACTAAATACTATCAAAATCAAGTGAATTGTCCGGGTTCGGTGGCAATCACAAAACCTGATGATAGTGGCATGCTTACCATCAATACAACACGAGCACATAACGAACTGTGCGAATTGAAACGCGAACAGGATGAACAACGATTAAGTTCACGTGCTTCGATAGCCAACGATATAAAGTTAGAAAAACATGCATAACATTCAACTTAACTTGGACCTACAATCGAAACAAACTTTTAAACATTTTTTTAAACATCCAACATTTTATCATTGTAAAATAAAATTGACATAAACAAATGATAACAATATCGACCGAAAATATGATTTCCCTTATTTTTATTGCTATTTCTTGCTATCGCTTTAAAAAACAAATCGCTTCATTTAAGTAACAACTGGTTTCTTATATTTCTAATAGTGATTTTTCTTTTGTTTGCATTGTTATTAGCAGGTAATCGAAAAGATAGCCGCAAAGTGGAATTCTCAAAATCGACAAATGGCCAACAAATTTTAATGATTGATCAGCATCGTTACTTCAAGGAAAGGGAAAATCAAATGGTGGTGTTTTGGAAATGTCACGAGTTTTACAAGTCAAAATGTGAAGCATCTGTTGCAACAATGAAAAAAGATCGTTCACGTGTGGTCGTAATGAACGATACACACTTGCATCTTCAATCGAGAAAGGCGCCTTCCAAACGACGATAATAATCTCCAATGAAACCCATTTATGAATTGAATGAAATGAGCTTGAGTTTTTTGTTTTGTTTTTAGGCAACAACAATTGCATCAATATATTACTATCTCATCTATTTGTTTAAAAATGAAACTTTCATTTTTTGTTTTGGCATTTTTGTAAGCATAAATCTGTGAAAAAGAAAATTACAACGAATTCATCCGATAAAGGCCTAACCCATTAATATACTGTTTTGACATCCAAATTGTATGGATCAATTTGTATTCGACGATAAAATGGTGAAACAAAAGAAAAAAAAACACATGGAATTTAACCGTTAACCAATTTAAGCAAAATGATCTAAAATTTAGCATTTAATATTTTCGAAGAAAAAAAAACACACGGAAAAAAATGATAAATAATAAAAAAAAATGTTGATGTTTTCTTGTATTTTGTATCTCTTTATCAATTGTCTTTAAGTTGATTAAGTCTAGAATTAGCGTAATACTTTTAACAAGTTTAAAAAAAAACTAATTCATGTTTCTTTTTTTCTGTTGTAATTTCTGATTTAATCATTTTCTAGAACCATTGCATATCCATTACACGCACTCGTTACGAGGCCGACCAGCCATGGTGGCAAATGGTATCCGTTACTTGCTTATGAGTGATAACAGCAAACGAATTTTATGGCGATGCAGCTATATGGCAACCAAATCACTAAAGTGTCCAGCTCGAATTACCGAATACAAGGAGAATCCAAGGCGTTATGTAGTTAACAAAGGAGATCATCTACATGCCGAACTAAAACGTGGCAAATATTTCGTAAAACCGGACATTTTTGCTGATTATTCGATGGTCGAAGAATCAGTGATTGGCTCCGACACTGAATATATGTTGCCCGGTGTCCATGAATAAACTAAATCACATACAAATTTGTATGCGTTCAATTTTATGTTTCCCTTGAGTTTGACTTTTAAATCTTTTCTCCAAACAATCTTAGTCTGTATATTTATTAATTTCATTTTGTTCTTAAATACTTTCTAATTTCAAATACACCTGAGCCTTAAATCCGTGTGTTCACTAGTGAACAGTAATTTACCTGTTCCGCAGCCCGACACATACACCAAATTGAAAATGTTGCCCACACTAATTTTTAACAAACAAAAAAAATGTTTATCTAATAGTTGCAAAATGTGTAAGAGACATCACTGGGTTGAAAAGAGCATTGAACCCCAGCTGTATAAAAAAAAGAAACATCTAGTTGATAAATTATGTGAATAAAGTAGAATTATCTAAAGCAATGGAGTTATTTTGTGGTCTTAAAAACCGATGCAATCACATCACAAATGGTTTGATTGTCAATGGATTTTCGAATAGTTTACATTTCAAAAGGAACCATTTTAACTAACTTCTTGTTATTTTGTTTCTATTTTTTTTCACTTCTATAAAGACGGAGAGGAATCAACACCATTGAGCTACGTATCCAGTCAAAAGGGTAAATTTCAACTGGCACACGGCGGCTTTTATTATGTACGTGAAAAAGTGGTGAAAAATAAAATCTACTGGCGATGTATTGAGTACACGTCGAAACTGCGATGCCATGCACGTATTCATACAGTCGGCGAAGAAATTGTACGAAGCACTCCGCATAGCCATGAGCCCCTCAAAGTAAAGAAAAAAATCTTTTGGGTTGCTGACGCCGTCGATGCTGACGCCATAGCAAAATGCTTAAATTAATGTGTACTTTTGGATACTCGCTGAAGTCTTAGTTTTCTTGCCTAGTTAAAAATAGGTGTTTTTTATTTAGTTCATATTTAATTCATTCAACTCCCAATTCATCGATTTTTGAAAATTGAAAATGTTTGATTGCTAAAATAAATGAAACAGAAACCACTTGTATCCACCGTTTTACTCGACTTCATTGTTCCTAAACGAGGTAAATACTTGAAACGTTAATTGATATTTTATTGTTTGACATTTTACAGATACACCGAACGATGCGGACTGGAAGTTTGTTGGAAAATTGGAATTTGCAAAGACTCAACGTGGTCGAAATATGCTGTGCTATGAAGGTTACCGTTATGTTACCAACCAAAACAGTGCAAAGAACATATTCTGGCGTTGCTCACACTACGTAAAATATGGTTGTCGAGCATCGGTAGTAACGTCCAGAGACATGACAATGCTCCGATATGCGGGCGCAGGACATTCACATCTTCCTGATAAACTACTTAAATGATAAATTTACACATTTGTTTTTGAGAAGCACAAAAAACTGTCAATAAATCTCTGTTTTATCATTTGTATTATTTCGAATGGGATTTTCCGTTTTGTTTTAAATATTTCAGCAGTAATCTGAATCCTTAATGTAAACTTAGTTGCTAATTTGAAATGTATTTTATTTCAGGCACAAACGACGAGTATATTTGCATTGAGGAGAGTTTATTGCCCGTATTTCCGTTAAAACAACCGGCTGCATTTCAAATCTTTGAAAGTGATTGCAAAATCAATCCAGCGCTTTGCGAGCAATTGCGTTTCAAATTCTTCGAGTGTCACAATACAAATGCGGATATATTCATCAATGAAAATCTCAATAATATGCTCAGTCGTGCAGCAGCATCGGTATTTTCATGGACCGGCACTCAAGGCAATATTCCGGTGGTGAAATTTAAATCCATGAAAGTGCTAATTGGTTCGTGTATTTTCCAAAATATTTCATTCATTCAACTCCAAGTTTGAGCCAGGTTTGATGTTTGTCCATAATCTTTTTCATTGCAGATTGTGCCCGTTCAATGTGTGGAATCGCTACTAAGGACGCAATTTCAATTATTCGAGATTGGTTTATAAATGCTAAGAGATAAACTTTCGATTGACTCAATTTAGATGTTTAAGACGCAAAGTAACACTTTTGTGACTGATTCACATGAAATCGGGATAAATGAAATAATAAATCAGAATGTCACATAAAAAAAATCATATCGTTTATTGTGTTAGTTGTACTGATGTGTATACAGATATAAGGGGAATGTCATTTGATGCACTGTGATGGCACATTTTATTAACCAAATCAATTTTTGCTTTTTTTTCTCTCTCCCTCTCTCTCTCTCTCTCTCTCTCTCTCTCTCTCTCTCGATTGCCGTTTTATTCTACAGGTTTTATTGATGAGGCGAAATTTGTTCGGTCACGTCGTTTCAACAAAGTGGATTTGTTGGTGGAAGGCTATTTGTATAGCAAAGTGTGTCACACGAATCGTTCGACATTTTGGAGATGCCGACAAGCTCGATCAACCACATATAAATGCAAATGTCGTGCGGTTACACGCGAAATTGATGGCGTCATGAGGGTAAAATTGTCGCAATCATCGGGCCAACACAATCATTTACCGTTGGCGGAATCGGTTTTATGTCGAATGCAGTACATTGACTTCCATCATGCCTAAGTGTTTACGTTTATTCTCTTCTTTTCATTTTTTTTTCTTCTCTCAATTCAATTTTAATTTTGTGGACAAAAAGTCGAGTAAACCACTGTAGGGAATAATCTATAGATAAATTACAAATTCATATCCTAAGCACTTGGTTGCATTCAACGTGATGCAGCAATAAGGATCGGTTTAATCTTTTTTTTTCAATCAATTTTAATGAGTTCTTTTCATTTGTAATATTAAATATTAATGCTGTGTGGACATTCTCTTTTCATTAAAATGTTAAGTGAAACCATGTCGAAGAATAAATTTAGACGCTCACAAAACAAACAATACACGCATTGTTCGCATTCATTCCACTCATCAGTTGCTGCATTGAAGTGGCCTCACATTTTTCCATTTTCAGATGCTCAATCGAACGGATTTATGCAGAGACATATATATTTTAACGAAGAAGCAAAGCATTCACATCGTCTTGTTTAAAGCAGCATATGGATCGATTGTTTTCGGAGAATGGGCGTTTTGTTTATATTCGATAAAATGAACAACGTCATATATTTCATCCAACAATTCACTAACGGTAGTTCACGAGGTTCAGCAGTACGGTATTGATTTACACGAACATCTCGATTGATACTCTTACATTTCAGTTGTGATTTTACTTCAAATCGTTTCAACATTCGTTTTAGAGGCCTTCATACATTTAACAAAAAAACATTTGGAAACAAACAAGAGAGAACAAAAAAAATAAAGAACTAAATGAAAAATATTTGTTTACTGTTCAGAGCTTGTCAGTGATTAATGGGAGGAAATCCCAGTATGATTTAATCTCCAATATATACCATCATGATGTTATCATGTGCCAAAGTGATTCATCCAAAAAATTGCTCAAGTAACTGATTTCGTATTTTTTTTCCTGGCTTTGTAGGAATTAAACCGACATACACCATTTCGGAGCGGGGAAGACTAATGCTGACACACAATGGGTTTAAGTTTGTTCAAAGTGGAGGTCCAAGAGAAACTCCATCCGGATCTACAACCCGTTGGAGATGTGGATTTATACTAAAAGGGCGCTTTGGATGCACAGCAAAAGCGTCCACACATGTGATAGACGGTGTTGAAAGTGTTACATTTAAAGGAAGTCATTCCCACGTAGCAAAACATTAATATCGACACAAAATCGATAAATGATTGCATCAATTAAAATTGTATCAGTGCAATTCAGTGTTTATTCCACGCAAGTCTTAAAATATCTCTTTGGAATTTGAATTTGTGATTCTAACAACATTATAAGTTGGAATATTTATTGAGTGCTTCGCTCAAAAACAATCATTCAACCAAATTTTTTTTACGTGTTATGGCATTGAAGGACCTTGTAGAACAGCATACCATAAAAAGAGAATAATTTATGTATTTCCGGTGAAAAGATCTCGATTCCATTTTAAATTACCAAACAAATGTATTTGTGTACAAACTGTGCATTCAGTAACGAAGGATATTGTTGATTGTGATAGAAAACTTCAATCGTTGTTAGTTATATGAAATTCAACCAAATTTTCGACTTAAGAGATGAAATTGACGAAATTTAAATGCTGATTAATAAATCACTTGTAATTCACTACTGCGTATGACTCATAAGGTATGAACTGATATTTCAAACAATCCAACTAAGCACACGTATATACATGATGTCGGCAAGAGAAAATGCTGTGTTAGTGCACAATGGGAAATCCATTGTCCAATTTTGGGACTAGAACACGGCGATATGTTTGCTCGAGGGGAAAATACTATTTGCGTATTTGCTTGTATTTGAATAGCAAACAGTGAACTATTCTTACAAATAACTGCGAATACGTAGATTCAATAATATATTCACAAATTTATTAGCAACAAATGTCACAAATAAGCGGTTTTATTCGCAATAATAATGCGAGATCTTTGCACTATTCGATTTGTGATTTTCCCCTGCGTTTGCACAATGAACATGTGAACGGTCTAATCTCTGATTAACTCATAACCACAATTTGTCCACAATCCACGAATCACAAATCCTATTGCAACCAGTTTACAATGCATGTAAAATGGAAATCGTAACCATCCGAATGGTAATCACGATTTGCCATCTGATATCTTAGTGATAATGAATCAACATCATTCAAATTTATCAATGAATTCCCACTTTTGTTCAATTCAAATGTTTTGTTTTAAATCAAGTCAAACGATTGATTGAAATCCATTTCCTTGGCTGATTTGTATATTTCGACCAATTAAAATATTTCAGACAATCTTCTCAAGCCCACGTATATGGCGTCAGTAAGAGGAAATCCAATGTTGGTGCACAATGAATTTAAATATGTTCAAAACGGCTCTTCGAAAGACTCACCGTCTGGAATCATAACAAGTTGGAGATGTGGTTTCAAGGCCAATCGTCGCTATGTGTGTACGGCAAAAGCATATACAAACTGGCAAAATGGGGCTGAAAGTGTCACATTCCATGGAATTCACAATCACGAAACAAAGTTGTGATGTGAATCATTGCTTAATAGCAACTGACAATTCAAATCATATTTTGCTCTCATTCAAAAGTGTAACAATTCGAACGGTTCTCCCTCTTCTGTCACTCTAGCCATTTTTAACTATCATCTCGACAACACTTGTAACTTAAACTGTAGCGGCCAATGATTTCTGAACATTTTTGAATTCTACTCAAAACTCATTAAAATAGAATAGAATTGATAACAAAAAGCAGTAAATTACATATTCAAGACTCATTTGCCATAAAGTGTACTTTTAGTTCTGAGTTTGTCTCATTCTCTTTTTCAAGATTTTGTGATATTAATTAAATCAAACCAAAATGAAATAAAATATTTCCAAATAAAGTGTGCATTCATCAAAAATATGTTTTCATGTTTTTCAGCTCCAAAAATGTGAATAACAAACTTTTAATTTCACACTTTTATATTGCAGTGCCATTGATGAAACCAACATACACACTTTCTGCACAGGGAAAACCAAAATTGATCCATAAAGGTTATGCATATGTGAAGGCTAGCAGTCCAAGAGACACAAAGAATACAATAACACGTTGGAAGTGTTCTCATTCTATTAAGGGACGTTACGCATGTACGGCTAAAGCATACACACAAATGGGAATTGGTGGTGAAACGGTTTCATATACTGGATCTCACGCACATCCACCGAAATTCCGTTAAAATTGTAAATCAAAAAACATATCACTTCTGTCACTTGTAAAATTTTACATTGCAATTTGGAGTCGTGCAAATATTTCTCAATGACAGAAAGTGACTTCAACAAATTTTTAAAGACGAAATCACTTCACTCAAAATGTACATCACTTGCAAACGAAGATATTCTATGTTGGATGGCAATAGATGTGGAGAATCTGCATTAATAAAACGATAACGAGTTTGAAATTCATCCGATTCTATGTAGTAAGAATCCTGTGAATTTTTATGGCTGTTTTGAAAATAAATTAATTTCTTTGTTTGTTTAATATTCAAGTGTTCAATGAAGAATGCAGAAAAATACTGATTTGTTTAGTCATTTTTGTTAAATTAACAATCGTATTTAGGTTTATTAACCATATGATTAAGGATAGTTATTTGACACGGAATTTGTTTTCACACCTTGATTTAGATTCAGATACGATCACCGTAATTAATCCACAATACCTTGTGTCCAGCAAAGGGAAATTCATGTTAACATACAATGGATACAATTTTACGTTGGCAAAGAAAATGCAACTTCAGAATGCAACACGAACCTACTGGCGATGTACTGTTAAGGGCACAAAACAGAAAAAAGGATGCAAAGCCACAGCAATATGTATGGAAAAAGGAGGAGTAGTAAAAGCGGAATTTAAGGGAAACCATTCTCATCGAGCACAAATTTTTAATAAACGAGTTAGAAATTAATATTTTAAAATTAAACATTATTTCGATGAAACATAGAAGACAGATCTGTTTGACAGATGACTGTTTTACATTTAAATGAAATAAAATCGTTAAAAGTAAAGTATTTTTCTTGTAAAAAGAAGGTACGATCTCGCTATATATAATGTCATTATTCAATAAATTATTATAAATTCAAGTATATGTTTGTTTTTCATGTGATCAATAAGATCAAAATCACAATAAACAAACAATTGTCTAATCCAATTGAATTGACAATAATTTACAGATTTTGTGGATGTGGCTTCGTACCGGCGAACAACACGAGGACATTTCAAATTAGTGCACAAAAGTTATGAATACTATAAGACTGATAAAAAATTGGAAGGTGCTCAGGCATGGCGTTGTGCTAATTTCAATAAAAATTCTAACGCAAGATGTTTAGTTCGTGCCTATACTAAAGATTTCGGGCTGATTGACAAAGTGAAAGTAAGAGGGAAACACAATCATCTACCAAAATACAGTTCGTCAAAAGTGAAATTATAGATCAAACAACGCTATTATTTCCCATTTCTGACAATTATTAAAATATAGCTCATATTTCGAAGACTTTTTTAAAAATATTTATATATATATCTATAGGTGACACACAACATAATATTGTTCTTGAAAATAAAAAAAGTTGAAAAAAAAACAAAACAAAAATTGACGAAACAAGTCTTGTCACTTGAATGTTAGGTGTTTTTAGCTCAAAATTGAATAATTTCAAGCACTAATCATGTCTAACTTTTACAGATTTTGCAGATGTAGCAATTTATCGGAGAACACGACGTGGTGGATTTAAATTAGTGCATAAGGATTATGAATACTTTAAAACCAATCCAACATTGGACGGTACCCAAGCATGGCGTTGTGTCAATTTTACCGGCAATAAATATGAAAAGTGTTTAGTTCGTGCATACACTCGATCGTTTGGTTTGTATGATAGAGTGAAAATCAAAGGTTTTCATGAACATCTGCCCAGACTTCTATAGGCAAGCCAAATTTCCACTAATCATTTGTTAGCAATTGGCTTGCATGCGTGTGATAATTTTGATAAAATTAAAGAAATCCCGAAAACTAAATCCAAATTTATGTGTTTTTCTTTTTTTCTTTTTGTTTAATTTCACAACAAAAAAATTGTTCTCGGAACTAATTTCAATTTTTTCGTAAATCATTCTCCTTGTAGGGTTCGACGAAGAAGCCACATTCACGTTGTCACTCCGTGGACAATTTAAATTGATACATAAAGAATATGGTTATAATAAAATGAGTTTATCTGCTTCGACGGGCACCACAACATGGCGTTGTTCGCTGAATCATAGCTTTCCGCATTTGAAATGCAAAGCCAAAGCGTACACAAAACAAATTGGTACAATACAAAAGGTCAAAGTGTGCGGAGAGCACACTCATCCACCAAAAATATCAAATTCCAAACCCTAAGAAACCATTCGGACATAGTTAATTTGATCAAATTGAATCAATTCAAATCAGCATGTACAATAAATAGAATTAAGCAAATTCCATATGATAAGAGAGAGAGAGAGAGAGAGAGAGAGAGAGAGAGAGAGAGAGAGAGAGAGAAAGAGACAATTGAATGGCTTGTCTTATTCTTTCACATGACTTTTTATATTTGAATTTGATGCTTCGTATGAAATTTATCAGAAAACACACAGTTATAGTATATTTTAACATGAATTCTGACTCGCTTTTCATGGAACAGCTTCTCAAGGATTCAATGATTTTGCTGTGTTCACTCTGACGAGCCGTGGTAGCCGAAAATTGCAGCATGATGGTTTCTATTACAATAAATCAAGTGAAATGAATAAAACGGGTGAAATAACTTGGTGATGCGCTTTATCACACAGCTTTCGAAAACTCAAATGCAAAACCAAGGCCGTTACAAATGTTATTGATGGCTATGAAATGGTTAAAATCGTTGGACAACACACACATTTTGTTAACTATGAAAAATGAACAGCGGGCAAAATGATTGAAATTATAAAATTTGTTATGTTATTCCATTTACTGATTCACCGACCAAAGACTACCTCCGTCTCAATAAAAAAAGATGTGAATTCAAAATTTGCAATGTGGTTTTACTGATGAAATCTAAGACACTCTTCTAGTTTATAAATTGCATTCAATTTAATTGGCTAATCATTTGTTTGAATGATTTTTTTCCCATCAAGGTTATTTTCTCGAAGCAACATTTACGCTATCACGACGTGGCCAATTGAAGCTAGTCCATAAAGAATATGAATATACAAAAGTGCGATACTCTCCAAACACTTTGATTACAACCTGGAGGTGTGCACTGCCGCATAGTTTTCCGCAATATAAATGTGAAGTGAAAGCATTCACAAAGAAATTTGGTTCGACACAAATGATGAAAATCATCGGCGAGCACACACATACACCGCACAAACAAATTGAATTGCGACAAAGGAAAAAAGCAGCCACCAATGAGATTCCACCGTTTAAGATGGTCGAGTAGAGTTTAGTTCATTTCAGTGCCTCAATACCAAATTGTTTTAATTTTAAATAAAGAAATCGACTTTTATCAACTGATAAATTATTATGTGTATTTGTTCATTTTTTTCGAAATTCATTTCATAAGATATCAAAACATAAAATAACAATAATGAACTATATTTTTAGATGATGAACATTTCACGGAAGAAGCGCTATTCACTTTTTCTCTTCGTGGACATTTGAAGTTGGTACAAGATAGCGGTTATGTTTTCTACAAACGTGATGGTGCGGCCACTAGAAGTGATGGCTCGATTGTTTGGCGATGTGATCATTACGCAGTACCGAATGTTAAGTGCAAAGCGACTGCATTCACAAAAAGCATCAATTCGAAAGAACGAGTTCGCTTTGTTGGAATGCATGATCATCCGGCCAAAGAATGACCGTTTACATTTTATTCAACACTTTTACCGGCCATAAGAATATTAAGGAAGTTGATGCAGGGATTGTGGTTCTAAAAGCCTTAATTTCAGACTTAGATGTAGTTTTGTCTATTTAAATATCGTTGACACAATTTTTTTTTTAATTTTTCTAAAGTTGATTGTTTGCTATTGAATGTTTTTTACCTCACAAGTCTTAAGAAAAGTCGATTATTATTTTAAAAATGTGGTGTGGCCTTTGAATTAAAGTTGATATGATTTTGTTTAAGGACAATGTTTCGTTTCAATTGAGTTATACCACACAAAATATTTTGGTAAATCAATATGGCATCCATCGAAAACGTATCTCATCCAAATGGTGTGATGTTCTGTTGATGACAGAACGTGGCATAACAAACTCACAAGCCCAAAAAACTGGTCCAAAAAGACACCCGTCATTTAGATTACCCGTTGTGACTGAATAATCTAACAATTCCCTTCAAACTCGAACAACTCAATTGTTTTCTCTGCCCATTGGTTTTCTCTTCAAATCAAATCTGTTCAGATTATTATTATTATGTTTTTTTTTTCACACACAAAAATTGTCAATTACTTTTATTTTTCTTTATTTTTTTATGTGAAATTCGTTGATAGATTTCCATGACGAAGCCACATTTTCGATGACCTCTCGTGGCCGCTTCAAATTAGTCCATGACGGATTTGAATATACAAAAAGCCATTCAAAGTACATCAACATTTTGGCGATGTGTTAAAAATCGACGAGAATACTGCAAGGGCAAAGCAGTCTCGCAACAATTTGGTCCAAAACAAATGGTTAAAACTTACGACAAACACAATCATAAACCCGCATAAACACTCTTAAGCCTTAGCCAAAGATGTTTAGCTTAAAACAAAAGACAAATAATAAATCTAAATTCAATTGTTGATGCGCTGCATTTTATTCTATCGAAATAGTCAACATCTATTTCTATGTTAACAAAACTTCTCACCGTACATTTTAAATTTGTCTTTTTATTGAATAGATTTCCATGACGAAGCCACATTCACATTGTCGAGAGCCGGCCACATGAAATTAGCACATGCTGGATTTGATTACACCAAAAATCACGCTTTAAGTAATGGACTAACATATTGGCGTTGCGTTAAAAGACGTGAGAAGTGCAGAGGGAAGGCTATGACAAAAGCATTCGGTCGAAGACATATGGTCAAGACATACGATGCTCATAATCACCCATCATCTTTTGAAGCAATCGGCAGCTAGTTGAAAAGTGACTGTTGCTCGAGAATATTGGTTCTTTTTTCTGTGATGAGACTCTAGAGTTTTCGAATGAATCTCTTGCAATATTTGCAAAAGAAATTCGTTTGTGCTCTGGAATAGATTTTTATGTCACAAAAATCTTTATGATGATGATGAAGTGACTTGAAAAAACAGTGACGGCATGTGGTGCTCATCTACTAGGTGAGCACAATCATAAGCCAGCGGATGCCAAAAATAGGATATACATCATAATTTTATCTGTGAATTTCTCCCCCCTTCATTATGAATTAAAGGCATCATTAAAAGATAAACCGTGTTTTATTTCGAAAGTAACACCATTCGATCATATAAAACAGTTCGAATGAAGAATACTTAAATATTTTTGTATATTTTCAATTTCTTTTAGGTTTTTATACAGGATTTGACAATGAAGCCACATTCACGACAACACAAAAAGGTCGCCTCAAGCTATTGCATGGCGGTTTCAAGTTTTTTCAGTGCCGAACGACTAGAGATGTCACATTTTGGCGATGCATTGAAAGTATCCGCGGTAAGTGCAAAGGGAAGGCTTCAACGTGTCTAATGGATTCCAAGCAAGTAGTTAAACTATACGGAATACACAATCATCCTCCATCGCAGTGGCCAAGGCGAATAAAACCGAATCAAAGTCATTGAATTGTTAAGTTGTGAACATTTATATAAGTTCTTGATGAAAACCTATTTTGGTTTGATACACTGAATTCGAAACGATTATTAAAATTTTCGTGAAATCAAATGAAAAATAGTTTTTGTGTGTTTTTTTTTTTTAAATAAATCTTAACATATGTGAATGTCTTGAAGTTATTCCATTTTATTTGTTAATCACGTTTAACATGTTCAAATATTTTCAAAAGGTTTTCGTGGTGAAGCCACATTCACGATGACATCGCGAGGCAATCATAAATTGTTATTCAATGGCTACGACTATACATATTACAAAAGTTCAATTACGACTGACATCACAAATTGGCGATGCTCTAAACATCGATGGGAGCAATGCAAAGGGAAAGCTCAAACTCGAAATATCAACGGAAAGCATCAGGTCAAAGTCTATGGCAAACACAATCATGAGCCCGGACCATTGGAGGATTAGTGCCTTTACAAATTATTAACTTCCACGTGTAGATTTACCACGCCAATGTTCTTTTTTTATAGAATTTTAAAAGATAAAAAATTATCATTCCAGTTTCAAGCATATTGGTCTTTTTTTTAAACTAACGATATAGAAGTCAGCACTTGTTTTCAATATTTCAATCTAATCGAATTATTTTTGTTTTACATTTTCTTTCAGGTTTTACTGATGAAGCTGAATTTACACTTTCACGTGCCGGAAAACTCAAACTAACATTCGGCAATAATGCATTCTACAAACATAGTGTGTTGCCAAATGGCCGAACATTTTGGCGATGTGAAAAATATAAAATTCATAAATGTAAAGCCAAAGCCTATACAATAAAAGCTGGTTCAAAAGAATTGGTCACTGTGAATGGAACACATTCACATGCACCTGAATACTCCATTTAATGTTCAGTGATTCAGTCAATGGTTTATCACAGCACATCCGTGATTGTGAAGTGCTTGTTTAACTTGTCAAATTCCAAAGTTTTTTTTTTATAACTTGAATAAATGTGATGAATACGATGAAAATTCTTTTAATGACGAGCGGATTTTGAAAGTAGAATTGAATTTGTATTTAATAAAATCGTGTTCGTTGTTTTTTTCTTTCAAAATAGGTTTTAGAGATGAGGCAACATTTACAGTCAATAGTAAAAATCGATTTAATTTGATTCACGATGGTCACCAATTTCAAAAACACCGTGTCACCAAAGCAGGCGAAGTGTATTGGTACTGTCGGCGGCAAAAACGACTGAAATGCAAGGCAAAAGCATACACAAAACAAATCGGCACAAAAAATCATGTGAAAATAATTGGACAGCATACACATCCTCCAGAATGGGCAGCATAATCATGTGTTGTGCGAATCTAAACTACAATCGATACATTTAAATAACATAATTAACACTAAGCCATATCGAGTTAATGTCGTTCATTTTTTATTGCTCAATGATTAACATTACTAATGGATGTTTCTACAATTTTACAATAATTTCTCACTCACTCAAGGCTGAAAGAAATCACTGATGATCTTTTTTGCATCCATCTGAAATGGAAGTGAATCTATTAAAATCGGAAAAAAAATTGTTGTGCCAAAAATGTAAACTTTTTTCGAACATTCTGAATTAGCTCATTGATTTCTGTAAATAATTGTCGCTAACATACCAATTTCATAATTTCATAATTTCAGAAGAATTCTTTCATTGACAATGTTAAAGCATTTTCTAGCATAATCACTATCTTATCGTTTTGAACAGGTCACATTTGGGAGGGCTATAATGAAGAAGCAACGTTTATAGTTAGCAAGATGAATACATTACATTTGGTGCACAATGGTCATGAATTTAAAAAGCATCGTGTAAACAACGTTGGAGCAACGTATTGGCTATGCAAACGACAAGCGGATTTAAAATGCAAAGTCAAAGCGTTCACTAAACAATTCGGAACCAGACAACTGGTTAAAATAACTAATGAACATACGCATCCGCCACCGACATAATTAACTTTAAAATTATGAAATCTAACACCCGAATCTCTTTTCAATAATGTGAAAAAAAATAATATTAAACATTCAACTGTGCCTTGTGCTAGCGACAATTTCGTTTTTTTCCCTCGTAAAATCTCAAACATTTTCAAATAGTAAAAAAAACAAGCAATTAATTTTGACCATTTTAACTCAGGCTATCACGACGAAGCAGTGTTTACAATTTCCTCACGTGGCACATACAAATTGATGGACAATGGCTATGAAATGTTTAGACATCGAGGGAATGAGAATACGACGTATTGGACGTGTTCACAGAGAAAACGCAACAATTGCAAAGCAAAGGCCTACACGAGAAAATTCGGTTCCAAAGAATTGATTAAAAGAATATTCGAACACAATCACTAAACCTATCACTGACACATCGAAATCTTACCATGTCAACAAATATTTATTGAGATTTCATTAAACAAAATTTATACGATTTCAATTCACTCATATGATTAGTGCTAAGAAAAAATTGTCCGTAAAACTATACGTGACAAAAAAAAAAACATTGTTATAAGTTTAAAAATGCTTAAACAAATTAAAACATCATTTTGTTGCAAATGCAAATTCAAATCATTCAAAAATGTGTTAGTTTTTTGTTGTAGCAGCAAAATGTTGACTATCTAACAAAATCGATTGTGTCACCAAATTTTTTACTCCCTTCCACAGGATACGAAGTCGAAGCAACATTTACACTCTCAAAAGCGGGCAAATTCAAATTGGTCCATGACAATTTCACATATTACAAACATCGCGTTTTTTCAAATGGTCGCACTTATTGGCGATGCGAAAAGTATAAAATTCATAAATGCAAAGCCAAAGCCTTCACCTTCATCAAGAGTGGAAAAGAAATGGCCAAGATCCAAGGGAAGCATTCTCATAATTAGGATGTAAAACATCGAATTAGCAGTCACATATGCAAAGGTGTTTAAGAAGAATCATCATTTTTTTCATATTGCAAAAATATCTACAAGAAATTTGAAAATTAAGCAAACCGACCAAAGATTAATAAAATATCGTTTTATTTACAAATGCCTTTCTGCACCATAGTTCCAATCAATTTCACATATTAATCAAAAGTTTTTCTGTTCATTTGCAGATGGCTTCAATGAGGAAGCATCATTTACGCTCTCAGTTCGAAATCAATTCAGTTTACATCACAAAGGATATGGATTCGTAAAACATCGTTCAACACCGGATGGAGCAACTTATTGGTATTGCCGACGACAACGTGATTTAAAATGCAAAGTGAAAGCGTACACCAAACAGTTTGGTAGTAGAAATCTAGTAAAAATAATTGGAAAACACATTCACAGCAGTGACGAGTAGAGCCATAACCAAATAAATCGTATCTAACCAAAAGTCCATTCCAAGTGTTATTCCAATGGACGAACTAAACGTGATATAATATTAAAATCTCAAACGTAATCTATTTCAAGTCAAATGAAGTTTTATTTATTCCACAAAGATGATATTAACATTGATGGCTAATCAGTAAACAATTTTGCAATGTGATTAACAAGTTTATGATTCTAAAAATAGGCGATCGTCCAGAGGATTGCGGATTTCTTGGCGAAGCACAATTCACATTATCCAAAAAAGGAAGATACAAGCTGATTGATGATGGTTATGAATTTATAAAACATTATTTATCAAAAGGTGCCACGTATTGGGTGTGTACACAACGAATCAAACTGAACTGCAAGGGAAAATGCTACACAAAAACATTCGGCTCTAGACAAATGATTAAAAGAATTACTCAGCACAATCATTGATGTTATTTTTTTCTTGTTCGAATGAAATGTCAACAACATTCATTCTTCAGTTTTCAAAAGTTTTACCATATTTAATGAAATATCGGTATTACATATATTATAATTGATTTTTACCTCAAATCTCGAAACCAAATATATAAATTTAACATACATGCATTATTCTAAATGTTAGTTCCTTGGATTCAAAACAGGTTTATTTAAAAAAAAAATGAATTAAAATAAAAAGTGTTGAAACAATAAATTTCAAGCTGTGTTTGATAAACATACCTATTTATCATAGAGATTATAGAGTGGTTGTTAGGAAGATTGAAACAAAAATAATTTAACTAATCGTATGTTTTTTCTTTTGTTTTTTGTTTATTTCAGCTGCTGAATTTGCAAAATTCTCTGAAGTTGCTCATTTTGAACCATCACAACGCGGTAGCATTGTATTGTATTATGAAGGAAAACGATTTACACGTGATGGCACATTTGCCGAATCAACAAATTGGCGATGTTGCTATTTCCGTGATAAGTGCCGTGCACGTGCTATCACAAAACACATAAATGGAGAGACTCGTGTGCGCATCACCAATCCATATCATACGTGTAAAACCAAACGGCCACGAATCAAGGGAGAAATCAAGGACGAAATCAATCATTCGTCACGTGTTCACAAATAATTGCTACACAATTTCATTCGGATTTTGTTCATATGACCATTTTAACGCCCTAGTAAATTAAGCTCTTAATATACAGACTTACGCAGACTGTATTCAGACGGTGAATACATAAAATTAATAAATATTGCAAATAAAGTACAACACAAGAGAAAAAACAAACACGAAATTTGTCTACCAATATTTTTGATTTGAAACTTTTATTTAATCTTATATTTAACTGGACTTAAGTTTTTGTTGTTTAAATATATGATATGATGATTAATTGTTGTTGATAATTTTATGCAGTTGCGGGTTACACACTAGAAGCACAATTTATTCGATCAAAGCACGGTTCTCGGTCATTAATTGTCAATGGAGCGAAATTTGTACGAGATCGGTAAGTTTCATTTGCCATTATTTCAATAGTCTTAATCTTTAAATCATAAAACAAAACAAAACAAATGATCTCTAAAATTCTCTGAAATTCTCTTCAAAAGGAAAACCAATGAGACAACCAATTGGAGATGCGCTAATTTTATTCGATTCAAGTGCAAAGCCCGTGCTATAACGCGTAGCATCAATGGAATTGAAATGGTGAAAGTGTCGAAGCCGCAACACACTCACGACATTGATCCATTTGATTTTAGCTATATTGAATACTTGGATCCAAGTCTCGCTTTGGAATAAATAAAATTAGTAGAATATTACTAAATAATTGAGTTGAGAATGAAAAATATGCAAACAAACAACAAATAATTAAAACAATAAATTAGTATTGACTTCAAGCTTTAGTCATTTTTTAAATATAGGTCTTTTATGTATAAAGCCAAAAAAAAACATGTTTAGGGCCATTTGCTACACAGAAAAATACGTGCTTGATTTGAAAAAAATGTGGCAAAATGTATAAAATCAACTATCTTTTGGTTTAAAAATTCTGAACAAGTGAATAATGGCATTTATAGTAAACTTTCATTCACAAAAACCTAATTATAGCACTTTGAAATCGCTTATAAGCACTTGCTTTCAATCTCATGGATGGAATTGGAGGAGTTGATTTAAGTAAATATAGTCAAAGAGGCCAACATAAGAAGACACACAGACATTGTTGTTCATTTAATAAGCAAAATTATTTTTGTATTCAATCTGAATTATCACTAAAGATTTATTTAGCAAAGTGTAACACCCGTCTGTTATTTGGTTTTTGCGTAAAATTTATTGCATTTTACTATTGATCAATTAACGTTTTTTTGATCCATTCTTTCTATTTTTAGATTCCATGATATTTGCACAAATTACAACAACACATCGTGGTTACCGTCAGTTAATTCTAGATGGATATTCGTTTGGCGAATGTCCATTTTTAAATGCACCCGATTCTGGAATCAAGTGGCGATGTACTGGTAGCTACAGAAATGAGCATAACAAACGACTTCGTTGTAATTCTTTTCTCGATACCAATGTGGTCAATGGCTATGAAATGATTCTTAGTACGAATATAAATCATTTGCATGAGCCTAAAAAGGCAAAACCTCAAAAAAACTGAACCAATTTATTGACGGTTTTTATGCTGTATTAGACTCCTTGGATGAAAATACAGTTTACTTCGAGTCTCCCTTAAAGAGAACAATTGTTAACCATTCAAAAATACTATGATATGTGCGATTAAGAAAATTGACATTAAAGTTCTAGTACTTTGGAAATGACGCATGTATTTACTTTAATTTCTGTTTTAGTAGAGATTTCCATTGAAAGTTCTTCTTATCAAATGCCAAAATATCTAAAATAACGAATCATTTGTTTATTCATTTCAGAGTATTCAACATATGCCAAGATTGTAATTACACGAAATGGCTATAGACATCTTAAACTTGACGGCTATACGTTTGGAGAAACCAAAGTCACAGATCATTTCGTACATTGGCGATGCACCGCCAATATTCGTTATGGTACGAATAAATCAAAACGCTGCATCACATCAATTACCACCAAAATTGTCAATGGCTATGAAATGATTCGAAAAGCCAATGTAAATCATTTGCATGAGCCCAAAGAGAAAAAACCACGACGACGCCATTAAAATGGCCGAAATGGAGTGCACTTGATCTCACCGTTCTAACATTTGCTTCGCCGAGAAAAAAAAATTCAATATACAGATTCAATTCGTGAAACTTCCAAAAGTATTCAATATATTTTGCAACCCGTTTTTGGTGGACATATTTTACGCATATTGTCATGGTTTATCATCATAAATTAAAGCATTCGATAAATAAAGAAAACAGTCAAATTGAGTAGACACAGTGAATTACATTGTTTCGTTGTTACAACATTTTTCACTTGTTGTGAACACAATATTAAATCTGATCTGAAATATATGTGTGACATTTTTAGGATCTGTTTATAAGGAGTTTGCAGTGATTTCAATCAACAAGCGTGGACATCAAGTGTTGGTGTGTCCTTTGGGTTATACATATAGCCTGCATGTGGTGTCCCACTATGGTACTTGGTGGCGATGCAATACACCTTTCCATGGTAAATATAGTCAATGTAAACGTTGTCAGGTGCGCGTTCGAACACGAATGATTGACGGCTATGAAATGATTGAGGTGGTTAAGCGGCACAATCACAAACCAGTGCAGCCAGCAGTTAAGGTTCGACACTTGTGAGGTAACTGTAAAATTCTTGTTAATTGTTGTTTTTGCGTTATCCAATATTCTTCTTTTATATTGGGTACCAAATAATCATTCAGTTTAAAGCTCAAGTTTCAATTAAATTGCTCTAATTTTGACCGATTCTTATTCTTTTTCAGATTCTTAACATCCGATATAATTCAATCCATGGCCAAATCATGTTAATAAAATGTCTTAACCGTCATAAAATAAAGTTTACTCGAAAAAAAAACATTCAAATTACATGAACAAATGCGTTGTTTTCATTGTAACTTAGAGGTGAGCGCGGATAGTCCAGACAGCATTTGGGATAGATCGGATAGTTTGAAATCATTGAAAGCCAAAATCCAAAACATTCCAGCTATTGTTTTGGATTTTGGCTCTCATTGATTTCAATCCATCCGATCCATCCCAAATGCTGTCAGGGCTATCTGCACCCACCCCTTTTCTAACCTATTCATTTATTGATGATTTAATGTAAACGAATACATTAACGTTTATAGATTTGTTGTCAAGCATGTTCAACATTGTTATTAATGTTTGTTTTCAGCATTTCTGCTTAAAGTAAGACCGCAAGAGATCGAAGGTGTGCAGTATATTCAATCAAAGCGAGGTACCGATCACGTGCTATTTGACGGCAACACATACACACCCAACGAAAAGACATTGGATGGTCAAGGCATCCGCACGTGGAAGTGTTCAATGTACTACAAATTAAAGTGTAAAGCGCGAATCACAACAAGACGAATTGGTATTAAGGAATTCTTGAAGCCTTCAACACAAAATCACAACCATGATCGGCTATTTCCGACTGATTCTTATATAAATAACTGAAGTGAAAAAATTTATTGTGACCGAAACAAAACAAAATCGCTGAATTATAAAAGAATTCCAAAACAGACGACTATCGAGTTTTTCTTTTCAAATTAAAAGACCCTTTTTGATTTTTTCCGAAAGAATAAGTTATCTAAAATATTCAGATTTGGTTTCTATCTTTTCCACAGATTCCATAAGTAAAGCAAACGAAGATGCAGCAATTCGAGAGATTTGTGTACAGAATAAAAATAAGATGCAGAGTACGGCCTACATTGGAACCATTGCTGGGCAACGTGGAAATCCAAAGTTGGTCTTAAATGGCTATGCATACATTCCAAATAAACGGCTAAAGGACAAAACATATTGGAATTGTGCCCATGTCCGGCAGAAAAAATGCAAGGCCCGTCTGATCACCGTCGGTTCGATGGAAAATATTGTGGTGACCTATCCACAGCATACTCATGACCAAGAATTTACCGTTTAAATTGAGTTTTTGTATTTTCATAAATTTGTGTTAAACATTCAACAATTGTATTGTGTTGTACTGAACTGAAGGCTGTTTATAAAATGGAAATTGAAATTCATTGGAATAAATCCAAACATTTATGCTTTCACATTCGTCTGATTCCTCTAGCGAAAGTGTTATTTTTATGAAAAATAATCAAATTCACTAATATCATTTCGTTTCTTTTTTTCTAAACAGAATCCCTAACATTTGCAGATATTGTTGAAAATCAACATGGATTTAGTCATTTGTTTTTGAATGGCTACAAATACGGAGTTCATACTCACAATTCTCAAACCAATCGAACACATTGGAGTTGTACCAGTCAGGCGATTGGGTCAAAGGCTCGTTGTGGTGCAACGGTGTCAACACACAAATTATTGGCGGCTATGAAATGGTTCGAGAAGCCATTAATGAACACACTTGTATTAAAGCCTTCCAGAAAAAATCGAATGGAAATTCCAAAATAAAATGATTTGTTTCAAATGTTCAAAAAAAGCTGACTGGTTCAACAAGAGTTAAATACGCTATTTGAACAAAAGCAAACACAAACTATTCTTAGTTCAATGTGATCAAATAAAATCATGGGAAGATAAACAAAATGATTTTATCTATAAATTTGAGTGTTGTTTTGACTTTGAGATTCCTCAATTTTCTTATAAATCCATAAAATAAATAATAGTTAGTTGCATAACCAATTCAACTGTTCAAATTCCACATTAAATTCCATTTTGTTTTTGTTTTTGGCGCAGAGTTCAATATGTTCGCCAATATAGTTGAAAGAGGAAATGGTCGCCGTCATTTGCAAATTGATTGCTTCAATTTTGGAGCTATACGAATTAACAAAAGTGATGTAAGCTGGAGATGTACAGCCACAAATCGACTAAATAAGAATCGATGCAATGCAACAGCGGTCACAAAAATTATCGACGGCTACGAAATGGTTCGAGTGACTTCTGACAATCACACTTGTCGTAAGACACTGTGGAAATGAAAAACAAAAAATTGAACATTTCAATGGTTCTACAATTATTTATTATATTCATATAAGCTAAGATATTTTAGTGATTGAACAAATGATCTTCATTATAGTGTATAAAATTGAAATTTACGAAATTAAAATTGAAAAAAAGTATGGAAAAATTTCCAATTTCATAATTTAAACAGGTATAAAAACTTTCACTGACGAAAAAAAACATCGATTGAATATTTTCAATGACAATGTGATTTCTAATTGTTCCAATTTGCTAAAATCATTTCATTTTCTTCTTTTTTTCCCCCCCGGAAATAGGTTTCAACACATTCGCAAATATAGTGAAAACTGATCGTGGCTTTCATCATTTGTACTACGATGGATGTACGTTTGGTTTTCGAAATAAAGGAAAAGATTGTGTTTTTTGGAGATGCACGGGCAAAACTTTAATCAATCGTCGTTGCAATGCGACATTGTCTACAAAAATGATTGATGGCTACGAAATGGTTCAGGTTAAATGTGCCAAACACGCATGTTATCGAGAAAATTCGAAAAATGCGACAACAAACCAAATCAATCAAAAACTCAAATGAATAAGACATCGTTATTCGATTTGTCACAACAATAATAAGAATGAAATTCACTAATAATATGACACAAGTTAAGAATTACTTTTGCAAATTAAATTGATAGCTATCTAATAGCACGTGTAATCGACGGAAAGTACGATTGTTACAAGAAAAAAATTAATAATTTCGTTATAGAAATTCGGAATCCACTCCAAAGCCTTTGATTTACATTTATGAGTGGAAATGAAATTTTTTGATTCAAGCCAATGAAAATGACTAGGGGGTAATTGCAACGCCAAATATAATGGAATTTTATGGAATATAAAGGAATATTTTGCACATATTCAATGATATGGCATCAGGCAACACCAATTTGTTCAGCAATATGCAGCAGTATGCCGTAATATGCAGTGATATTCCCAATATGCACGGCAGTGAATATTGTGAATATGTGCACATTTCTCTACATAAATTGGAATATTAGGGAATAGTGATGCATATTTTGGCCTGATATTCTGCAATCAGCCCCTAGGAAAATGAATTAGGTAGTTATTTAAAAGACTTTGCACATGTGAACCAGTTTGTGAAGACTGAATAGTAAACAATGACAGAGAATAAAATTGAACTGAAATATTTATTAAATCCTATTTGCAGATTTCTTTGTGCTGAACCATCCAATTTCTCATTTATAATATTCCAATTTAACGAGTTCAACCACTTTTTTCTTTCAGGTTTTCCGGAAGAGGCGGAGTTTGTGAACATTGGTAAAAAACGGTTTTTGTTTCACGATTCACATCGCTATTACAAGAATCGTGAAATGGGCAGTGTCGTTCATTGGCGATGTGTTGGCTATCATCGTAGTAACTGTAGAGCCAGAGCAACAACCAAAATGATAAACGGACAAGAGCGGGTCAAAATTAACTTCAAAAATCACACACACTATTCAGAACCATTTCACTATTTCACCGGTTCCTAAACTGTGTGTCAAATGCGTCAAAAACATTGGACGAGGTTTTTTCATGCATTTCACACTGTCGATTATTTCCAAAGTATGCCATTGCAGTAATAATAAAAAGTTCATTTCGTTTATGTGTTACATAGTTTTTTTTTGCTTGTGGTTGATTGGGGGCTACAACGTGTGAATTGATGAGAGTTGAAAAAACTTCAGTCGAATCCACCGAAGTGAAAGAACTTGAAATGAAGAATAATACATTTCCCATCATCGCTCAGATGATATTTCACTTGAACGATTTAATGACTGTTCATTGTTAGAGCTTACAAACGTTTTACCAACCATCCAAATCAATTCGATTATTAGTCAAATAAATGTCGATATAACGAAAATCAAGCAAGTTTCATTTACTAATTGATGTGTCAATGTTTGTGTTTAAAATAAAATTGGAATTAATTTTTCTGATGAAATTTATTAATACATTTCCAGGTTTCAATATTTTCGCTTCCATCGAAAGTGATGGAAAGAGCGTCCTTTTAGTTCATCGCGGTTACCGTTATTATAAAAATGTCGAAAAAAAAGATCGTATTCACTGGAAATGTGCGATGTACGCACGTAATCGCTGTAAAGGAAGAGCCACCACACGGGTCATAGAGGGCTACGAAATGATGCGACTAAATGCACCACATTCGCATCCTCCGGAGCTTCCTGAAACTTCGAAAGTCAAAATTTAATCTGAAGGTTTTCATTCATTACATTTTAAGACAATGTTAAACCAATCATGGAATAATTAATATAACTAATAATTATTAACATTTAAACATTTAAAAAATACACAAACATATGTCAATCTATTGTTTTCAGAAATAAACTCGCTCAATCAAATAATAATTTAATAACTATACAGTTATGATTGTGAATTCTGATTGAAATAATTGGTATTGAAGAGCATTTTTCAGTATAAAATTCAACTAACAATTTTTTTCAACATTTAAAATTAATCTTCACTTTCAGAATTCAATATTTTTGCAACGTATGTTGAATATAGACAGAAAAAACGCCTCTTTCATGATGGTTATCACTATCAAAAAAATCGCGAATATGGCAAAAATACACACTGGATATGTTCAATATGGAGACACGGGTCATAGATGGTTACGAAATGATGCGAATTAACAAACCACACACCCATTCGCCAGAATAGGGATACAATTTAATTTCAAAAAAAAAAAACGATAGAAAAATAAAGTGACATTTAAAATTAAATTATGTTGTTTATTTTTCGATTGAACAATATCATCAATAATAGAGCACTCCTCATAAGTGATATTGATTAATATTCTTTTACTTTTTTTACAGGTTTCAACTCATTTGCCAAATATGAAATAGACGGATCTAAAAAACATCTCGTTCACGATGGCTATAGATTTTATAAAAACGGATGCTCAACCAAAAATGCAGTTCAATGGCTTTGTGTTTCCTATTATCGTAACAGATGCAAGGCAAGAGCCACCACACGAGTTGTTGATGGCTACGAAATGGTCCGACTCAATTCACATCACACACATCCGCCAGAAATTTAGTCTGACTTCTGCATCAGCTCAGATGATTGTGAGAGTTTATATCACACAAACGCAAACACAAAATATCACATTGATGAGATTCCATTCTACATATGACCATAATAATTTATTGATGTCAGCACCGTGTTCTTGTTATGTTCTTCGATTTCTCATATGTGTATTTTCGATTTCTGTTGAGTAATTATTGTATGACGAGTATATGTGAAACAAATGAATATAGTCATTTACAAAGGAATTCCATAATGATAAAGTGTGGCCAAGAATGGAGAAAGGAATAAAATTCAACATAATACTCTATTCGAAATGCAAATATGCTAATTTCATTGAGTGTATTTGAAATGGATCATTAACTAGATTAAAAGTTAACAGTTAAAATTCATTGAAATTGTTCCAGATTATACCATTTTTGCAAGCTTTGAGGGAGGCACCAAAAAGATACTCCATTATAAAGGCTACCGCTTCAATAAGAACCGTGAACGAATAAAGTGTACCCATTATTTGTGCACCGGTTATCAACGTTACAAGTGCAAAGCAAAAATCAGTACAAAGATCATTGATGGCTATGAAATGATAAAAATCAATTACGGCCTTCATACGCATCCACCCAACTAAGAAATTCAATACAATTAGGTACTGTTTGCTGGCAATTTTATATTTATATAAAAAGAACAGTACATTCAAGTAGAATTTGACAATTATTTGAATCGTATTGAAATAAATTCAAATATTAAATGAATCAAATATGTTCCACCATTTATTTCAACTGAACACAAATCATTCGTACACATTTGGTTTAAATGAAAGTGTGAAATCAATTCGCCTAGTGTTCATTCTTTTTTTTTCACTTTATCTCTTTCTTTGTCTATAGGTTTTAAGTTTTTTGCTAATTTCAAGGATAATGGAACGAAAAAAATTCTCATCCATCAGGGATATCGCTATCATCGAAATCGACAAAATAAAAATAGTTGCCATTTCTTATGTGCACAATATCATCGTCTAAGATGCAAAGCACGCGTTACCACTCGTATTGTAGATGGATATGAAATGGTCAAATTGAGTCGTCGCAGTGTTCACACACATCCTCCGGAAACCGATTTAACATATTAAACAACGAATCTTTTTATTTGAATCTCTATAAGGAACAACACATTTGTTCAGTACTCAAAACATCACTCAATACGATTAATAAAACTAAACGATTCAGAATCATTATCTGTGAAAATGTTTTATGTAATAATATTTATATTTCAATCAAAACATTAAGCGTTTATTAAAATGAATTAAAACCAATTGATTACACAACCATTAAATGTTATAATTTTTAATTTTAAAATAATCTACTGAATTGAAGCATTGCTTCGAATGTAAATACTTTCATTTAGCATTATTAACAGCAATATGTATATGACTTTTCGTAGGTTTTAGTGAATTCGCCGAACATACAACAGTTGGAAGACATCGCTTTTTACACTACAATGGACATAATTTTTATCGAAAGTGGAGCAAAGGTGAGAATACATATTGGATGTGTTCGAAGTACAACCGTTACCGCTGTGCGGCAAAAATCACCACACGAATGATTGGAGGCTATGAAAAGATGAAAATTACCAACGCAGTTCATACACATTATCCATAGATGTTACTCTCCTGTTCTCAAAAGGAATCGCAATTTAGTTGATCTGTGAATAAATCAGTTTGAAAAAATGATTCAAGTTCTTTTCTTGTTCAAACAAATCGACAAGGAATGTTTTCCTTTGAATTTTGTCACTAATTTTATGTTTTTTTTAAAATTATTTTTAGATTTCATCAGATTGGCACAATATTTAAAAGTTGGAAACTTGATACATGACGGCTTATCATGCGTTCTTTGAAAAATGGCGAAATGGGACCAAAAGTCTACTAGAAAGTGTGAAATCAATTTGCCCAGTGTGGAATTTGAGGGCGGCTGGAATTTTCGTCAAAAAACCCCAGCAAATTGATAGCATTTTTTCAAAGTCTATTTTATCTAGTGTAAATCGAGTCTCAGAAAATGTTGAAGATCAAAAAAAGGTCTTCACCACAGTTTGAGAAAAATCTTCGAGGGGTAACGATCGCTCGGAAGGGCGGGCCCCTGGTATGAACCTATGGTATCATGAAAATGTAATAATACTTATATTTCTTTCATAAGATTTAAGTTTTATTAAAATGAATTAAAACCAATTGATACAGAACCATTAAATTAATTTTTAATTTTTAATTTTAAAATAATCTACTAAATTGAAGCATTGCTTCGAATGTAAATACTTTCATTTAGCATTATTAACAGCAATATGTATATGACTTTTCGTAGGTTTTAGTGAATTCGCCGAACGTACAACGGTTGACGGACGTCGTTTTTTACACTACAATGGACATTATTTTTATCGAAAGTGGAGCAAAGGTGAGAATACATATTGGAAGTGTTCGAAGTACAACCGTTACCGTTGTGCAGCCAAAATCACTACCCGAATAATTGGAGGCTATGAAAAGATGAAAATTACCAACGCAGTTCATACACATTATTCATAGATATTACACAGGACTATTACGTGAATTCCGCTAATAAAGGAATGACCCCATGTTGAAATGTGAATATGAAATGTCAATGTGAAATGTTTTTTGTCAGCTGACGATCCAATTCGTTTGTTTTCTTTACTTTATGTAGTTCATGGAATCAGTGTATGGTGGCTTCTCACTGTTCGCCGATTCTTCATCGGCCTGATATTACTCCTGTTCTCAAAAGAAATGCCAATTTAGTTGGTCTGTGAATAAATCGATTGAAAAGAATGATTCAAGTCTCTTTTTTTTTGCTCAAAAAAAATCGTCAAGAAATCTTTTTTCATTGAATTTTGTCACTAATTTTATGGTTTTTTTTTTCAAATTATTTTTAGATTTCATCAGATTGGCACAATATTTAAAAGTTGGAAACGTAACTAACCTGATACATGACGGTCATCGTTATTTGAAAAATGGCGAAATGGGACCAAAAGTCTACTGGAAGTGTTCGGAGTATCGATTTGGATGCAGATCACGGGCGACCACTAAAACAATTGATGGCTATGACATGGTGAAAATCCGTAAAGTCTCACATACTCATCCGCCTACGATGTCGGACACATTCAATTCACTCGACGTGAAACCAAAATAAAATGCTTTGAAATGACTTTGTGAACATTTTCATTTCGTATGCACAAATGTGTGTGAATATTTAAGTTGATATCTCAACTGTTGCCTACATTTGGATTAATTCTTTTGACATCATTGCATGTGTTTGTTTTTCGTTTTACAGATCTATCAGATTACAATATGTTTTCGCAATACATTAATCTAAATGGATCTGTATATTTATCGGCTGAAGGGCATCGATATTTGAAAAATGGTGAAGTTGGTCCAAAAGTCTATTGGAGATGTGTTGGCTACAAACGTGTCGGATGCCGAGCCAGGGCCACAACTCGAATGATTGATGGCTATGATATGGCCAGAATTAGAAATATTGAACATAATCATCAACCAACGCACAATTTTCGTCGATAAAATGCCATAAAGATAGAATAAATGGGGGAAGAATAAGGAAAAGAGGTAGAATCAGTGGGGAAAACACATTTTTTTCATGTCATTCTTAGATATTTTGAAGTTCTATGATTCCTTTTTGCGTTGAGCGTTTTTTTTGCACTGAGCTAAGTTAATTGAGTTTTTTTCATTTCACAGACCTACAAGACTTCAACGTATATTACTAAAAACTTAGTCGCAGCAGAGAATCGTTATTTTAGAAATTCAATGGTCCATTGGTGATGTGTTGATTATAAATTTTTCGGATGTTAAGGCGCTGCGCCGAACTAGGTAAATAATTGATGGTTGTGATATGGTCATAGTTATGAATGTAAGATACAATGATCTTCCACTGCATGATGTATTGAAAAATAATCTTGTTACACTACAAAAAAAAAAAACTAAAAATTAAAGACAAAATAAAATCAAAATAGATCGAGTTTCTATATTCATATATTTGGTAGACCAGTTTATGGTATCACCAATATCAATGCATTTTTACTGTGTTAGTAATGAAATGAATTCTCATTTTGTTTATTATTTCCAACCAAACTAAAACAGCCTTCTTTCAATTTCTAGAATTTACCGTATTCGCGGAGTACATCCGAGTTAATGACGCTGCCTTTTTGATCTCTAGAGGACATCGTTATTGTAAAAATGGAGAAGTTGGATTGAAAGTGTATTGGAGATGTGTTGGCTACCCGCGGTATGGATGTCGAGCCAGAGCAACGACACAAACGGTTGATGGTTATGACATGGCCACAATCAGAAATGCCATTCACAATCATCCGCCCATAAAATGTCGTTCACATGATGCCGTTTTAAAGAAATTGACGAATAAATAAATAAAAACAATTGAAACGTATCGAATGCATTTTCATTTTCTTTTATCACACACAATAGATCAACCAAATAGCTAAAATAATTGCACCAAATTAATAAATGTTCTCATTTTTTCAGATTCAAATTCATATGGACCGTTTCATTTTGCGAGACATTTAACGAGTGGTGATAAAAAATTGCTAATTCACGATGGATATCGCTTTTACAAAAATGCAGAATCTAAAGGTGCGAATGGTGATCATAAAATATACTGGAGATGTGCAGGATATCAGCGATTTGCTTGCTTAGTGAGAGCAACGTCACAAATCATTGGCGGCTACGATATGGTTAAATTTAAAGGGAATCATCCACATCCACCAGATGTTTCAAATAATTTTCCGTAAAAAGAAATGTAATAAAAATACATTTCAATGATTTTAGTGCATATTTTCGAGAAAATATTTTGAAATTTTGTTACTCACTTTTTGATGGATTTTTTTTTTAAATTATAAAACAACGAAAATGAGTGCCAAATAAGTTCAGCCAAATATGGTGAATGTCACAACAAAACTCGTCCCAGGCGCCCTAGGTTTTTAGCATGTTTCAATGAATTGATTAAGTTGATATGTTTATATATTTTTTTGTTTTGATTCACCTTTTGATCTATTAGAATTCATTGACCATTTCTCTCCTAAAATATGTAAGATTAATTTATTCATTTAAAATTTGATTTTATTGTGTCCATTCAAATAAGCTTAAATTATATTACATTCTAGTGAAGTGAAGTTAAAGATACAATTGTTGATAGGCAATACGAACAGATTACAGTTTGCTATAGTATCATAGCCATGAGAACAATATCATTAGTATAATAGTAACCCTGAAAACCAGACCTAATATTAGATTGATAAAAATCTTGATTCTTTCCTGATCAAAATTACTAAATCTCAACTAAAAATCTGATTAAAAACGAAATACAGAGAATGATCTTCCAGAAAACAATGTGCCAGGAATAAATTTCACCTCTTAATAAATGATTTGTATACTAATTGAACAAGGCATTCGAAGAAAATAAATCTGTTTCAGGAGCTAAGATTCATTTCCAGCCGAAACCATTACTAAATCAATGATATTTTCACTTTCTATTTCATTTTAGAGTATACCACATTCGCTGAAGTGATGATCGATCAGCGTGGATTCCGTCGTTTGGTGAATAGAGGCTATCGTTTCGGTATTCATTACCAGCATACAAATGATGAGATTAGTTGGCGTTGTACGACATCAATAAACAATCGAACTGGACGATGTAGTGCACGTATTCGTACAAAAGTTATCAATGGTTATGAAATGATTAAAAATATCAATGTGAAACATGACCATAACTAGATTTATCTGATCGGATCCATAGGATCACGATTTAAACCACCACGATTCTACTAAATTTACATATTTATTTTGTTTAAAAAAATAATAATAAAAAGGACTGCAAATTATTCTAAATGTGCAAACATATTTAAGCTGATTAATTGCATCAATATTTAAAAATCATTTTTTCCAAATGGATTTCGATTAATTTTGCGTATTTTCTCCGTTTTCCCACCTCAGAATACTCGACATTTGCGAAAATTGTACTCACAAGTGCTGGACATCGTCGTCTAATCTATGATGGCTTTCGATTTGGTGAACTGTATCATTTATCGGACGATATCGTTCGATGGCGGTGCACATCAGCTGTAACATCCAAATGTGGAACCAGAATGAAACGGTGCAATGCTTCTTTGAGAACAAAAATGATTGACGGCTATGAAATGATCAAATCTGTAAAATGCGAACATATTCATAAACGATCAGTGCGGAGATTTTAACAAGAGGTTGAGAAATATATTTTATGGAAATGTTAATGTAGTTGTTAACGTGTATGTGCAGCCAAGAGAAATGCGTAGCATTGGCTCTAGTTAAAAATCTCAAAAATTGAGATTTTTAAATAGATTTGTTGTTGCTGTGGAATTATAGAATCACCGCACAAACAAAAAACGGTTCTTTGAAAATTAAAAGTAAAACTTCATGTGATCAAAATTAAGTGATTGAACGAAACGCTGTTTTGTTCATAAGACAATAAACCATGCATTGCGAGATGTATGAAAATATACGACCGTATATTTAACCTCGCAATGGCTGAAATAAACAGTTCAACAAAACATTGGCCCATATTGGTTTTATTGATCCAGTTTTCAGTTCAATCACGAAAAATGGCCCACATTACCACAAATTGAATTTAAAGTATATTTTTTCAGAATGTATTCAATATTTGGTTTGGTTATCGTTGATTATGTGTACGATCCGAAGATGGGAAAACAACGATCTTGCAGCGGTCGCATCAGAACAAAAATGTTCAATGGAAATATGATATGACTAAAAACACACACACACGAAACACGATCTTTAGATATGATTGTTTATTAACTTTTGAATTCAAGAGACTCTCTTGAAGAGAGGAATTCAATTTATTGATAAAGAGGTTCTTTTGCTAGAACGAAAACTATGCCAAACCATAATAAACCCTAAAATTGGAACACAACAACAGACTATGATTAATTTTTCAATCGCTTGACAAACATTTTCACTGATATGACTAATTTGTGTAAAAATCTTTCCAATTGTTATTTATACAGAATATACCATTTTCGCTGAATTTGAAACTGGAGTACGCGGACATCGGCAAGTACTGTTTAATGGCTTCAGATTTGGTCAGTATTATCTTGCCGCCAACAATGAAACTGTCTGGAGATGTACTGGCACCACTATCGAAAGCGGTCAAAAGGAGAGATGTAAAGCGCGAATAAAAACCAAGATGATTGACGGCTACGAATTTATTAAATACACTGAATGCTTCCACAGTCACTTGCCTTGATTTGTTTCCCTTTATTTGAACTTATGACAAAATGACAGACAAAACTGAAAAATCTGAACTATATCTGCCGTTTTCATTTTCTTCAGATTGCAACAATTGAAATGGGAAAGCGTTGATCCCGTCAAATGTAATGTGTTATTGTTTGGAGATTCACAAGAAGCTGAAACCAATAACGATAACAAAGTGTTGTGACATTGAATAACTCATACGAATAACTCATAAATTATTATTTGATGAAAATCGAAACAAACAAAAGCCCTTTTAAAATTAGACACTGTACAAAGATTGCAATAAAATATTTGCCATGTACTAAATGGCTTCAATCAAAATGATATTCTATGTAGATTCTACACTGTAGAAGAAAAACAAAATTAATTACATTTGTATACGATTTTAACTTTAAAGCGGTGAATTTAATTGGTTTTCTTTTCATTTCCAACAGAATGTTCGATATTTGCTGAAATTATTATTGGACCACGTGGAAGCCAACAAATAATGCACCAAGGCTATAAATATGGACAGATGAATAACAAACGATTTTTATGGAGATGCACAGCCAACAAAAATAGAAAGAGATGCAATGCTCGGCTAAAAACCGAAATATTTGATGGATACGAAATGATTAGACGGACATCAGGTGTTCACAATCACGGCAGACCCACAACGAAAACACTACATTGATAATTCGACCATGACTCATGTATTTATTATATATTAAGTAATACTTCGTGCCAAAAGATGAACAGAAAAACGTAGCATTTAAAGATCATATCAAAAACTGTTCACAGACATAAATTAGATTTTGATGTTGGCTCCACTCTTAAAAAACACATATTTAAATTTCATCCTGTGTTCTTTAACTTTGTGAAAATATTGCAAAAATAATACGAATAAGTTAATAAAACTAAGATCACATTCTTTCGCTTTCAGTAAACGTTAGATTTTGAAATAATTATTAAATCTCAGTTTGATTCAACCACAGTTTTTGGAATATTTCTCACATTCAATTGATAAAATACACTTTGAATAAAATGTCATTTCAGAATTTTGCACCGTGGCCGAGGTGGTGCAATCAAATCGTGGGTATCCACGAATTCATCACCGCGGACATAATTTTGGACAACAACATGTTCGGCAAAAAATCACAACCTGGCTTTGCACGGGCTCATTTGCCAAGCGACGTTGTACGGCTTCAGTTCAAACCCGATTTATAAACGGCCAATTAATGATGAAAGAGAAAAATCTGCGACACTTTTGCGAGGGGGAATTATTCTAAAATTCTCCCTGGCTTTAAAAGCAAATCGATCTTTATTCAATCCACTCATTCTATTTTCTTTGTGTGTAAAAGAAAAATCCAAAGCAAATGAACGAACATTGAAAGTCTCATAAAATAAATAATTGAATAATTACAGACAATATTTTATTAATTGAAGAGCACAAACATGTTTGGATACATCCTTATCCATGACATAAATCATTTTCAAATAAACTAATTCAATGTTTTTCCGTTTTTTTTTTTGGGACAGGTTTCAATATGATGACAGAAGTGGTGACATCGAAACGTGGATACCCGCGAATCTTTTACAATGAACATGCTTATGGATTCAATAATCGAAAGGGTGAAATAACGACCTGGCTATGCACTGCCACACTGAATAAACGACGTTGTACATCAACCATTGAAACTAAATATATCCAGGGAGTTGTGATGATGCGAGTGAAAAATCGTAAACATTTTTGCAAAGGCGAAGGTGGTCCGCCGCAAAAATGTAGCTTTTGCTCATCTTGTCAAGGGAACAAATGAACGTATGTGAATTGTGTACATTTACTCTTGTCCTTACATTATATTCAGAAACATCATCAAGTTCTGATGTGAAAAAGAGCAAAAGGAAAATTCTGTGAACGAAAGCCGGAGGACGGTTTCTTCTATATACATTGTCTATTCCAATAGTTTTTAAATAATCTGAGTGCTTTTTGTGATAAAATGAAGATATACTAAGAGGACAATAGCATGTGAACTGTTATGTTATTTGGTTAAAGTGTTAACCTATTTGTTTCGTACATAAGAACTCATTGACGTCAAATTTAATTGCAGGTTTCAATTTTTTTCGCGAATCTATTAGAGTGGCTATGATTTTGGTTTTAAAAGAGCAAAAGAGTAAGAAGGAGCTATGACTTTTATGTGTACCGGTTCATTGGGGGAAAAAGCGTTGCATTGCAACAATTGAAACCAAACTGATCAATTGATTTTCAATGATGAAGTTGAAAAATTGCACACGCATTTGCAGTGGTGATATTTACTAACCGATTATACTATAAGATTTTTAAAAGATTGCTCCAAATAATCAACAAACAATATTTATTCCATGGTTTCTTAAGAAATAAATTAAAAATTGATGTTAAATAGAAAATTACCGTACTATTCAATTTGTTTTCGATGGATTTATAAATTTAATTTTATTTTTATACGCAAATTGAGGCGTTGAGCTAATTCTCTTGAATTTCAGTGTACGGAATGTTTGCTGATATATATACCGCTCAAAATGGATTTCCTCGAATCAATTTCAATGGTTATTCGTATGGACTCCGAAAACGGAAAAATACTACGCTCAGCGATAAAATGAATTGGATCTGCACAGGATCAGATAAGACGAGAAAACGATGCAGCGCGAGCATCGTATCGAAAAATATTGATGGCTTCACAATGATGCGAGTAAACAGTTCCACTCATACCTGCGATAAGAAATAATAATTCGTGATTGCATGAAACGGAAACGATGATCTTGGAATGGTTTTCCAGCGATAGTATAAACAATTGTCATTGTTATTGTTTCAAATAAAACAGTATAATGTCCTTGTTTCAAACTTTTCACCTTATACTATTCAATATTTTATAAATTTCTTCGTAATGTATAAAATATTATGTTTCGTGTTGAAAATATCGATTTTTCTTCAAATTTTTCAGTAAAGTGTAAAATTGTTTTACCTAATATAATTAAATTCCGTTTGATTTTAAGATCAATTAAAATGTTCACTTATTTACAGGTGAATTTCAGATTTTTGCGAACATAGTTCAGACCACATCAGGTCTTCCACGAGTTTCGCACGGCGGTTACCCATTCGGACATCGAAAACCAAAGAATGGCCAGCCAATAGATTACTATCATGACATCGTGTATTGGACGTGCACAAGAAGTGATCATTGTAAGAGACGATGTACTGCTTCTATAGTGACCAAAGGTGTTGACGGTTACGTAATGCTTTTTGAGAAAAATCCAGTACATATTTGTGTTAGACCAGACAATCATCGAACAAAGTGATGTGACCAATAGAAATGAAGTTATTCATTGTTATTGAGTGCTAAACAATGTTATATTCCAAATAAAAAAAGATTTATTTTTAATTCTTTAGCATTTTTTTTATTAAATTGGCAAATTTTACTCTCTATTTTCCTTTTGGCTTGCATTCAATCAAATTCCCAAACTAATAAATCAATTTGTTGTTTCTTTCAGAATATACCTGTTTTGCTGTTGTTACCACATCGGATCGTGGTTTTCCGCGTTTAATTTACGATGGTTATTCATTCGGTTTGATGAAGAAAACGCATGCAACCCATAAAAACATATTATGGTATTGCACGGGCAGCGAATCGGGCACACGTAAACGATGTGGTGCCACGGTGAAAACAAAACTTATTGATGGCTATACCATGGTGTCTGAGTGCAATCCCAAACATATTTGTTTCAAACACAATTTATGAGCAATTGAAGTGCATTTATTTTCAAGCGATGTTATATGAATTCTTGTTATTATATCTATCACTGATCACTTTTTACATTAGATTTTGTTTACAAATATGTATTGTTGCATTATTAAATCATTGGATTTAGAAAAAAAATAAACATTTTTGCATTTTCAATTTCTTTGCATGAGTGTGCGGTGTGATTCATTTCAGATAATGAATAATTATAACATTATTAAACTAATTTCATTTAAACTTTCAGACTTTACAACGGCTGCACGACTGGAAGTTGAAAATGGACGAATTTCTCTGGTTCATAAGGGCAATAAGTTTATAAGATACGGCAGCAATGAGAATACAAGATATTGGCGCTGTGGCCAATCTTATAAATATGAATGCAAGGCACGAATCCAAACGAAACTTGTGAATGGCCGCGAAATGCTAAAAATTCAGAATGAAGTGCATAATCACAAGCTACTTCGGGCAGCAAAACCGTCACACAAATAACTATGATTCAATTCTAAATATGCCAGCCATTTGGCATATCCTACACAAAACCGACAACTGACTATAACAATTGCTTTACTAAATATACAGTGCTCAAATATCAATTCAAATACTCACCATTTAACCCATCCAATTCTATTCGCATGAAATAGCATAACGTTTTGAAAATCCAATAATAGTTAATAAAGTGTTTAATCTCATGATTTTGTGTTTGTCTCAATTTTCTCTTGGTATCTCCACGTTTCGATGCTCAATTTATTAATGGATTTAATTTTGTTTTATTAATTGAAGGATTTGCCAATTTGAATGGATTCGACGCATTTGCAGAGATAATCATCAACAATGGAGCAATTTCTTTGATTCATAATGGACACAGGCTAATGCGTGATCGGATTGAAAATGATAGAAGCTATTGGCGCTGCCGAAATTCCATCAAATACAATTGCAAGGCCAGAGTTGTGACCCAGCTTATCAACGGCTATGAAATGATGAAGGTTCGACATGGTCATCACGATCACACGGAAATCAAGGTGCCAAAAAAGAAAAAAAAGAAAACGAAGGTTAGCAATTTGAAGAATGTGTCGAAGAGAATCAAGACGGCTGTTAAATCTAGCATGAAACCACCGGCAAAGATTAAACAACTACATCGCACTATGCCTAAACTCATTCCAAGGACGATCCAGAAGGTTGAAAACGATCCTCTGGTGGTAAAGGTTGAAAACACTCAAAACGATGAAGAAGACCCGAGGGCTGGCAATAATTCAGCACGTGCTGAAAACACAACTATCAATATTCTAGATTGAAATAATTTGAAAACAACGACGACGACGACGACGACGACGACGACATTTTTGTTAGAGAAGAAATGTTACTATTTACCTTTATTACGATGATAATGGCGTTTTTCATCACTCAGTGATTTCTGAGAATATGAAATGACCGGAGCCAAGTCTCTATTCAAATATAATTTTCAATGGCAACGACAGTTTTTTGAATATGTATAGCACTCCTATGTGTTAAAATTTAAAATCACTATTAAAATCCACGTCTTAATTTACAAAAGTTAAAAAGATCCTGTACAAGAGTGAACCATCAAATGTTGATGTAAAACCATCATATCTAAATTGGTTGCATTTATGCAACAAAAACTCAGATCTCTTTTATATCATTTACAGCTTACAACTAGAAATCTCCATTTTCATTTCATTGGTGATGCAGCATTGAAGATGAAAAGAAAATCTATGTCGGAAGATGGAAAAAAAATTTCAAGACAAGAAAAAATATAGTTTTTGAATTACCTTGATTTTTCCAATGAATTGTTTTTTCTGAAATCAATATTGTGTGAATTTCAAATATTTATTCTGAAATAAAGTGAATTGCAATGTTTTTGATTTGGTTTTCATTTGTTCACAATTGCTACAATAAAAACTTGACTTTAAAAATTGTATCAAATAAATTATATTTAAGTTATAGGGATTTGTTTTTCTTAAATTTATTCGAATTTAATTCACTAATCGAAATATTTGTTTTTCCAGATATACCCAAATTTACTCAAATTCACTTCCGAAAAGGAACTAAAGGGCCGAAACTCATTCTGGACGATTACTCATATTTCAAAAATAACGGTACTGGGGATCGAACTTACTGGCTATGCTCCCGCAATCGGTATGGTAAATGCAAAGCGCGCATCATTACCATGAATTCCACTCGGGAGGTTGTAATCAAAAATCAAAATCATAATCATCCTCCGGAATCTCGCAGCGACCTCGACACATTGGAAGTCATCTCTATTGATGCGGTTATGAAAATAATCAATGATTGGGAAAAATAGACCCGCTACCAAATCAATCGACATTTTTATCAATGCATACTATTAACAAATAAACTCTTTTACGTATGTTTGTAACTAATTTTACTCAGTTTTTTCACTCCACATAAGCATATAACGGAGCTAAGCACACATCAGTTTACTATCAAAACTAATCGAACAATTTCCACATGTTCATTTCAGCTTCTTCCCACAAACAAACGAAGGGCACGAATAAACTCGTCTTTATATCGGGACAACGGGGAACAATGAAACTGGTTTTAAATGGATTTTCATATGTTCGGTACAAAGATTATCGAAATACAACGTATTACAGATGCTCACAACGGAAATGCAATTGCAAATCAAAAGTCGTGCTGAATCGGACCACAGATGAAATTATGATCAAACAAATTGACCACAATCATTTACCAGACTACGACCAAGTTACAGATTAAACTGTATTTTTAAGATGATTTTCTGACTGTCAAATGAAATAAATTTTTGTTAAATCACACCATGGATTGACGTTTTGAATATTGCGTGAATAGTGAAATTTGAAATTGTGAAATTTTTTATATATTTTACTGTACTAAAAGTGTTTTTTTTTGCATCTCTTTTTTTTTCGTTCGATAGAATCAAAATTGTTCAAACTTGAATTCAACACCAGTCAATCGAAGACTCTCAGCGATGATTCACTTTCGGAGTCAAAAGATGACAGTAACTGCGCCATTCACTATGTCACGGGCCAACGTGGATCAAGGAAAATTGTTTGCAGTGGATATTCATACATTTGTGCGAAAATCAATGGCGATCGCAAATATTGGGTTTGTGCGAAACAGCGAAGTCGCAACTGCAAGGCTCGACTCATCACCAACGTCAATGAAACCATTTTCATTCGCCGCAATCAAATTCACAATCATGATTCCGAACATTCTGTAGCACGTACTCAAAATGATGTTTAGACCAATATTTCACCGGGTCAAATTTAACGTTGACTTCATTGACCAACGAAATGTAACCTGACCTGAATTTTGTCTCAGGAATGCTTTGACTTTCATTTAAATAAATCCGCACTCCTCACAAATAGTGTTTCTTTTATGCATTGTTTTCAGTTTGCATTGTTTTCAGTCTTCTTCAGCACAATTTCATCAACATTTCTAATTCAATTTTCTTTTTCCGTAAAATACAGAAACAAGCGCATCGTTCACCGAGTTTATGTCATCAGTTCAGCAAAAAATGACGAACAAAACGAAAGATGTGATTTATCTTGATGATCAAAAACTTGATTTGGTGATCGGACAACGTGGCAAACAGTTGCTTCTCTTGAATGGTTATACATTTTCGACGAATTTGGTTGTTGACAAAGCCACTTATTGGTGTTGTCGCCATCGAACAACGAATCAACCGCCATGTCGGGCTCGAGCTCGTACACAGCAAAAAGACAATGGCCTATACACGATCATCATTTCACAACCAACTCATAATCATAAGCCATCACATCGAGCAATTAAAACTGTCGATAACATTTTCGACCATTTTGAATGAGATAGGAAACATTATGAACTGACTGCATACAATAAAACAAATATTTTTTTGAAATTATTATTTTCGATTTTCATTCTATGATTATTTTTTTTTATTATTTTTTTTAATTTAAAATGATTTTAGTTAATTTTTGTGTTTAGAATTATATGTTTTTGTTTATTTTTTATTTTACTTAAATTTACCGATCAGGACAAAAGAAAAGACGTCAAACGAGACAATCTCAATCACAATCGAAAAAGGCCCAAGTCAAACCGATACGAGCTGAGGTGAATTCAGTTATGAATAGTCCATCGACGGTGTTTAAGTATGTGCCAACGCGTTTGGGAGCTGGAAAAATTGCTATTGATGACGAAATTTATGATTACCATTTTAAATCACAAGGTGTCAACTTTTGGAAATGCTCCAGGCCTAATTGCCAGGCCAAGGCTATAACACGCGCATCAGAAGCATGGATTCTCAACAACAACCATCAACACTAACTCTTTATAGATGTTTCAAAGATTTTTATTCCACGTTTTATTGTCAATGTTCAAACATTTATGATGGGTTTTCGTATTTTCTATTGGTATTCGGTTAATAAAAATGATAATCAATGACTATTTCCCATTGGATTTTTGTTTCAATTTATTTTTGATTTACGTTCCAGTTCTGAGAATGTACCAAAAAAATCATCCACAGACAGCAGTTTGAGGCAAATGTTCAAACTTAGATCAATAGTTGCTTTTAAAGTTCAATTAATAATGTATTCTTTTACTTTAATTTTCAGGTCCTTGTGGCATCTATCATAGATGATCTATGAAGAGAAAATGTCGATCAAATTTCGAATTTTGTGATAAATGAATTCAAGTTCTAACGCAAAGGCAGCAGGTGCACTGGTATCGATACCGGTCATGAAGTACGTCAAACATTTGTTAGTTTCTACCATTTTGGTTAAAACGTCGACGAGAATTATATATGGGTGACTTTATGACCCGTGACGATTTGATCAACCACCACTGGTATCGCGTATGTTTAATGTAAATAAGTTTCAATAAATGTCGTGTGCAAATGGAGGAAGCAAATATTAAACGTAGTGACATGAGAAAATCATTGACTACTAGTCAATGACTAGACAACAAATCAACTTTTGATGGACCTGCATTGGAGGTGACAACATGCATATGGTTTTAACCAAATTCCACCAAACGAATCGTTATTATATTTGTTTTGAATTCTCACACGTCACAGTTTTATTTATAAAATTCCAAAATTAATAAAATCCAACGAATCCAAAGTTTTGTTATTATGCGTTTTTTTCGGTTACAGTGTCTTTTTTTTTAAATTTATGTTAAGTTTAATTTCCGTTTATCTTTTCGCCCAATTATAAAACACTCAATTTAATTTTTACTAATAAAATCCCATTCTAATCAAATGTATTTTAGGGTCAGCACCAAAACGTCGAGGTCGGCCACGTTCCAATGTTCCGAAAAAAGATTCAAAGTCATACAGTATTGAGGAGATTTTGAAGGGCACATCGTATCCATTGGAGTTGGTAACAACAAAAGTTGGCGGAATGAAGGCGGCTTTCCAGGATTATTGCTTTGAGTTCCATTTCAATCGGAATGGCAATAAATTTTGGCGTTGTTTGTCACATGCTAGTGGTTGCTCGGCTAAAATTGTTTCAAAGGGAAGTTTGGTATACGCAATCGATTTGAAGCACAATCACGAGAGTGATCCAGTGGTTTTTGTGAATACTTCTGATCTTGTTTCAACTAAAGTCATCCCTGGAACGTCAAGTGCCGAAACCGAAACAATTGCTGCAACTATCAAACAACCAACTGCCGTTAACTTGAACGCTGATTTAAAAGAAAAGATGAAACAACGCTTCGCCATTCTTGGACGCAAATTACAAAAACAATAACACTGGAAAATGTTACATTACTTTTGAGGCAGCATATTGTCATAATATTTTTTTTTCAGTCCGATTTCAAAAATTACTAACCCCAAGTGACCTTATTCCAGATTTTATAACTTTCTAATTGTTGTTTCATAAGGAAAAAGTGAGCCATCAAGCAGTGCATTTCACAGGCGACAATCACATTTATTTTATATTATTTAAGCTTCTTCTTTCAATGCCTTTATGTTAGTTAAGCAAACATAGCCTCTTCCCCGAAATTTAGGGTGCTTATATTTGCTCAGATTTACAGGTTAATTACCTTAAAGCAAAATGAAATCTATTCGAATGCATCATTGATTTTAAATGTTTAGTTTGAGTTGTAATGTTTGGCATGCCAAATCTGTAGGTTTTATTTAACGTTGTTCTCATTTAGTTTTGAATTCATTGGTAAAAATACTGAACCCTGAGCTAATTTTTTTTTCTCGATTTTCTGTCTTTTCATTTGTCTAGAACTTATTTTAGATTTTTACTTTTCTTCATTATTTGATTAAAACATGTAATAAAATAAAAATAAATTTGAGTCTGAGAAGTTCGCATTTTCACTGAAAATCATCATGCGTGCAAAATAAATGTGAAAGATTACTAACAATTGTCTTCATTCATAGGGAGCAGCAAACCGATCATCAAGTACATTAGCAGTTTGAAGGGAGGCCTTCAATTATGTGTAAATGGTTTTCCTCACACCAGACACCGAATTCGCGGCAATACAACATATTGGCGATGTGTTCAATTCCGTCCGTTGCGGTGAGTTTTATTTTTTGCACTCGTTTTGAACAATAAGAGATATAAACCAACTAAAACCCGTTGAACATTTTCTTTTCAGGTGTACGGCAAGAGTGCGAGCGAAAGCCGATGGAAGTTTGGAGATTGTTGAAACCCAGCACAACCATCATATACTCACTGAGCGACGAAAAAAGGGTAGTCTCAAGGCGATTTACGATCAAAAACGAAAGAACCAACAACAGAAAGATACACAAAAGAAATAACTATCAATGAAAATATAGCACTGTTCATGAAGTGAATATCAATAAAAGCCGTTAAATTCATAATTGTCTAAATTTTTGTGAAATGTTTCTGACCATTTAGTCGAATTTAAATAATAATTAATGTTGTGTTATTGGTTTTAAGGTGAAACAATTTATTTAATTAAAATCTATTCTCTCATTTAGGAATACTCAAGATAGTTGATGGGCATCAAGTGGAATTTATGACTAGCTCAAGAGGCAGAATAAAGTTGGTGATTGATGGCTTTCCATTTTGCCAGAATGAGGTGCAAAAGAAAAAGATTTACTACATATGTTGCCAAACAAAAGTGTTAGGGTTTGTAAATTTTGACCTGCAAACTAAAAAATAATCAGCAATGTATTCATTGGTTACATTTGTAAAATCTTGTTAATTCCAACAGTTGTCCAGCTCGAGTTAAACTTGTGCGCCTTACAAACGATGTCGAACTCCAAAATCTGAATCATAATCATCCAGTTATGCTTGGGCGTCGTCCAATTGGGGAAGTTCAACGGCTCAAACAAGCTCTTAAAATCAAAAAAGAGAAAAAAGATGATAATGAATATATTTCTACAAAATGGTGAAATTGGTTTCCTGACAACATATTGTAAATGGCAACACCAACAAAACAAAAACTAATGAATAGAGTCATTGAAGTCATTTTAGCAAATAAATATTTAAATCTTATAATACTGAATTATTGATGTCGATTTATACTTTTCTTCTTATTTATCAGTTTTGATTAGAAATTAATTTATAACAAAGACACATTTGAAATTCAGTGATTTTAATTCATTGATCTTTTTCTATACTTTAGGATGTGTGCAAACCGTTGATGGTCACAAAATTGAGTTCATCGTAAGCGTACGAGGCAAAATACAGATGGTGATTGATGATTTTCCATTCTGTCAAAATGAAGTGCTTAAAAAGAAAACCTATTACATTTGTTGTCAGTCCAAAGTCCTTGGGTTCGTTAACATAAATTTCAGTTGGAAACATTATAGATATTTGTGCGTTGAATATATTCGTTTGCAATGTGTTTAATTAAAACAGATGTCCAGCCAGAGCAAGATTATGGAATCAGACAAATCAAGTTGAAATCAGAAATTTAAATCACAATCATCCATTGATCACTGGACGTCGAGCTGTTGGCGAAACGGCAAAATTAAAGCAAGCTTTAAAAAAGAAACGACGAAAGGCATTGATGAAAAGTCTTGAAGATATCTCTTCAGAAGATTCCAATAATTAAACAGGGAAATATCAGGCTAATAAACATGATTTCAAATAATGTGTTGATTGCAATAAAAATTTATTAACAAAATTAGATGTCGTATTTAATTCAAAATTTTAAAATGTCTCTATTCAGACAAAGTGAGTAAAAAAAGATCTAAATATCTAATAAAATTATTCATTTGCAGCCATAATTTCCGATGGGTATGTGATCGAATATGCTGTAAACCAACAGGGAAATCTACAATTGATGATCGATGGCTATCCATTTCATCATCAAAGTGATTCAGACAAAAAACAATATTATACTTGTGCACAAACCAGTGCTTTTGGGTATATAGTTTTGCACATAGAGGCGAAATTTTAAGTAATTCACTCCATTTTTTGTGTGTGTATGATTTCAGTTGTCGAGCTCGAGCCCGGATCGTCATCAAAACGAAAAAAGTGGAAGTTAGCGATGCCATACATAATCATCCTGCCATTGTCTCACGAAAAGTGGCAGGCGCTGCACGGAGACGATTGAAAGCAAAGAATAAATTAAAGTCAAAAAAATCCAAATCAAGATAAAATGTTGCCATGTTGTCATGTATTAAAATGACTAATTTTTATGAGAACGCCACAAACTAAATAAAAATGCATAAAACTAAAAAAACGATAAATTTTCTTTTGAATTGATATATTGTTTAATTTTAAGGATTAAAGAGGAAAACTAATCATAATTGTTTTGAATGATATTTTATTCTAGCTAGTAACGTTGATGGTCATACGGTCGAGTATATTGTTAGTGCCAGAGGCAAGATTCAGCTATTAGTCGATGGATACGCATATTATCGAAATAAAGCCGAAGGGGATCGACAGTCATTTTATTGTGTGCAATACAAGACTCTTAGGTTTGTTGCCATATTTAATTTGCTTATGAAATAATAACACCAAAATTGTCACTTTTTTATTATGTCAGATGTCAAGCTAAGGCTCGCACCTTTACGAAGAGTAACAAAGTGGAACTCATCAATATTCAGCACAATCATCCAATGATTACTTCACGTCGCCAAGCGGGTGAGGCGCGAAAGTTGAAAGAATCAATCAACAACAGAAGAAATCCAACACACCAACAAGAACCACAATAATCAGACAGTTCAAAGTGTCATTACTAAATATTTCGTGTAAAGAAAATGTTGTTCTATCAATAAAAAAAAAAGATATGGAATTAAAATAAAATGTCGAAAAATCGTTCGTCACTTTAAAGAATAATTCATTCACATATCAAAACTATCGTCGTTATGTTAAATAATTTGATATGTAGATTTTCAGGTCGATGGACATAGAATTGAATTCACAATAAGCGCAAAAAAGAAGTTGCAGTTGGTTCTTGACGGTTTTCCCTTTTATCGCTATAATGTCTACAAGAACAAAACCGATTAAAGATGCGTACCATTTTCTCCTCTTGGGTTCGTATACCATAAAACAGCGACTAAATTTGTTTTTAACATTGAGAATGAAAAAGATCCATGTGTAGTAATTGAAAAACTTTTTATTTTCATTTTAACAGGTGCTGTGCCAAAGTTCGTGTAATCGGTGAAAATGAAAGGTTTGAATTTATAAATATCGAACATAAGCATCCATTGGTTTTCACACGACGACCATACGGCGAAGCGAAACGATTAAAATTGAAAAGAAGAAAAAGCAAACACTAACAGAATGGACATTGAGCAATGAGCCAATAAGCCTTTTGCCATGAGCGGGTAAATGTTGACACCGTAAATAGAAAACATTTGTGTTTTTAAGTTGAAAAGCGTTAAATGTTGCAGATGCCCCTTCAGATTTCAAATGAAGTGTTTATTGCAATAAAAATACATTTACGAAATTTGATGTTTTATTAATTCCTTTCTTTGTTATTCAGACAAAGTGAAATCGAAAATGTTGTATCTAATGAATTATCTATTTACAGATAAAATCTTGGATGGATGTGTGATCGAATATGGTCTAAACCAAAAGAGGAATATTTTATTGATGATCGACGGCTATCCATTCTATCGTCTAAAATTAACACACAAAAAACAATATTATAACTATGCGGAAGCTTTTTACTACTTTTGGGTATAACATTTGTGTATAATGTATATTTTGCAAATAATGAATTTCTTTAAGCAATTCACTCCATTTTTGGTTTGGTTTCAGATGTCGAGCTCGACCCCGAATCGTTAACAAAACAAATAATTATCCTGCCATTGTTCCACGAAAAGTAGCCGGTGCAGAACGAAGACAAATAAAAGCACAGAGAAAATCATGGCTTAAAAATTCATAGTCGAACCGTTAACCTGTTTTCTACTAAAACCTAACTCTTGAACACGTTCAATATCAAGTTCCTAGGCTTGTATTTAGTAGAGCAACTGAAATTGTATTAGTTTTTTTTTACATAAATGTATATTCCAATTTCAACAGGTGGTACGCAAAGGTTTGGATCATTGGATAAAGTGATTCATTTAAGCTATTTGACGTTGAACATAATCGATTCGACCATATCAAAGATTTCAGTCTTCAAATCCGGTTTAGTCAGCCAACAATTGCTTGGCCAACGTTTTATTATTTTAACATTTAATCCTAAAAACTCTGTATAAATGAATGAATAAAATCATTACATATATAAACTGGTGTCAAATTCGTTGTGCAATAGAAATTGAAAATAGAATTTTAGAATAAATCTGCAAGTTTAACATTTATTTCATCCTTTCTTCATCATCTTAGACATTTTTACACAAAACGTTTTGAACTCACCGCTCAATTTCAATGGATTTAACTTTTGTCATGCCAGCAAACGCAAGAACTTCATGTATTGGAGATGCCGAGAGTATAAACATCTTGGGTAAGTGAAGCATTACAAGTAAAGCATTTAAAGCAACTCTCGAATCTCCACAGATAACAAATCATGAAATAATTCGTACTAAATCAATTGTGTCAATCTATAGGTGCACAGCTAGTCTGAAGACTTTCTATAACAGTGCAGAGATCCAGATTTTGAACCCGAATCACAACCATGCACCAGACTATAATCGCTTACGAATTCCTAAATAAATGTGAAAACTGCCATTTCTCCCATACATCAATGTCATATGCTAGAGTTGATCGTTAAGACCTATAAAATAAACAACAACAACAAGAACAAAAATACTCAATTTACTTTGTCCGAATTTATTCCACGGTAGCTTATAATCAATTGTCATTAAATGTAATGTATAAAAACACAATGCACTTTGTCCGCAAAATATATGTATTCACTTTATGTGTTCAAATAAAAGTATAGTATGATCTCTGTAAAAATTGGCCAGACTCAAAGAAATATGCACCCCATAAATCGATTTTAAACCACAATTAAAAATCAATTTTCTAATTACAGGTTCTCAAGGTGGTGTCAATATTGAATATGAAATGAACAAAAAAGGCACCTTGTATATGTTCATCAATGGCTTTAAGTTTTACCAAAAAGAATCCAAAACCGATCGAACATACTGGAATTGCCAAAAATACCGCACCAAATGGTAAACACTTTTTCGATGCTCGCATTTCACTCAAAACTCATACACTTTCACGTGGAATGACGTTTCTATGCGCTGCCAAAGTAACACCGTTCTAAGCGTTTGAATTTAGCACAAATATTTCGAAATGCAAATAACGTCACACAATTACAGGAACAATGTCACTTTTTGGCGCTCATATAAACGTCATTTTGCCAGTGCGATTTTTTTTCGACAGTTTTCATTGAACACCTCTTTTTTTACCTTTTTATCAAAATTATTCGTTTAAAATATGTTTATTGAATGGTTTTTCGTTTCAGGAATTGCAAAGCCAGAGTGCAAAGTATTCCGAATAGTGATAAACTTAAGTTCGTTAATTTGATGCATAATCATCCACCAGATTTTGAATGAGAATGCGATACGATGTGAAATGGGTGATGCAATTTGAGCATCATAAAAATTATTTCGTGTGATTCTTCTTCGATTTGATTGTTAAATTCAATTTTCGAAAATCGAAACCTGACTGACACAATAATTATCAGTATTTTAACTCGTTCGCGGATCGTATTCGCTCTTGTGTTAGAATAAGAAGAATTTTGTTGCTTTGATTCAATTATTATTCTTTTTTTTTCAATTTTCTTCAACTTTAGTGTAAAACAATTAATATTCAGGATTGATTTTGTTGAAGAAAGCAAGATGCAGTGTGAAATGCTAACTTAAGATTGGCTGGTTCCGTCTAAACGGCGGTTTGAGCATCACAAAAATAATCATAGTTGTCAAGTGTTCATACGCATAGAACCATGTCTAAGAATGGGCAATTTAAATGATTTTTACCAAAATTGTTATCTAATCTAATCAATACTGTGATAAAAATATACGCTCGATTTCTTAATACAAATATTACTTTGGGAACAGAAATTCGCATTTTCAGTTGATCAATCAAGAAAACAAAAATATCAAACACTTTTTTCGTGCATAACATTCTGTTGATAAAATTTGGTAACACTCGTATCACAAACAATCAACAAGCCCCAGCAAATTTAATACCTAGAGCTAAAATGCTAATTGTAAAGATACTAAATAAAGGAGTATTATTAAACATTATGCCCTGTGTGTCCGTTACTAGAATTGTGTTTGCAAGTTCATCGTTTATAATGCAAATATAACATCTAAACTCATCTCTTTTAAATTCTAGACATAGAAGATCAAAAGCCGTATTTGGACACACAAGGAAACATTATCCAATTCATAAAAGGAAATCGTGGCACACCACAATTAAGCATAAACAATCAACTCTACACGAAAATGTCTTTCCATGGAACGGTTTCTTATTGGAGGTACATTATATGAACAGTCAATTTCATTATTTATTTCAGCTTCAAGTTTGGCTCTATATGAAACTGTTGCTTAACCTCAACATATCTTTATTCAACAGATGCAATCAATATAAATCTCGTGGATGCCGAGCCAGAGTTCAATACTCTCCCAAAGGCTTAAAAATTGTCTCGCTTGTGCATAATCATGGCTACGTAGAACCATATAAACGCAATCGTTAATTCGATTAAATGTGCACTCGTAACCACTATCATATTAATTTACACATTTTTGACAGTTAATGTCAATTAGTTTGAAATTAAATTTAGTTCTTATGGAATACACGCTGAATGAATTTGTTGGAAAAAAAATCAAAATAATTAGCAAAATGGCCCAATCAAGACAGATAATTATTGAAAAGAAATAGAATAACTTGAAACCAAAAGCAATCCGAACCAATTCATTCAACTTAATTAGGAAAAGCTTGTAAAACCATACATCAATTCATGGTTCAACAACTAGTTCCGAAGATAAAAACACTAATAAAATTGGAAATACGGATGCAATACAAGTGTATGCTACAAATGGTTGGCCAAAACTAGCGAACAATTGACACCAGCAGGGGATAAACTTAATGTTCTGTGTAAGAGTGCCTAACTGCTATTTTTTTTATATCACTTCAGACTTGAATGTAGATGTTTATAGCACACACTAAGAGTTGATGCTGAATTCGTATGTTTATGTATGGATTCCACAGAGTTAGTTTTGGGAAATTTCGCTGTATTCGATCTTCTAAATGGGAATGCAACTAAGTACCAGAGTTTTGTATCAAACATATTTTTGACAGAGGAAACAACACAAAAACTGACTCAGAATCAAGTGTACTGTTAACAAAGTAGAGCATTTTTTAAATGGGTGCTTCGGTTCTTGAAAAGAATATCAATTGAAATAAATGTTAATCCCACTAATGAAACACTTCATTTCGTTTAACTGTGTACTTTTTTCATATGCCAACATATTCGTGAATTTGAGATATAAGTCATCGCTGATTGGTTTTCATCTATTTTCAGACTGCAAACATACAACCCAATTTGGAAAAGTAAAAGATGAATTTAAAATATCCGTTCATGTGAATGTGACCGCTTTTTGGAAACAGGAGTGCTTAGATATACTGGTCCATGCAAACGTTACCATCACGGTTACCTCAATTGTAGAAGGTATCTGTTCGACAGCTGCAATTTCAAACGAATTTTAGATGAATCCAGGATTTAAAAAAAAATTGGATCGCGCAATAATTTTGGCGAGCTATGACCGAAATGAAAAAAATAGTCCACTTGAGCGATTAAAAATTGTGATTTTTTGAATAAAAATGATTTAATATTTAGTATCTTCTGTTTTTTAGTTTCATTGAATTATTACAAATATTTCCAATACATATAGAAAAAAATTGTTGTTATCACTTCCTAATAAATAAAATGTTTGTTTCAAAACTTTCGACAGTAGGTAGACGATCGAAAAATTCCGGACACATTGTCAAGTACATCGAGGGCATTACCAACAAGATTTTGGTTGTGGACGAGCATAAGTTCTATAAAAATAAAGCCAATAAGACAGGTACTCTCTGGGTTTGCCGTCTAAGAAAGTCTTTGGGGTAAGTTTTTTTTCAATTTGCATTCTCGTGTTACAGAGGTCCACTCATAGCGTGATTCTAGAGTCCGGCCCACGTTTGATGAGTTCCACATACACATTAACTTTCGTTGTCAAATTTACCAAAATCCATTTTTTTTTATTCATATTGGGGCCATAGACTCATACTGTCGATATGCTAATATTTTAATATTAAACCTGAGAAAATGTCTTTGGTGTAGGATTTCCAAAAGGACATCCACTTATATTACATTATTTGATTTTTTCTAAAGCTGTTACGCAAAATGCAGAACAAGTGTAGACGGCCGTACAGTCAAATTCATCGATTTGGATCATAACCATGGTGCAAGTACAGGAACCGCGCCGACCAAAGCATCAACTCCATTGAAACCGCCAACACCATCAAAAGCACCAACACCATCCAGGACAGCACCCAAATCGACAAAAACCACCAAATCCGCAAAACGATCAAAGCCATCGAAATCACCAAAGAGTACAAAGTCCGTGAATTCATCGAGGTTCATCAACTCGCCGAAAAAATCGACTCCAACGCTTGTTTTGATTAAGCAGGAAAAAGATTTCCAACCGGAAGTGATCATTGGACATAATTAAATTCACTCTAACAAATTAATCAACCACATTTCAACAATGTTTGAGACTCTTTTCAATATAAGTAATAAATTTCAACTGAATAGATTTGTACGCGTTATATTCACCGTCACACAGCAGCGTGGTAATTTTCGCGATTTATCACACAAATCTATACACGCAAAGCATATCGCAAGATTGTCTCTGAAAAAATCAATGGTGAAGAGCATAAATATCCTTTGAAACTAAAAAAAACTAAAGTGCCCTTTGATAGTGAGTGTTTTGGCATCCCCAAAATACTTCATAATAATTAAATACATTCTGAATAACTGATTCATTAGCATGAAATGAATTAATGAACATATTTAAATCTATGCAAAAGTTAAAGAAACATTAAATGTTATCGAATATGACAAATTTTACGAAAATTGAATTGTGACTATGCTACTACAATAACATTATACACTCTTCATTTCTTCATAAAGTTTAGAAAAAACAAACACACAAACAAACATTTCCAGATGACAAACGAACTGAAAATTCAAATAGAAGTCACGACATCCCAAGTGGACAAATTACTCGAATTTATTAGTGTATACACGAAATACACACGATTTGGTAAATTTTACTTTCGACCATCCTTCGTTACAGTGCATTTCAAATCGTGTAAACAATTCGTGTACACGATTCGTATACACGATTTATCTTGTTTGCATGTATTATGATGCAATTATGATGAATCGTGTACATCAATTGTGTATACACGATTTGAAAATTGCTGCAACGAAAGATGGTCGAAAATAAAATGTAAAAAATCGTGCGAGATTCGTGTACACACGAATAAATTCGTATAATTTGTCCACTTGGGATGATGGAAGATCAATCTATAGAAAATACTAAATAGCTGCAGTTAAAAGGGTATCAATTCCTCAAACAAAGCAAACGTCATAGCATCAATAGTTATTGTTAAAAATTAAATCTATATCAGAATAAATGCCATTTTATAAAATTAAAATAAAACAATTGTAGTTTCTGGAAATGTTAATAATTTTTCAATAGAGAAATCTATGTTCTTAACTCTCAATTGAGCCCAATTTACATGGTATCTGTCCACCGTACGTTATCAATGTGTTGTCTTAGTGTTTGAATGTGTATCGTCTGTAGGTTTGCATTGGAAATTTTGTAGAATATTTGTCAGTTTCAAAACTAAATTGTCCAATTGCTTATCCATTTTCAATTAGATGCCGGAAAAAAGACAACAGAACATTCAGTAAAATATGTATTGGGGAAATCAAATAAAATTCTAGTGGTTGACGATCATAAGTTCTATGTAAGAAGGCGAACCAAACAGTTCACTTCATGGGATTGCCGTTTAAGATCAGTATTAGGGTGAGTTTATCGAGAGTTCTATTTCCCTTTTCTTAATAACGAAATATTTTCCAATAAACAATCGTTTGACAATGGTTTTTGCCATTAATGATATTGAAAAAAGGAAATGTAATAATTCTGTGTTATCTTTCAGGTGTCAGGCAAGATGTAAAACTACGAGTGATGATCGTTCCATTAATTTTATTAACTTGAATCATAATCATGGCACAAATTCATGCTCAAAACGACAAAGCGTTGGACTATCGAATACAACCGTACTAGTTGCAGTGAAGACAGAAACAAATGATTCGAATTCAGCAAACAAAATAGACAGATGAATACAATTAATAATACAAATAAGTATTCATAAACAAATTTCGAAGGAAGACCGCAGCTATAGTATTGAAGGCTGATTTTTTTTATAATAAAATAAATATTTCATTTCAAATTTTTTTAATTCGAATATAATCGTACGCAGTTCAAAAAGAATCAAAGTTAGTCTAGTTAAATCGAAAATCTGCTGTAAAATTAAGCTATAAAATAAACGATCGTTAAGAATTTAATATTACAAAGTTATTTTTCTCACTTTGTGATACCTTTACTTTTTATTGTTTCTCCTTTTCCTTTTAGCTTACATTTTCATGCTAAAATCATTTTGTATACATTAAATGTGAATCGAATTTTTAATTCTAGAATACATCAGCAAACATGGGCACCAAGTACGCATAGTCCGGCATCCAATCGATGGAAAACTAATGAGGCTGTACATTAATGGATTTCCGTTCAGCAGAGAAAGGCAACGTACTTCTTACGTTTATTGGCGATGTTTAAGGAGCAAAAAATTGAAGTGGGTTCTAAATATTTAATATTTTATTTTTATTCAAATCTAATATTTTATTCACTTATTTGTGTTCTTCTAGTTGCAAAGCACGTGCTCGTTCAAAACGCGGCAATGATGGGCTCAAATGCATACAATTGTTCCATTCGGAGCACAACCACCCTAGAGAGATTTAATTGAAATTATATTATATTGAATGGCAACCAAGTTACTATAAAATCAAACACATTTTTGGTGTGCTCCCAATAAAAATAACATTTAATAAACAGCATAATGATCTTGTTTATCTTGAATGATTGTCAATTTTTCACAGTAGAACAAATATTATCATTGTTTTTACTCAGTTACCATTTCTATTTTGGTTTTATTTTTTATTTTTTTTTTAGAATACATCAACAAACAGGGACATCGAATATATGTAGATCGAGGCACCACAAAGCCAAAAGTATTTGTTAACGGATTCGCATTTCGTAAAGAAAAATGCTTGTCTAATAAAACCGGGACACGCATTTACTGGCGTTGTTTGAAGCAAGAAAAATATCAGTATGTATTTGGCACGCCCTTTCAGTTTTTTTGTGAATGTAATCTAATTTTTAATGTGATCTTAGGTGTAAGGCTCGTGCTTTTTCTAAGCCTGGTAATGGTGGGTTACAGTTTTTCCAAATTTCTAACGCTGAACACAATCACGCACCTGACGAATAAATACAGTTCAATCAATCTATCCATACCAATTTCGGAGACTATATAAAAATTCAATCTAATGCATTTCAATTCGAAAATTCTATTCATTTATAAGTTGTGCATGTTCGTTTGTTAGTTTAATGCATGAATAAAGACTTTTATCACAAATGACCATTAATGTGTTTCAAATATTTGTTCAGAAATGTCTCAAAATCCAATTTCAGTTGCACAATAAAACAATCTTTCTTCTTTTTCTGTTTCTCTCGTTTCTAGGTTTTTGGAACAAACAAGGTCATTACGTACAAATTTTTAGAGAGGGAACCAGACAAAAAGTGTATATTGATGGCTACAGTTTCATCAAACGATCATCAAACAAACTAAGCATTTATTGGATTTGCAGTGAGCGAAAACAAACAGGGTACGTGCATTCCAGATGCAATAGAGAGTGTCATCTCTAAACTCTATTTCTAACGATAACAATATTCGTTTTCATAGGTGCAGAGCGACGGCTTGTTTCAAGTATTTTGCAAGCGAAGAAAATCGAGTTTGTTTATATCATGAACACAACCATCCATTGCCAATGTCAACGTACTAGTAACATTGAGATGAGATACGGACAAACAAACCAGTTTCTATATGTTTTTTTTTTCAACAGATAACAACAAAACAAAGGAATTTTTTTGAATGCATTCTGTATCCAAAATATGTCATCACATCGTAAATCTAAGTGACGCGGCTGACTTAAATGAACTTAATTCAAAATAATCGAATGTTAACAAGATTTTAGTGCTAGAATAAAACTTATATTTTAAAAAGTTGACAGTGGAGTTTTATCATGTGAAATATTGAAGAAATATGAATCTGTTGTGTTGTGTTATGATAAAAATATTAATGAAACACCTTTTTTCCAGATTCGAAAACAACAAACACTAACTAAGAAGACAATATACGTTAGTGTTCATGTGAACTCAATTTTTATCGCAAATACGTTTTCTTAGGTATCATTTTCTTGGGAATTTAACTGCATTGAAGAACGGGATCTTGTTTTACAAAAAAAAAACATTGAATAAATATCTTCCATGTGTTGACTTCACAATTTTGCGTTTCATTATATTTTTATTGGTGGTTTTAAAAATCATTTGAAATTTAATGTATACAATTTATTTGCAAACAGCAATTTTGAAGAGTCCAATAAAATGTTTGGATTCTCACTTCGTTTCTGTGTAATTCGATTTGGTCACAGCCCAGAGTGATAGTATGTGGATTTAATTTCTCCTCATTTTTCTTTATCGAACAGATTTGTCCAAGCCATTCATTGATGCAGCTGGTAATGCAATAATGTTCATCGAAAGTGGAAAGGGCAAAAGGCAATTAAGCATCAATCATCACATTTTTACACGAATGTCACACCACTCCGGAGTGACTTATTGGCGGTAATATGTTTGAAAATGTTTATACGATTGATTTGAATTGATACAGATCAACATTACTAATATTCATATTTCCTAATCAAATTAACTTGTATAGATGCAACCAGTATACGACATTGGGATGTCAGGCAAGATGTCAGCTTTCATTTAAAGGTCTAAAAATTGTCTCTCTAGAACATAATCACGGACTCGTGAAACGATATCAACGCTAAATTGTGTTCAACTTATGATTAGAAATATTAATTGAAAATCCTTCCGTTAGTGACTAACATATTTTATCCTTAATTTGTGAAGATCTTTTCTTTTTTTTAATTTATCGTACGAAAAACTAACTCATGCTCGGAATCATCAACGGTATATATTTATATATATACGGTATATCCTATCTTATGCTCAAACTTATGCACAAAATATTCATGATTTATTTATATTCATCAAGTTGCAATAAATCACACGTTAATAATAATAAATCCAGCTGATTTTATGTGCATTCATTTCATCGTCACCTTTATATTTTGTTGAAGTTCGCTTTCTATGTTTGATCTGTAGCTTGCCTTTTCAGTGGATGCTTTGGTAAATGTGAATTTTGGGTAAAAGTGAACTAAAACAATTTCTTTCACCTTCTCAAAATTGCCTTCAATACTAATTTTCATTGTATCATTTCAGATGTCCGACTAAATACAACGCTATGAAAAAACTACAGGTGATATTTGAGTTTGAACATCTATACGGTCTGGACATTGCGAAAAAGCAGAATAAGCTCGGAAAATCGCTCCAAATAGTAACTATAACTTGAAAACTGAAAAAGCCATCACAAGGTAGAAGAGCAAGAGAGAAGCAAACCAAAAAACTTTAAATCATTCACATTTATAGCATTCATTTCAATTATTATTTTCTATTGATTTTTTTTTTGTATTAACACTTATTGAGTTATCTTAATTGATTACTGAAGCCCAGAGAATTTTAAGAGAACACAAACAAAACACGAATGAAATGAAAAAAAATCATTTGTAGATATTTAATTTGTTGAACCACAAATGAAATTTGGTAACTTTTTGAATAATTTTATTTTGATAAAGTGTTTTTTTTCCGAAATTGGTCTTTTAGGTGCAATCCGACAACCACAAGTTTGGCATGAACGTAACTTTAAGGGGAGCAAGGTGCTTGTGGTCGATGGTTTCCGATTTCATAGATATGGAGGCGGAAAACGAAAGTGGTTTCCATATTTCTGTCGATGCTATAGAGCATTGGGGTAAATAATACACATATTGCTTTTGATAGAGTTGTTTTACTTAAGTCTTGCTTACAGATTTCGTTGTTAATCTAATACAAATTAATTGGGCTTACCATTCATTTTCTTTGCAGGTGTCAAGCGAGGTGTCGCGTAAATGTTCAGGAAAATCGAATTCAATTCATTAACTTAAATCATAATCATGGCATCAATACTGGGCGAGCTCAATCCACAACCAACAAATGAGCAATGATCCCAACAAAAAAAACAATACAAACACGTTACTATTTTCTTTTTTGACTTGTTATGCATATTATATCGAAAACCAAAATGAAAATTAACACAATTTTAAATTTTCAATTACAATCTCCAATAAATTGGATTTATTTTAAGAAATCAAATAACAATCTCATGCCGTTGTCTTCATTTGACGATCTTTTCAACAGTTGATATTTAGCAACAATTAATATTTATTTTTTAATCAAACATTTGTTCATTAATTGTAGGACGAAAACCGAAAGTCTGGACTGAAACGAATCGTAAGAGCAAGTCGGCAATTCTCGTTGTTGATGGATTCCGTTATCATAGATATGGAGCGGGAAAAAATCGAAAAGCTGTATCATATCTTTGCCGCTGCTATAAGTCATTGGGGTAAGTTTCAACATTCAAAATTATCAATTAAAAACCAATTGAATCAAAATATTTTTCAAAAATACGTTCGCAATCTAATAACTGTTGAATCGATCATAATGATGTGATATAGAAATTGATTGTTAACTTGTGTTTTATAGATGCCAGGCAAAATGCCGTTTAACACTTCATGATAAAAAACTTCAGTTTATCAATTTGAATCATAATCATGGAATAAAAACGGGCACATCCAATAATCATGAGAAAGTGGCATCCATTAACTTGAAGACAAAGAACATTCAACTTTAAAAATGAAACTATTTGAAAAAGAGAAATTCATATCATATAAATGTTATGCAGTATCTTTGTCACGATTGATACCAAGTTCATTAGTATCACCGTTGACTTCACTGATCGAAACCAATGTTCAGAAATATAAAAAAAAAAATTTAAATGTTTCCCATTAATAAAAAAATATTATTATGAATGTTGTTATTCCATATATTTTTATATCATTTTTAAATTTCTAATCAATGCCGAAATATAAGTGACATATAAAACTAGAACGTCAATTATTCAGGTGAAACTACATTGACGAGACGACATTTTATTCTTAGTCTTTAACATTTAAATGGAATTAAAATAAATGTTGTCTTATGTACGAAAATAAAACAAGTGTTTTTCCTTGCTCGGACATAAAATTCCATTACATTTATTGAATAAAATAATAACAAAATGCTTATTGTTAATAATTACAGCTCATAAACCAAAGGTGTGGACTGAAGTTGGCTCTAGAGGATGTCGAATACTTGTGATCGACGGCTATCGATTTCATAGCTATGGAAATGGGAAAAACGGCAACTTTCAGTATTATTTATGTCGATGCTATAGATCATTGGGGTGAATGTTTGTTATTTCATAATTTTCATTATTAATTATGTATATAAAATTCAGGTGCAATTTATTCATAAATAGATTTTTATTTTTTACCATTTTAGTTGCCAGGCCAAGTGTCGTTTGAAACTAGTTGATAGGAAACTACAATTTATGAATTTGAACCACAATCATGGAGTCAACACTGGTCTTCCACCACAAGATAAATACAATCGTCACGCAGAGATCAAAATCGAAGATATTTAATTTCCAAATGAATCTCATGTTGCGGGAATTTCTAAAACTAATTAAAATACGTAAATCTTGTATTTTGTTGGCCGTCTTTCACCAGATGAAATGAAGCACATGGAAAAATTAACAGTATTCAATGAAGAAAGATTAGCAAATAAAAAAAAAAAATCCAGTTTTTGATCAAATTTCCGAACGAAAATAACATTCTTATTTGTTCCAATATGATCGTAGAATTACGGTTTATGCATTGTGACTCACAATTTATGAGTTGTTTCAGCGAATGATAAATAAAAAGACAACAACTAGTGTAACGTATCGTAAACAACAAATAAATATAATTTTCGCTGTCACAATTGATTTCTGTAGAATGAATCCAGATTTCGATGCGATTCTAATCAATTTAATTTTTAATCTTTCAGTCCAACAATCATCACACCAGTGGTGGGTTGAAACTAACGAAAAGGGCAATCGTTCACTTGTAGTAGATGGTTTTCGATTTAACCGTTATGGTTCAGGTGTTCGAAAGTTTTATCATTGGTATTGTCGATTTTATTAAAGTTTAGGGTGAGTTATCTTTCGTTGAGTATTTTATCGAATATTTATCAAAATATTGCACAAATTTTTATAAATATATTTCAAGGTGTCGAGCAAAATGTAACTTGAGCTGCGATGAAACCAAGATAGAGATCATAGACCTCAATCATAATCACGGCATTAATACAACACTGCGATCTCCAAACCAAATTAAAAAATCTGAACGTTAGATTTTGTTTTGATCATTTAAAATAAAATGTGGGGTGATCAACGGAATTGTATTTCTTCCACAAGAGTGTGCTGCATTAATCATGCTGCAGTTATCTATTATCATTCGTTGTTTGCGATAAGATGGACTTTATCAGTTGTCACAATGTCATGCGAATATAATTTTAGGTTAAAATTCCGTTTGGAATGACAGTTCACACAGATCTCAAGTGTGAATGAATTTATTTTTCATTTAAAAAAAAACATATTTAACCAGTTTTAAAAACATGACGAACGTAATAGTTGAATGGAGTGAATTTATAAACAATGAAATTGGTGCAAAATTCAGAGCAAAATACTTTACAAAAATTGTGTGGTACCTAAGAAATTTGGTTCGTAACTTTGAATTGAAGGAGTATTGAATAAATATATTGCCAAACAGCTGTAATAGATTGTCAAGTCTTCTGTGTCCTATTTCTTGAACAAATTGATAGTTTTTGCCGAGAATGTTCACACAAAGCCTAATGATTGTTTTATTCGTTGCAGCTAGACATACATATTTGATTCAATACATGACATCGGATGCTGGCAAGAAAAAACTGATAATTAATGGATATGTTTTCGGTCGAAGCAATGAGTATGGAAATAAGACGATCTGGAGATGTAATCAATATCGCGAAATTGGGTAAGAGGCTCCGAATCATTTCTTAATTTATAAGTTTTGACTTATGATACCACATCCATACTCTGAATGCATGCCAAAGATAATAAACTAAAGATTAAATGAAGAATTATTTAGACTGATTAACTTCAAATTGGATTGATTAAAATATTCAATTTTATATTCATCTACACTGTAAGAAGCACAATGTTCAATAATTCTGTAATTCATTTTCTAGATGTTTGGCACGGGCACGCAGCACCACCAACAGTTTAAATCCCAAGGATGTTACGGTGATTTGCTTTAATCATAACCATGGAAGACAGAGCAACGTCAAATACCTCTCATTACCGATGATGGTGGCGGAAAAGTTAAAGAAGAAAACACTTTAAATCAAATCCGTTTGAGCATTTCCATAACATGTTTATAACGAACATAAGCAATGCCACAAAATCAAATTGAAGCTTATTTCAGATATCTAATTTTTAGTGTGCCAATTAGACTGTGTCAATATCATTAAAATACGAATATAGAATTTGAAGTTACTATATAACAAGCATAATTTTAGTTTGTTGATTTGAGATTTAGCTGAATTTGTGATTCGAAATATTCTCTTTTTTAATCTCCCTTTGTTGCTAATTACAATTACAAAGGTTTAACTAAAAATATCATTTCTGCAATCAATATTTATACTAAGATTATTATGTCAAGTGATTAAATTATGAATTTCTATATTTTATTTCCTAGGAATATGCCTAACCAGGTAAAATATAAATCTCAACGATCAAAAGTATCTATTTTTATTAGTTCTTAATCATAATTTTAAAAAAGATTTTTATTTGAACGATTTCTCCATTTACAATTTAGTATATGATATATAAATGTACCAAATGAATACTTTTTTTGGATTTTTAATGAAAGTGTCACACGATACCATCGAAAAACATACACCAACCTTAAATTAAACTTGAAATATTTTTAATTGAAGACTTTTTTAACCTTCTCTCTTTCAGTAAAATATCGAAACCGACAAGGACACTTCATCAAATTTTATCCAAATCGACAAAAAAAGAAATTACTTGTTGATGGTTACCCATTCTCAAGAGACACAATGAAAGGTCGCTGGGTCTATTGGCGATGCGTTGGCTACCGAAAAACTGGGTTCGTTTTAAATTAAATTGTTGAATTTAACGAAGAAATAAACAATTCGAAACCAATTTTATTTTATACAAAAATTACATAAAATGTTGAATGTTTCAGGTGTCGAGCGAGTGCTCGATCACAATTGGATGACGATCGACTCAAACACCTAAAAGTTCTCGTTTCCGAGCATAATCATCTTGTTCCACATTGAAAAGATTTCAACAAACAAATAAACCACATTTTGATATTCCAGATCTGTGACTTACAAGCACAATAAAGGCCTGTACCTTGTACTCAATGAATCAATCTCAATTCATATTGCGAACTTATGGCAATAAACCGTAGACTTTTTTGTCTCAAAATTCATCGTATTTCCACCTCAGTACCTCTTTTCCTATTCAATAATAAATATTTTATGAAATTAAAGCATTTTCATTGTTTCTATCTTTCAATTTTTTATTTTCTTTATTTTAAATTTTACTTTTCCCATTGCCCAATTCGGTAATAAATTTTAACTAATAAAGCCCTTTTTCTGTTACAGTGTTCCAGAGTGTACAAGGTCATTATATTGATTTAGCTCCAATGAATAAACCCGGCAAATACAATATTCGTATCGATGGATATTCCTTTGGAAAATGGACATCCTCTAAACAAATGATATATTGGCGTTGTAGCCGTTCTCAGGCAATCGGGTTTGTGTAGCCATATAAACCATTCCCTTGTGAAAATAAAACGATTGAACAGACAGTCGTTTGGCAGTGTTGTAAAAAGATAGTTATCTCGTTCAATATCTCGTCAAGATAACCAAGCTAATAAATATGTTGTATGAAATTATCTGGATTATGTTCATAAGATAATTATCTTTGTTTTATCTAGATATTTTCTTCAAAAGCGAGATATTACCTTATCTTCATATAGATAAATTTCCAAAAATGTAAAAAAAAATCCATATCTTTATCATAATATACATCTCAATTATCTTTTTACAACACTGGCGTTTGGCTAACGACTGGATTGGGACAAAAAACGACTGGCAAACGACTAAAACCGTCTAAAGTACATGCAAAGATGTCTATTGCCCCAAATCAAACGACTATAGTCGTCTAACAATCGACTGGCTGGCAGTCATTTTTTTTCACAAGGGTTATCGTTTGACAACACAAATACAATTTTTATATAGATTTGCTCATAATGTCTATAATTTCAGGTGCAAGGCACGAGCCAGATATAAGACTACTGAGGGCGTCCGAGATATTCATGTGATTTGGCCTTATCATAACCACGGTGTTGACGATTGACGTTCAACTAGACGTGATAAAACGTTACCAAAATAGACCAATTTTACCATTCCTGAACAATTTTTTTTTTCATGTAGTCAATTATTAGCTGAATAAAAACTATAAATCAAAATAGTTATTTCTTACACTTCGAACACACTTCATTTGCAGTTTTTTTTTTGCTTATTATGAATCATCTGTTGATTGCTTACTTGTTCTTTCGAAAGACCAAAATCGCAGACACTTGACGTCATATGGATGGATAACGATTACTTTTATATTAAATTCTTTTCAATGCTAATAACGTGATTTTCCTTCCATTGTAGAGTCTACTTTGATCGAGTTTTTCTCACCATCTACTGACCAAGTGCCAGAAACAACAATCACAACAATCGAAACCACATCTAATGAAAATACAGAATATGCATACAATCGCAAAGGTCAACTGGTGGTGAATAATTATCCATTTATACGTTCTGGGATTAAGGGAGCCGTTAACACTTCAATTGAGTGGCGTTGTGCGGATGGCAGGAAATACAAGTGTAATGCCCGTGTTCGAACTCTTGGCAAAACTTTACGAGTATTAAATGTTGTCCATAACCACGAACCTCGAAAGCAAAAACAGTTCAGTGCTATTGTTTGGAATGAAAATGCTTGATCTTTTGAATATTCTTCTTTTTCCTTTTCTATTTTTAATAAATGTGTTTTAAAATAAATATTCTTACAGAGTGTGTTTCTTATTATTATTTCTTCATAATTTGAGATAATTTTGTTTATAAGATAATTGTGATAAAATTATTACACAGGAATAAGATTGCAATTTCCATTAAAAGATAAATAATAATATTATTTTTGATATATTTCCGACAGAAACTGTGAAGAGCCTATTGAAAAATGTGGTGAAAGTGCAACAGCCCATGTTATCCATATCAGCCGATATAAATCCAGAGAACGTGATAAAGCACACAAAATCCGGTCATTCGTTGGTGATGGTGAAGAGAACACGTGTCAAAGGATTTTGTGTTGAGTGTATCAAACGTCGAAATGATCCATTGTATAAAAAGACCATGGCCAAGATAATCACACATTGTCCACAGTGTCCAGGTGGCTCTTGGATTTGCGAACCATGCTTCGATCGCACTCATGCAAACCTTTGAAGTTTTGAGTATGACACAGTGCAAAGTAGAACCAGACACATGTTCATGGACTTAAGTAATCAAATTTTATAAAGAACAATTTAACTTTATCTACAATTATGCGCCTCCATTTTCTGACGAAACATTCATTTTCATGGTTGAAAGATTCCTTACATTAAAAATCATAATTAATGTAAAATATTTTAAATTTTTTTAAAATATGGATTGTTTTCTGTAAGTATTCCAACCCATAAATTGTTCTCTCTGTTTTTAATGTCTAAAACTAACTGGAATTACAAATCTTGAAACATTACAAAGCTCATTCAAATTGAATCGAAATTATGATAATAGAGAATTGTTGTGGCTAGTGATGCTGCAATTGATTTGCTATTGCTTATTTGTTCAAAAAAAAAATGCTGCATTGCACTGTGTCGTCAAAGATCGACAATTTTTTTCTTATTTTCTCCATTTTTGATTGAATTTTTTGTGTTTCAATTTAACTAATAGTTTGAATAATTTTGCTGTTTTGGTGAAAAATTAATTGCATTTCTTGTACTAAATCGTAAATTAGAATGATATTGTAACTCAGAATCATGAATAAAACTACAGATTTCCTTTAATACACTTTGTAATTTAAATAGATGAAACCCTAGATAATAGAAATAGAACGGGCGAACAAGTGATTAGATTAAAAAAGAGCGAATCATAAATTCTCTCTCGCTATAAAACACCGAAACTTCCACACATTTTCGGCAGATGGCGCTCAATACTGAATTCGCTGCGGCAATATTTACAGAGGTTTTTTTCTAGATTTCGGGGCGTCAGTAAACGTCAGTTTGTAATACATCGACATATTCAATCGCACACAAACGCATTCTATCTTGACGATAAGTACACGGGAAAACGTAAAAAAAAACGATTCCTATCACTTGTAATTCAATTAAAATAGTAAATTCCGTCAAACTAAGAGAATAAAGACTCAACAAAAGTTTATAAATGTTACATCAGAAGAAGTCCAAAAGCCAAATAATTGGATAAAGTCCATAACCATCGATGCAACATTTTGTCGTGTAGTTTTTGGTTGGTGATTTCGGGTTTAAACAAAAAAAAAGCAAGCTGTTCTTTGTGTTGATAAATTCTGTGTTGTTTTTTTTTGTTGCTACATTTCTCAATTTGATTTGTCCGTAGTTTTTCAGTTCATTTCAAATAGCTGGACGCACCAATATTGACTGGTTGGGTGCTCTATGTGAAACTATCAATTGACTGTCAAATCGAAGTGAAAACAGCACGCATATAGAAAAAGAAACATCATTGTGTAATGAATGCTGTGTACAGTGTGCACCAATAGAGTATATCAAGTGAATCATTTTCTTTTTAATCATAATCAGTGTAACGTTCGCCTCTGTGGCTCATAAATTGAACCTGAATTGAGACACATTTAAAAAAAAAACATACTCACGAAACAAGTCGCTGCAGTGTTTAGTGCGGTTTTTAAGGTACGCATTTTTGTTTGTTTGTTAATTTGAGGACCCAAAGCTGCAAATATCTAAAAAATGATGGTTGAGGATGGAACTGCTGATGCGACAAAAAGGTAATTTGATTGTAGAGAAATCATAGCTACAATTCACAAAAAGCCTCACTTGACATGTTTTTTTGTAAATGGGCTTATTTTTTATTTTTTTTTCTCTATTTCTTTTTTACCTCATGTTGCGGTGTAGACTCAATGTCAAAAAACAAACGCTCGACGGTAAGCATTTTTGTGTTTTATATCATGAATGCACAAAATCGCATTGTCCAACATACACGTCATTGACGTTCATTTTTTTTTGTTTTTCTGTTTTTTTTTTTTTTTTAATTTGTCTGTCAATGTTCCGTTTGTATTTCCTTGGATTTAGATGCGTATGCGGTGCCTGCCAACTTTTTAGAAATCGATGTGGTAAATCCAATGACTACAATTGCAGCTGGTAAAAAACGCTTTACGGACTATGAAGTTCGAATGAGGGTAAGTACGATAATGCTTTGGCTGGCACACGCCTGCGATACAGACGCTGTATTTTTATCTTATCATTTTATGAAACATGACCACGGTTTTTGTCGTTTTATTTAAAATAAAAACTGGAATTTCACTTGTTTTTCGTGTGTACTTCCGAGATTGTTCATTTTAACTGGCCTATTATTGATGCCTAATAACATTACATTATGCTTCAAGTGGCACCAACTGTTACGGATATCAATTTGCATTTTGTCGATTTTTTGTTATACATCGTGTATATGCGAATCTTTTCATTAATTTGCGTTATTGTTAAATTTTGTAATTAATCTACAATCTACAATCCATATTTGACAGTTCCATAAATTTATTCTGAACTTGCTTGATTTTCACATAATTCATGATTTATAACTAGTTCTACGTCAATTTCTTGTCATCGTTTATTCATGTTTGAAAATGACCGTTCGCTCGTGTTTCCTATAAACCAAAATATAGTTTCGAAAACAAATTTAACTTGAAAATGTTCAATCATGCTAATAAGGAACGCAAATCCATCGAAATGAAAGACAAAAATAACATTTGTTGCATGTGATGATTAATTCAAACCGCAGAAGGTGTTTTTTTTTTCTCTCGTAAAACCACCAAGACGTCAAAGCACTGTATTTAGCGTGCCAATGTTTAAAACGTCACATTTCTATAGCTATTATATTATATGTATATTTTTTTGATATCATTTCACTGTCATTTAATTTATAGACAAACTTGCCCGTATTCAAAGTGAAGGAGTCGAGTGTACGTCGACGTTACAGTGATTTTGAATGGCTTAGGAATGAATTGGAACGTGATAGTAAAGTGAGTATTTCAGAATTTCACATTACTGCCAAACTTTTAATATAAGCATATACAATTCGATAAACTATATTCAATCAATTTTAAATCAAATTTCTATTCTTAATCAAAACTGAAGCATTCATCATAATTTTCCATTAAAATTATAGATTGTGGTGCCCGCTTTACCCGGTAAAGCATGGAAACGGCAGATGCCATTCCGCGGTGATGATGGTTTGTTCGATGAAAATTTTATCGAAGAGAGACGCAAGGGCCTTGAAAGTTTTATAAATAAAATAGCCGGTCATCCTCTGGCTCAAAACGAACGATGTCTACATATGTTTCTTCAAGAGCCAACAATTGATAAAAATTACGTGCCGGGCAAAATTCGCAATACATAAAAGTGAATAAAAACAATAAATAAAATACAATTACAAACATTTAAATTGCGCGAAGCGTGTGTTTTCGTGTGATGATAAGCAAGTTACAGATGAAACCCGTTTAAATTGTTCAAATTCTGATCACGCAGCCGAAATGAAACAAAACAAAAAAATATCTATGATGTGAACTCTGACACACACAAAAAACAAACATAACTCTTTAAAGCAAAATGCCATTGCAATAACTTGTACAGGTTGAAAAAAAAACACTCTTTCTTTTTGGTTTCGTTTAAAATGCTCCCGGAAATTTGTTATTTGAAAATAAGAACATTTGTATGTATTTTGCTACGTATTCGTTTCTATTTATTTCGTGTTTCTTCCAATCGAAATGTTGCCCGGAATCTCTTTCTACCACCTCAAATCTCTAAATGAACAATTTACAAGTTTCCTTGACATTGGCCAAATGAAAGTAGCTGCAATCAATTTCAAAAATTATTATCTATTTAAAAGAAAAAAAAAATTTATTTTTTGAGAAAATTGGCTTGTTACAAATGAAAATATCATAAAAATATGTTACTGAATCAAAATTCGTGAAGACGAATTTTCAGCCTGAATTTAAATAAAAAAAAGCAGTTTTATAGTTAGCATTGAATTTTTTGGAATTCAGTTTGTTTGATTGCACCATAAAATGCAACAAAAAATAAAGTTAAAAAATAAATAAATTATAAAATATGTGACTCAATAAAAAAAAGTACCAATTACTAAGGCTTGGGGGCATTTATCTCTACGAAATTTTCGGCACATATACGTGCAAATGCCACCAAAATATAGTATCGTAATAGATATGTCTCCCTAGTCCAAAGGACTATACGAATTGTACCAAATTGTTTCAATTGTTCACAAAATAATTTTTACCGACAAAATGAAACAAACAATTGCTGTTTTGCTATAGTAAGAACCTAGGAAATGACGCGATTTTTATTATTGAGCAAATGGCTTAGAACACAGACATATGGAAACATCAGTTGTTTCATGTTTCAATACGTAAATTTGATGTCTGTACCACAAACAATCATTTTACAAATGTTTGCAAAATGCTGTAATCTGTAACAAGAAAAAATGTTGTATTTTTAGCAAGAAAAACACACACACATACACAGAGAACAAATGTCTATTTTACAGGTTCACCCACAAACACAATACAAAATGACAACCACTGTAAGATTTTACTCTAATTTAAAGGAAATATCTTGGTCCGAACTGTTTACAGTTCGATTTGTTTGTAAGTCCTGGAAATTATTTTTTTTCACCTGTTTTTTTTTTCTTTGGCAAAGAATGGATAAAATATGAGATGAAAATTATGCAAAGATTTGCAATGAAGTCGTTGACACTATTTGTCAAGAATTTCTTGGTCTAGTGTTTTACAATCGCTACGAAATGTCATACACGAAAAATTGTATGCCATTAGCCTAAGTATTTTGAATTATAATGTAATTTTAATAAAGAAAAAGCAAACAGAATGAAATATACAACAAGAGAACAAATCTTTTGAACAAACCGTTTTTCTTTTTATTAATGTGTGTTTCGTTTTTTTTTTTCAGCATTGAATATTGATTATTGTCTTTCAAATTAAACTAATCAAACTTTTTCCCTTTTTTTTCTTTTTCAGGTCAAACGAATATTTTTGGTTGGAAACAGAAGAGGAAACTCATCAAAATCAAGAAATTTTCAATTTTTATATTAAAGATAATAAAACAAATAATATTAATAAAAACATATGAGGAAAGCCTGAGTGTTGAATTTACTGAGTTTTGAATTGTTGGCTGTAAAAATTTCAATTATTCAACAAAAAGTGAATTTTCTAACAATTGTTTTCAAACTACTTGAATTTGATAGTGCCATTGGTTTTAACATACATTTTTTTTCTCTACTCTTTTCAATTTCAAAATGTAGGTTTACCAGAAGATGGTTTGAAATATGTCATCGGAATACGTGGGAAAAAGAAATTGTTGGTCGATGGAAATACATTTTATCGATTTTTATCGACGAAAACCAATCAAACGTGGTATTGTTCACAGCGCAAAGGAAAAAAGTGTCGAGCTAGTTTTCGATTGTTCCCCAACGGAAAACTGCTGCCAGTCATAACCGAACACACACATGACACACCACCGGTTAATACTCGAGTTTATATCACAACAAATCCGAATGATTTGTATTATGACAGTGATAATCATGTCCAAATCGATGTGGTTGCGTTCGTCAAAGATGATCCTGATACCAACCGAGGATTATTCGAATGAATCTAAGAATTTGCGATGAAATGCATTTGAAGGATCGCACCATATTTCGATTTGAATTTGAAAACAAGTACAAACTAAGGCCATGTCATTTGCACAACTGCAATAGATTTTAAGACGAATTTTTTCTTTCGATTTTGTCCATTTTTAAGCTAAATTTTAATTGTAAACTGAAATTGAATTATTGATTTGAAAAAAGGAAAAAAAAATTACACAAAATAAAAAATCTCGTGTTTTTTCACAATCAGTAGAAATTTGTTGAGCCATTTTTAATCGCATGTTAAATAGCAATCTGCCTAGTGTATAATGTTTGATGTCCGTTTGCATGTTATAAAAAATTCATTATGTAGATTGAAAATTCTATTTTTTTCTTATCTTTATTTTTGAATATTTAATCACAGACATAAGGCCGTTTGAATTGGATTTTGAAGCATCCGTGTCAATGATTGTGAGCCCTGATTACTTACTCGATAGTACGGAACTGAATTTGAGTGATTTTACACCGGAAAAGGAACAAGAAAAAGAAAAGAGAAAACAGCCCAGAAGAGCCGCCAAAACATCAAAAGCGTCCAAAACCAAGAAACTCATTGCAAAAGCGAGAGCAACACTCAAGGATAAAGAAAAAGTGGCCGACACTCTTCCCCGAAAGATTATCATTCATAAGGGGAATAAATTTTACTGTGACAGTCAATCCGATCGAAAGCTGATTTGGAAGTGTTCAACATCTCGCTTCACCAACTGCACTGCAAGTCTAACAACGAATCTCAAGTGCAGTAAAATCATTGCAGCTGGAACTCACGACCATGCCAACAACACTGAGTAGACGATACTGATGAATATGTTGCATTCGCCATAAGTTTAATAGTTTTGAGAGAATTAAATGTGCATTGAATTCGATGTTTAAATGCGATTACGGGAACTTTCCATCCAGCACACAAGCACTTTGCTGTGTGCACATTCATTGTGTGCAAAAGTTATTCAATGAAATCAGAAAATAAAGTGCAGACCGAAATCGTTTTAAGTTGATGGAGTTTGTTGTTTTGCAATCAATTTCCTGCATTTATTTTGTATCGAATTCAATTTATCTGGTAACAAGGTAAGCAATTTTTTCTTCGCTCTCGCGCTCTCTCTCTCCCTCTCCTTTCTTTAGCTGCGTTCGAGCAAAGAGAAAACAAAAAAGAATTCAATTATCTATTCAGAATGAGCGATCGAAAGAGAATCGGAGATGAAATACTGTGAACAATGGAAAAATGGTATGGTAGCAAATGAGCATACACAATTTATGCATGACGAAGATTGAAGGCAATCAAAGTTACTCAATCACTGGCCCAGTTTGGAAATGTTGCAAACGAATGATTTTGTTTCGCATTTTGTCGATTGAAAATTGTGCCAAGCGACAAAATTGAAATACCTAATAGACAATTTGTGTCTATTTATTGCTTCCATGCTTGCCCACAACCCAATAAACGGTTGGGTTCTTTCATTTCCTTGCACAGGATACCAAGTATCCTGTACAACGGCACACAAGCAAATCTAATTTATGCACCGCGAGTTTCTTATTGCATATATTGAATTGCATTTTGCCATGGCAAAATGTATGCAAGTGGAAATTTGTTGATGTCGCGCGAATCAAATTGTACGAACGAAGTCCCATCACCATCAAAAGATTCAAACTGTTGATATGTGCCGATAAGTGGCTTGTGTTTCGGCGGAACGCGTTCGATTACAACGAATGGCAGCAGCGCGCTTGAAATACCGGTGTATGTGTATTCGATGTGTCGGTTATTGCTGCACATGTCCCTTTCGCATCCCGTGCGGCAACGGCGATGGTTTGTTTTCACTTTTCTACCGTCATCGTGCCGCGACGTAGACATGGATAGAATGTGTGCCTTCTCCGCTTTAACTCGTCACACAGGAGAAATGTGTATGTTTCGTTTGCCGTACCGTTTTGTGGAATTATTGTGGCATACCGAACAATGAAGATTGCCAAACACCAAAAAAAAAGAAAACCATACAGAATACACAATTGGCAAAAAAAAACGACAAACGGCACACAAGAAACGTACACACAAAATCGAAAAGAAAAAGGAAGCAAAAGACAGCAACGCGTTCAATTTCTGTGTGTAGTAGCGAGCGAGTAGCAGTCGAAGCGAATGAAATTTATTAACCAAGACGAGACGCACACATGTCATCATCGGTTCGTCGGTAAAGAACCATCGATATATATGCGATTGTTGGCATTTTCGCTTTTATCATTCAGTGTTAAGAAGTCGTTCGAAGTGTTTGGGCCGAACAAAAGCATGAGATGCTGCCATAAAAACCAAAAGAAAAAAATAAAACACCAATAATATTTCATTTAATGGCACACGGAATCGAAAGCAGCTTAAGTGCTTTGAATGTTGAAAAACCGTTTCAACATTGCTCGTTTCCAATACATTTACGCGACAAATATCCAGTGCCAAGTGCCATTTTTCAAGTCAAGTGATTTTCACTCGGACAATTCAACAATATTTTTCACTTGATTTCCGTTTTGCGTTACTTGTGTGCGTGTTTTTAATTGAATTAATACGCTTTTTGTTCGCATCCAATTTAATAACAGTGAATGAGAATTTACTTTTATAAACTTTTATTTTTTAAGTTAAACAAATGAATCAAACATATTTTGTCATCGTTTAAAATTTAATGCCAAGTTCCGTGAATTAAACATACGAAAAAAAATGATTTGCTCCAAATAAAAAGTAACACACAAAAAAAACACAATTCTGTTTACACAAGAATAGCAAGAATCGAATTGAAATCACGAGACTTGTAAGGTTTGCACATGTGGTATGTGTACAGTGTACAGAGAGCGATAGAAAGAGAGCGAGAGAAAAATCGATTTATCTACACATAAAAACAGACAAACGCACACCGAAAAAATGGTTCAAGCGCGTATAATGCATTCGGATGCGGATTTCATTCATTGATTCATAAATAGGTTATTCGTGAATTTTTGTTTTGTCCTTTTTTGGGGGGGTAAAGTTTTTCTCAGCGTGTGTGTGTGAAATAGATTCAAGAAGTTAACGAAAAGCGGTTAACAACAACAAAAAAATGCTTTCGTCTGACCAAAATCACATCGATAGCGAATTTAATGGCGGTTACAGTGCAATCGATTCGGAATTGATAAATCTACGGCCGAGCAGCGGTCAAACACTGTTAAATGCTCATCAATTGCAACAGCAACACCAACAGAAATCACCAGCGGCAACCGCAACAGCCAAACAAAACAACGTCGTACAATCGAATTCAAATGCCAAGAAATCGGTTATGTTGAATTTTAAATCGGGCGCAATTAACAGTACGGTGGAGGAATTTGGCAATTTTTCGACACGATTCAGTGACACATTTACACAAAACGGACGACGCTATCGTGTCTGGTTAATACCCGTTGCTGTCACAATCCTTTGTTTATGTTGTTTCGTGTTTGGCCTAAGTTTCAATTATTTATTCGACACGCAAACATGTGGCGGTAAGTTCCCGTTTCGCATTTGTATGGCTTTCGGAATATTTTCCGTTAACTGAATGAATGAGTGAGAGTGGCTTTATACATATGGGGATTGCGAAAATGTTCACCTGTTTCTATCGTTTTTTTAATTGTGTTCCATTGCCATTCGATTAAAAATACGTGTTTTTTACACGTGCGTGTACCGTTTTTTTTTGTTTTGTTTTGTTTTGCCGTTTGATGAATGAATCACTACAAAGCGGAAAATGGAGTGTTTTATTTATTGATGGTACAATGAAAAAAAAGGTTTCAGGCTTTCGAATGGCATGTATGAATGAGCGTATTTGAATGGCTGATACTCCCTTTGATCCTGCGTAATGCATATTTGAATTTTTTAAAATTCACATGAATAATTAAACAACGTTTGAATATCATTGGTGTGTTCTGTTGTTGACTTGCTTTCACTTTGTGGATACGGCGTCACTGGTGCATTATTCTTCGTAGCGGAAAGGCATCCTCGAAAAATGTGTGTTACGGAAAATTGTATTCGAACAGGTAAGAGTTTTTGCTCGCCGACGTACTTGCGGACGATTCATTATTTATTAAGAATTAGGCTTATTTAAACGCTTCCTTATTTGACTTACTTTTGTCCTATTTGTTTATTGCTCTTCTTACTTTGACTTTTGTTTTTACTTTGACTTCATTTATATGAATGAAATATTTATTTAAATATTTACCGAGAAAATATAAAACTGTGGGAGAACTTTTACTTAGAAATGGATGTTCATCCGGTCGATTAAGCTCATGCCCAATTAGATTGCTTGAAGTCAAGCATTTGAATATGAAATTATTCATATCATTTATTTGATGTAAAAGTTTTCGATTTGTGACATTTTGATTGAAATGTGGAAAAGAATTTTTCCCAGAAGTTTTCTAAAAGCTTTTCATGCTTGCATATTTTACATATTTATTTCCATTACTTTGAAGTGACAGATTATCAATCAATTTTTTATCATTTGATTTATTCAGAGTAATTTCAAGTAACTCTTCATCTCAATATCAATATATTCATATCTATATCTATTCCATGGATGCAAAATATCCATTTTCGATATTTTTCAGCATCTTCGCTACTCTCGGCGATGAACCGAAGCGTCGACCCATGTAAGCTTGTACGAGTTATTATTTTTAGATGAGCTCAATGTATACACATTTTAAATTTTCAATATTTTTCCGTTTGATCAAATTGCTGCAGGTGATAATTTTTTTCAATTTGCTTGCGGAGCATGGAATAAGAAAAATGTTATACCGGAAGATAAAAGTTCCTTCACTACATTCGAAGTGAGTTTTGCATGTTGATTTATCGAATTCAATATATTTTGATGTGATGTTCATAAATTTATGTAAAATACGGTAGAAACGGTTAAATGTATGAAAAAAACACAGAACGTGCTCAAATAGTTTAACAAAAATGACGTCAAAGGTTCAATATGGAGATAGTTTTATTTCGAAAGATATTATTGAATGGCTTCCCTTTTTAATATATTAGTAGAACATCAAGAGAAAAGTACTATTTCCCCTGTGAAAATAAAACGATTGGACAGACAGTTGTTTGGCAAATGGCTTAATAAGGACAAAAAATGACTAAAAGTTAGCTAGAAAATGACTGGCAACCGACCTTAACCGTCTAAAGTACATGAAAATCATTTTGAAACGTATATTGTCCCAAATCAAACGACTATAGTCGTCTAACAGTCAACTGGCTGGCAGTCATTTTTATAAAGCAGTCATAAGGGTTTCCTTATCATAAACATAACGTTTCAAATGCTGACTTTTTCCTCATTTTTTTTTTCTTTTTGAATTGTTGAAAAGGTGTTAGCCGACCAACAGCAAGTGATATTGCGTCACCTCCTCGAAGAGCCTTCAAACCATGACGATAATTCTGCCACAATAAAGGCAAAGCATTTTTATAAGAGTTGTATTGATATTCGTAAGTGTTCGCTAATTTGGTTGACATAATCAATTAATTTACAATGAGGGTTAATGGTTACCTCAATTGATTTCAGCTCAAATTCGAAATATTGGCGATAAGCCACTCAAAGAGCTCCTGAAATACTATGGTGGTTGGCCGGTGTTAGAAAAAAGCTGGAAAAAACCGAATCACCAAAGTTTGGAGCAGATGATGGGCAAGATGCACGGTGAATTGAATGAACACTTTCTAGTTTCGATTTTGGTCGCACCAGACGACAAAAACTCATCGGTTAATATTTTGGTGGTGAGTTTTTTTTCCCTCGATATTCTCTGAATATCACATTGCAATGTTTTGTCTATCAATATGTAGACAGAAAATATATTTGAAACAATTCAATGAAACGTGAAATAAAATGTTGCAGGTGGATCAATTGATATTGGCATTACCGTCTCGAGAGTATTACTTGAAAGGTAGCAGCAAGAGCGATCTAATGGCATATCACAATTACATGACAAAAATTGCAATAATATTGGGGGCCGATGCTGCTACAGTGGCCGATGACATGCAAGAGGTTTTAGATTTCGAGATTCAATTAGCAAATGTGAGTGTCACAATGTTTTTTTCCAAGAAATTAACTTTCGTTCCAAATTATTTTGTTCATTTCCATTTGTACATCTTCAGGCATCATTATCAGAGATTGAACGTCATGACACAAGTTCGGTGTATCACAAGCTTACGCTGGCATCGCTGAAGACGATGGTGCCACAAATCAAATGGGACGTATATTTGCAGGTGACTATTTGATTCTTTTATGTTATTTTCTCACAAAATACATAAAATTCCACTGAATTACTTTTACGGCATTTGTTTTGTAATTCTATTTCCAGACTTCATTTGGTTCAGAAACTGAAATCATTGACGACGAGCCAATTGTTGTGTATGCCATTCCTTATCTGATAGAATTGGGACGCCTGATTTCGGAAACCGATGAACGTATCATTCGAAATTATGTGCTATGGCGAATGGTTTTGTCTCTTGTTTCACACTTCATCGACGAATATCAAAAAGAGCGCATTGAATTCCAGCGAATTTTGTTGGGCATTCGATCGGAACGACATCGTTGGTCACAATGTGTTGACTGGACGAATAAAAAGCTTGGTTTGGCCGTTGGAGCTCTATTCATACGTGACAACTTTAATTCGGAAAGCAAAGAATCAGCTTTAGAAATGATTCATTCAATACGTGAGGCATTTAATGAGCTGCTCGATGAAAATGTATGGATGGATGACGAAACACGTGCAGTGGCCAAAGAAAAGGCCAATTCCATGAATGAACGAATTGGTTATCCCGAGATTTTGACAAATGTAAATTGCCAATCGTTTCTAACGATTCTTGCATCACTAAAATAGCAACATTTTCGTTATTTTTTCAGGTGACCGAACTCGAGAAAGAGTATTCAAACGTAAGTAATTTGGTACATGTTTTATTTGAACTTGAAGAAATGTCAATTGTTCTAACAAATTGCTCGCATTTTTTCACAGCTTACAATATCCGAGGACACATTTTTCGAGAATATTTTGAACATTTTAAAATGGGATTCACAGCGACAGTGCCAAATGTTACGTAAGCCAGTTGAAAAGCAGAAATGGGCCACTGAACCGGCTGTTGTCAATGCATTCTACAATCCAAATCGCAATGACATTGGTAAATATTGAATGCAAAATTCCAATCCAACAGAAATTCAATAAAACATCTAATTGTCTCAGTATTTCCTGCGGGAATTTTGCAACCGCTTTTTTATAGCAAAAATTTTCCCAAATCGCTGAACTACGGAGGTTAGTGTTAATGGTGAATTTCCGAAATATTTTATCGAACAATTTTTATACTAATTGTCTTGGGATTGTGTGTCTATTTTAAATTTGCATGCCGTAGGAATTGGTGTGGTCATTGGACACGAAATAACCCATGGATTCGATGATAAAGGTCTTTGTGATTTATTATCTGAATTTATTTAAAGTTGGAGAAAAAAACATACTTCATACTATTTACTTGATTTTGACAGGTCGACAATTTGATAAGGACGGTAACATGAAACAATGGTGGAACAATGCAACCATAACCGCGTTTCGTGATCGAGCTCAGTGCATAATTGATCAATACTCACGTTACAAAGTGAATGAGCTAGGAATGTATATGAATGGCAAGCTCACACAAAGCGAGAATATTGCTGATAATGGTGGTCTGAAGCAGGCGTTTCGAGTAAGTAATACCATTTGTTTGTTCCTTTGTGCAAAATTGAAAATGAAATTTGATTGGATTAGTAATGGTTTTCTGATAAAATTATCTATTTTAGGCATACAAAAAGTGGGTGACACAGCGTGGTGATGACGAAGATTTGCCGGGCCTAGAATTGAGTCATGATCAATTGTTCTTTTTGAATTACGCTCAAATATGGTGTGGTTCAATGCGACCGGAGGATGCACTTTCAAAGTTGCGCTCGTCTGTTCATTCACCGGGTGTGATTCGAGTACTTGGACCGTTATCAAATTCCAAAGAATTTTCAGATGCATACACGTGTCCACTCGGCTCACCAATGAATCCAACAAACAAATGCAGCGTCTGGTAGACTCATCTCACCGTTCGACGTTTCGCGACAAACTTTTTTGTTTTCATATTCAATGAGAAAAATAATGCTCTAATTTATGCAGCAGCAACTACCTTGTGATCATTAATCGGTTTATAAATACAAATATTTTCCTCCATTTTTACAGCTTTTATTCAACATATTTAAACAAAAAATCACACAAACACACTCCAAATCGATGTATTTAACGGATTTATTAAAACACAGCACGTGCATATTTACATATTACATTTAAATGAAAGCAAATTACAAAATACCTATCTGTACATTAATACTATATAAGCTTCTAATCGTGAAACCAAAGATCTTTCTCAAAATCATACCATTTACCATTAAAGACTAAAAACAAAATTAATTAAACTCTTGTTGACAGCAAGCAATGATTTCTTGACAAAAAAAAAGAAAACAATATCGCAGATTCATTGCTTCAATTTTCAATTGTTAGCAAATTGATTTGAATCATTCATTTGTACATTCAATAAATATTTGTGCGAAAAAAAAACATACTCAAACACCCAAGCGAATGACTTTTATTACAAGACAATATTCAAAGTTGTTCGATTTGTAGATCTTGAGTTTCGAAACGAGAGACGCGATAGACTTGCATCTTCCTCGAAAACAAAAATCAACAATTTGTTTACCATTTTCCAGGCAGAAAATCTCTTTTCACAACCTTATTCAGCAGAGTTAAAAATATTTCTAAGAAAGTCAAAGTTGAAAACATTCTTTATGAGGTTTTTCTTCCTTTCTGCGAGGTCAAATCCTCTCTATCTACTACTAGGAACTAGAAATATGTTTTCGCCACTCGCTTACTCATCTTTATGACCACACATAAAGTTTTATGTCCAAATATCCGTCTAAATGGGCTAAATCCCTAATTTTATGACCAAATACGGTTTCAAATTCCTTGTCTCATCATCAAATATTTCGTTTTAATTTTGGAAAACAAATTTCGAAATAATTTTCAGGCAATTTATATTGATGGCTATTAAATGGGTTTCGAACATTCCAATAAAATCAGAAACAATATGCAACATTGTTGGAGATGACCTTAACTCAGAGAAAATTTTCTTGAAGAAAGAGAGTAATGGAAAAAAACTAATGAAAAATATATGAAAAAGACCTTTGGTCGAGATTTAAAATGTTATGGATAGAAAAAGGGTAAATATTATCAATATCTCTGTTGCTAACGAACAAACCTTTTAGTTCGAGCAAAAACTATAGCTTGAACATATACACTGAGCCTATAAAATAGGATCGATGGAGCACAAGTATTACACACAGCGCTTAGAGTGACTTATGCATGTGTTTTCATGACAAACGAAGAATACAGACGTGATTTTGCAGGCCCACCACAGCTATATAGCTGTTGAAAATAACGGATTGTTGATAGAACAGAGAAAAGAAATGAAAACAAACATAAAAACAAGAATACAAAAGCGGCACGTGCAGCGAGCATTTAATCAATTATAAAGGGTAAATCCAAGTGATTGTTATCAATAGCACACACGATCGCCTTTTATTCACTCGAACTTTGATGCTCTTCGTACTCATTGTGGATGAGTCTCACTCGAATTGGATTTGGATGTTTATTTTACCGTTCACGGAATTATTATTACTGATTATTTTCTATTTAAGAAGAAAAATCAAACCAGTAATTATCCGGCCTCAATACGAACGCTGATTTCCAGCTATGATTTTAATTATGTAAATGGTTGGATTTAAATGAATTTAATGAGTCTGTTGACAGGTCACATTGGGAAGTGCTTTGTTTTTATTCACTGTTAGAAAATAATAATGAGTCCATTTGAAGTAAGCTATTTCAATGGGTAGGCATTTAGCAGCGATTTTCCATTTGAAATCCCAAACATCTATAGTATCGATAAATCTCTTTTAAACGAAAAAAAATCAGATATTCACTCGTTATGTTACGTATTTTGTTGAAGAGCTCTCTCATTATTATTTCATCCTTGAAGATGCCGGCAAACAGCACTCAAGTGTTTCTCTATCAATTGTTTGCTTTTTAAATGACACCCTTCGCTTCACTTCGTTACAATAACATTCGATAATCCAGTTTCGCATTCTATTATCATATTTATCTGATGAATATTTTTCATCTATATTTTTGCCTAGTACCTGACAACTAAAGGCATAAAAAATACTAAAACCTTTTTTCCTTCTACTGGAATTTGTTTCTTTTTTTTACTTTAGCTATGCCGATAAATGCGAATTAAATAGCATTGATGCTTCAAAAAAGTGAGTACAAACAACACTATTGTTGACAAAGACTTAAGGATGTGCTATTGTTACTTTGTTATTCAATCGCTACTTTCTTCTTTACTCGATCTTGATCCCATACTAGCAAGATTCTATAACAGTAAGTGCATAAAACTATCAAATGTGTTTAAGGAATTTTCGCCGAACTGAGAGCAAGCATTTCAGATGAACATTTTGCCGACAAAGAAAGCAAACAATTCATCAAACATTTTACTCGTTGTTGATCTTTTCATACAGATTGTAATTATTTATGCACTGGATAAACATATTTAAGTATCTTCTGTACAAAGAAAGAATTTAGCTCCAGTTCTCAGAAAGTGGTTGATTATTGTACAATGAAACGTTGAAGGTCAGCATCGATGAATCATCCTGATTTGCTGAATATTGTCTTGTGAAATGCTAAAAGTACATTCTAAAGATTGTCCTAACGATTTTTTATTCAACTGAACTGTTCGCAATCAGTAGTTGTTGAAGCTAAAGTGGCCCCGGAGTTTGTCTCAATGCAAATTTTTATTCAGAATAAATCAAGTCAAAAAAACAATTTCAGGGGACAATATTATGAAAATGCTCAAATATAGAAAAATATTAAAATGTAAAAACATTTTAATGACTTATTTTCAAATCCTATTCACCTTCTCGCTTCATCCTTGTTTTACCTTGATATTTGCATGCAATTGTTGAGAAGTTAATAATCTCATTACGGTCGCTTGAAAAAACATCAAAGAGCATTTCTGCTTCGTTTCATCCAATAAACAGACAGGCACTTTGTACATACAAATGGACATGCGAAGGAAAACGAAAACATTGAAAAACATTTCTGCTAAACGTTTTAGTGCTTATTTGATTGAAATGTTGATCCCATTTTTCCACATTGCTCATTCCATTGGCAATAAATGTCGACCTTTCAGAATTGCATTTGAAAGACAAACAATGAAAAATATGTTCGGTTTGTTGAATATTTGAAAAAAGGAGTTCATTTTATTACTCCGACGAATTACCTGCTCGTTGTAAACATTGTCAATACCACATTTGAGCTTTTCAACGATGCTGTAATGGCTGAGGTTGAGTGGTTCAAATATTCAAATGAAATATGCAATATGAAAATACTTTTGTAGGCGGTAGAATATAAACAGTTGTAGGGATGCAAATTAAATAATTTCAAATTTTAAATTTCAATTTTTCAACGGAATCTGATGAACAAACCGCTGCTTCGAGTGCATTCATATCTGTACATCTAATAAACTCATTCGTACCGCATTTCAAATGATGAAATATTTCCTCTGTGGAACACTGCATGAACACTGAATTGTGTTGACTCAGTTTCATTGTCAACCAACGAAAATTGCCATTGGCCGTTAATTGGTGTGCCTTTTGTTGAAATGTGGCATTTGTTATGGCCGCAATAACATTTTTTTTCCCCAATTCGTTTTCCGAACAAACTTACATAAACAATGCTATCAGTTTACGGCGTTGCAGTCGATTTGTGCGAATCCGAATTGTGTGCGTTGTAATCTGCTGTAGAATTGTTTACAAGTTTCGTTTCACTCATACATTGATATGCGTTCGCATGTTTCAACATAACAGTATTTGTCACACCATGTGCTCGACACCGATAAACCGTTTTTCACTTTATACAGCTTCAATTCGATGACGCAGCAATGTGAGAGAAGAGCGCGCGGTCACTGAAACAGAAGTGATTTGAATATCGGCACGTTAAGAAGTATTTTTGTTAGACATTATCAGTTGTGTGAATTAAATAGTCAACATTTTCATTACGTCGAATACACCAAATAACAGCCCATTGACATGTCGCATCCGGATTTACTTGAAATGATTGTGAATTTGCCGCCAATTACGCAATTGCAGTGGAATTCCGATACAATTTTGGATTTCATCATTGAACATGAGAACGAAGCTGACGTGAATCGATTCAAAGATGTTGATAGCATTGAGAAATGGCTGCTAGCTGATTATACAGTGCCAAATGTACAAGTACCTGTGAATGTCAGTGAAAATAATTTGGATGACAATTCAACGCGGTTGAAAACCATACTTCGGCCAGGCACCAAAATTACCATTCCCAAACCAAGTGGCAAAAAATTCAATGATATCGAAAGTCTTAATGCTTATTTATATAAACATAATACGGTACATCCAACAAATTATGATGATTCGGAAGAATTAGACGTCATTACATTAGATCAATCGCCGCAATGGAATCAATATGGTACCAACGAAGCTGAACCTCTAACCCAAAAACGATCCAATCTTCATCGAGTTTTAACCGAAAAGCAACCAACTGCAACGGGAAACACACGCGCAAATACAAACCAGAAAAAAAATCGAACCAAATTGGCTGCTGACACCACCGACGAGTCTTTGTTCAAATGCAAATCATGTGAAAGAATATTCAAACACAAGAGCAGCCTAACTCGACATGAAAAAATCCATTTGACCAAAGAAATGGATGGTGAACCGGCCAAAATTAAAAAAACAAAACATGACACAAAGAAAAATGTCAGCGGAAACGTGCACAAAATTCCATCATCAGTCCCATTAAATGGAGCTGAACTCATTTCTACGTAAAGAAAAAAAAAAGATGAAATTCCGTTATTATTTCAAATCACCGTAAAAGGCTGTTACATAGAATAAGTATAAGTATTCACATTATAAATAATAATTTAGAGAGAGAAAATAAGAAAATAAATGGATATGTGAATTAAATCAATTAAAATATAAATAAAAAGTAATAAGTCATAGTCTAATATAGTCAATGTGGAAAAAAAAACAGCCGATAATGGCTACAATGTAAATAAAAATCAAATCATCAAATGTGATTTTTGTACATAAGAGATAAATTTAGTAGGATAGAAATAAATGCATACAAAGTGAAGTGAAACATGAACCGTGTTTTTTTTTTAATTTCTGAGCGTTTCTATTTCAGCCTCTTATCGAACCAAAGTGAGTAACGTTCACTCTGAATTTGCTGCTTTTAAAAAGGGTTCAACATGTTTGGATCGAATCTAAAGTACAAAATGTGACTTTGAAGTGGTTGTTCATCACATAGCATCAAAATAAATTCAAAGGAATCAAGCATGGCCCTCGTGTATACCTCATGCATCAATAGAGGTAAATATGACGTAACATTTGCAAATAGTATTTAAATTTGAATAACGGTCCTCATGCAATGAAATGGCATGCAGAATACGTGTTGAGTGTTTTACCCAGATTTTACCGATTCCGCTTTTCACTCGCTATTGAGTGCTTATGGTATTTATGGTGTTGTGAGCTCGAAAATCCAAATTTCATGTTGATGTTACCGGAATTGTGACTGCAATTCGAAAATCAATGCGAGAATATCGCAAAATGACAGACGAAACAAAAAGAATGTCATTCAATGAAATTGACATTTCAAGTTGAATAAAATGTAAACAAAACATCAGTCGCATTGCTGCCATCATGCAATGCTAGCAAGTCTCTCTCTCTCTCTCTCAATATCACTATTTTTTGGCAGTTGTGTCTTTGCTATTGTTTGGCTGTTGCGCAAGCCTACTATATTTGTTCGATTGCATTCGGTGCATTTCTCCAATATATCATCATCGATGGAAGATGTTCCATTGTAAACTGAAGAGGGTCAACATTCAAATGGAATTGAAGCGGCAAATGTATGGATTAGAACTATGTATGCCGTTTGCCCGATGTTATTGTTTTTTATGTACTATATGAATTTCATATTATGAAACGTAAGGCATAATGCGAACTTTACGAACTTTGTGATTATCATTATAGCTATGTTTGGCCTTGTCACTGGTACATTTGGAAGTTCACATAATATCGTTTAATACATAATATCGTTGTTCATCAAATTTCCCTATTTTTAATAAAAAATTGATCTGTTCCTTTTGGCTGAAAATAAGATGAGATATTATCAACAATCAATTTAAGATTTTGATTTAAGTCTTATATCCGATGCGTTCACAGCACTGTGTTTAACAGTGGTGGTTTAGCGCAATGGTGAATACATGCATATGTACGATAACTATATTTATTAACAAAATTCACCGTCTCAAGCGTTCGTGTGAGGCCCCTAGGCCTATCTTATACGTTCTATGTACAGCTCGAACTTAAGTTGTAGCTCGAATATAATCTCTGATACAGATACAATATAAGTGCAGTTGGCCATAGCTGTTTGCAATCTCATTTACAATTAAACACGTCTCGAGACTATCGACACAAACAATAAAAAAATATCGCCCAAATGTGTAAATCACTGAAAAAATTTCCATTTGTTTCGTGAAAATGCTGAGTCAGTAAGTGAATTGTACAAAAATAGTTGCCAAAATGAAGCCGGATGGATTTAAGTAAAAGCAATTTGACACTAATCCTCGTATCAACAACAGCTTTATTGCACAATAATTTACTACAATTTCAATTTGTGTGTTTCCCGCATTTAAAAAATCATTAGTTCCGAATGTGCCAAAGACCTTTCGAATGTTTACTCTAAGCCCAGAGCCCACACTGTAGCAATTCATTTTATTCGTTTATTTATTCATGTCATTATCGCCAGTGCATTAGTATAAATATCGTCATGCACCACACATCGCACAGCGACAAGTTCATTTCAAGTCGTTTTCACTATTAAGCATTCTGAGATTGTGAATGTTTTAGAATTGATTGTGGTTAATATTAAATTTCGATTAAAAATATCCCGTATGTTTGTTCCGATTCCGGTCACCACCTTCTATGTATGTAAATCAATCTCAGCCTGGCTTTGATACGAGGGGCACAAAAAATATCAGTAAAATGAAAAGGGAGACAGTCAACAGCCAACAGCCAACAGTTTTCGAAGTTAGAGTTCATGTGCCAGCAAATCGAATTAATTTATTCATTCGCTACTCACACACAGCGTAAAATCGAATTCCTGCTAATAATACGTACAGCGTAATTTCAGGCATCTCACCCCCTTTTCCGTGCGGTTTTTTGATAGAATAAAAGAAATGAAAAAAAAACTCATTGGCAGAGAATGCAAGGAATTCGTTTATTATTTTTGTGTCTACGGCTTTGATATGGCCAAACTCCACTATTATTAAAAAAATTGGCCGACGAAAAAATGTTGGAATGATAAAACCACTTGAAGTAATCCTGAATTACAAAATTACAGAGATTTTTGTTTGAGATTTTTTAATTTCAAAAAATATTCCAAATGCGAAATAAGCGCCACTTAATCAACGTTCTTCGAATTTTCTATTATTTCTACAATTTAGCTGAAATTTATTATAGCGAGTTTATTAAATCTCCGAGAAAATTTGCATTCACCGAGACAAATTGCATTTTTACATCACTTTTTCATTCATGTAATAGTGTTGGGTCATAAATTACACATTTTTTAAAATGAAATTTAATTGATGTCGTCATATATGCAGTGAGACAAATGTTAAACAAAAAAAACCATACCGATATTAAGAACACATGTTCACGTTGTGCACAAAGTGCATTAATAAATAATAAATGATTTGCATTTTTTCGCTTGCTCTTTCATTTGAATAGAAGGTTGATATCAAAACGAATTCAAATAGTTAGCTGTAAAGTTGTTTTGCATGTGACATGTATGAAACGAGGTGAAGAAAACAGTCACTATCAATGAACAGGAATTGCTTTGTTTTAACACTCGTTTGTGGCTCAACCAATTAATCATTTGTGCGTCATTTTATTTTCTTTCTCTTTAAAGAGCAGCAAATGAGTCACAACAAATCCCGTCAACACCATAATAGCACAAATTACACGGTCTCTTGTTGCACATTGTGCTTTGGTTGTTGAGGGTGTTCTTTTTACAATGCTTCAGCTAAATGGGTTTGATTTATATGCTGACATTAGAGCAAAGCGAAAAATATGTCACAATTATGGAAGCATTTTAAAAGAACTGAAACGAGATATGACATGTGAGATACGAAATGTCCGGAGATGTTTGTTGTTATTTGTGCTCTTTGTTGAGCTTTTTATTAGTTTCTAATTTAATTATTATTTATTCTTGTGAAATGAAATAATCGTGGGCTCATAAATACATTCAATGCTTTCTTCAGCACACTATTCTATAATTGTTGTTACATTAAATTGTTGTTACATTGGAAATGTGTCGGAAATAAATGGTTCGAATTAAGGAGTAAGTAAATGATAGTCAAATTACAAGTAACATGAATCCATACATCAAAACATTCTTTTGGCATGATGTTTGGCATAAATTGTATGGATGAGCTGTCATATTTATCATTGAATACCAAAACAACACTTTTGTCAACGAACTATACTATTATTTCGATATGCACTCATATTTCAACATCAACTGAAATCATTCAAAGGGTATAACATGCTTATGAAAACCGTTTCAGCAAGCAAATAAACAACATTTCAACACAATGTCCTAAAGAGCGTTTTTGCGAAGATAAGATATTGTTAAAACTATTATTGTTCAAAAACTAAATTAGTGAGTTTAACAACATCTACCATATGCTAACAAGACTGTCAACTGTGGTCGCCTCATATTGTCATATTCAAGCTGCTTCATTTCTTAGAACATACATAATGAGTGTGTGAATTTCTTTTAAACACACATTTCATTACAGATATTCACATGAATAAATAGTAGAATAAATTGTCTCCAACAATGTCCATTGTGGATTCAACGTACTTTGAGGTTTCGTGCCATTTTAGATAGCATTTGTTTCATCAAATTATAACTCTTTCCACTGCGGCACTTTCGAATTTGCAATTTCATTGAAATTAACGAAACCACTAAAAAACTTTTGCTTCAATGCCATATTAATGTCCACATTATTGTTTCCATGTGACAATGTGCAAAGTATGCGAACAACGTCATTCGTGAAATGTCTGAATATTTTAATAATTTAACCGCAATATGCTCGAAAATACCTCCAAACATTATTTATTCAGACGAATTTGATTTGAGCAGAATGATGAAAGTTTAGGATTTCTTTTTTATTATTTAGTTAGTTAGCACGGGCCTACTTTAATATTCGAAATGCAGGGCAAAACTTTTCTTAGGAATTATAGTTTTGTAAGTTTTAGTTAAAGTTTTGAAACACAATGGTCAAAGCAATTCACCAAATTCTCTCAATCGTCTGAACTATGTCAGACAATAACGTAAATGCTATTTACCCAATAAACTTTCAATTTACTCGAAAATTAATTTCGGATAATTTGCAAACCAAATTCACGACATTCGTAAACAAAACCAGTGTTTAATAAATGAAAGTCGAGCTCTGAATCTTGCGCACGCTGCAATACACAAAATGTTGTTTATTTAACGCTTGTTTTGTTTAATGTTGTTGATCGGCGCAGAGCAGTCTGTTTGGGCTAACTGTTGGTGGCACAGGAACCCCACTTAATTTTCAGTCTTGAAAATTACAATTTCAAAAATTCTGTTGAACACCAACAAATAATAATAACTTAATATCTAATGTAATCCATAAAACTATTCATTTTGATGGTCATATGCACTTCAAAGACACCGCTCAGACACACGCATCGTTGAGTTTGCTCATGAAATGATTCCAACTGAACATGTTGTAAACATGAAAAACAATAAAAATGCACATAAATTGTTGTTTAGAAATACAAAATGGCATATATCGGAGAGGCAACGTTGCCGACAGTCAATCCAAGTGAATTTCGATTGTTTTGAGCATAACAACAAACATAATATCAACATCCGTCATTCGGTTCTAAGGATATAAGGTATTTTTACTCTTTTTTTTCAAACGAATGTTTGGAATACTGTTCTTGGTCAGTGAAAATATTCCCATAGCGCCCGTAATTTGGCACAGAGTTCATCATAAAATGTGAAAAGTACGATTTATTTGAGGATATATCCTCGAAAATCGGTGCTTGCAGCCAAAAAAGTATTTTCCTGATTCAAAATTGTAATCCATCTATCTTTTCCTCACATTTTAAAGGATTGTTTTCACTTGGAAAATCTGAGAGAAAGTATTCAGCGACGAAGAAAAGGAAATGGGGAATTGAACTGCTTTCTTTACGCATAAGCAAATGAAGGCGATAAATCTTGTTCTTGTGTTGATGCGGATAAACGGGTAAATAAACAAACAACTTGAGACTATGGAAGGAGATCAAATCGATGTCAACACATTTGATACACGAGTAAGTGCTTAAATCTGTATCTCTCTCTCTCTTCCATGCTCTCTTCTTTTTATGATTCGAACAATTTTAGTGTAACAACAAGAGCCATGCAATACATAAAACTCATGTGCTGGCTTATATAGTGGAAAACGAAAATCTCTCTGAGGGGCGAAGTTAGAACGATGCATATGAGAACATACATAGTCATACATACACGCACACGCACATGATAGAATTACATGAAACGATCGAGCGTAGAAGAGGAGGGATAGACACAATACAAAAGCATACAGGCAGACACACAAAGTATGTGACGGAGCAATCATCAAATGATGATAATGATGATGACGAACTGCTATTTACTTGTGTATTAGTTGCTGATGTTGCTACAGCAAAGGGTATGCCAGTCAAGTTCACTGTAGCATACAATCAGTTTTGGTGTGGCAGTTAGTGCGAGTGATCGGTTCTCCGTGCTTTATAAACAAAAAAAGTGAAGAAATACTGATAAAAAAGTGAACACAGTTTAGTGAATTGATATCGGGAAATCCCCAAAGTTCACAAATATTATAAATATTAAAAAATTGATTTCATCAAGTGGATTTGTAATTCAAAAGATTGTTACGATAAAAAAACATCAAATCTGTCAAGATGATGAACGACGCATTGGCTGGTATGATCCCATACGATTCGATTGGATTGTATGAACAACCAAAACCGAGATTTTTCTTTAAAATGCCGCGCGTTGTGCCGGAACAAAAGTCGAAATTCGAAAGTGATGAACTCTTCCGACGCTTGAGCCGTGAAAGTGAGGTAACGGATACAAAGATAGAAATGTTAAAATTCCAAAATATTTTTTCCAGTTGAAAAAACATATATTTGGTTTTTTTTGCACTAGTTCAACGAGAAAAATCCTTTTTTTCCAATAGATTCGTTACACAGGATTCCGAGACCGTCCACAAGAAGAGCGACAAATTCGTTTCCAGAATGGTTGTCGTGCCGAAGGTCGTACAGAGATTGCATTCATTACATCTGGAACAAATTTCCAACTAACATTCAATTGCAACATGACGCCGTATGGACATGAACGAGAATGTGATTTCGAAAAAGAGCATGGCAAAGTAAGTGATTGTATTGTTTATCTCAGAACATTTATTCCAAGCATGAAAATGGGATTCAAATTGAAGAAAGTAAACAAAAGTACACTGAAATAATATCAAAAATACAACAATTGTGTCAATTCGGACAATACGTGATTTTTAAGGCGTATTCCGCCCGATTGAATCATTGATGAGCACCAAAGAGACACTGGCAAACAGTTTGAAACCAGTAAATTGGTTGTAATCTCAAACAAATGTTTAGAGAAATCTTTTTTTTGTTGGAGTGATGATTTTGATTGACCGTGCAACGAAATTTGGCGTGACTAAAGCCAATTTCAATGGGATCTGTTCTTGTTAGTCTCTTTTTTCGACTGCGTTTAGTAGCACAAAAACACTTAAAAAATATCCAAAATTGGATACAAAACATCAAGTATTATTAAATGCCGATCAGCTTAAAAATATCGACACGCAACAAACATTCAAGCATCATTTGAGATAAATTCAATGAGTTCTTCTCAAAATCGATATTTGGTGCATCTCTCAAACAACGTCTCTTCTACATTTTAAACGCAACTTTATTTGCTTATATAAAGTCGGCCATTTTTATTCTATTTACTTTTTTGGAAACAGTTGCTGGTAACGGGTATCTGGTGCCTAGACTGGTGCCCAGTGATATAAAATTGAGATCATGCGCAATTCGTGTGTCTCGGCTTCATAGCGAGATGCTCTTGAAAAGGCAGACAAACCATTTTAACACAACGAAAGAAGCTTCTATTTATGCGTATATTTAAGACTCAAGTCGAACTCAGAAAGCATCAATCTTCTTGCCTTTTGGTGGTCCTAAGAATATCCTATTTCAAGGATATAAAATTCGTGACACTTCAAGTCATCTGAGAAATAAATTCCAAAGAATTTTTGACATGTTTACAAGCTATAAAAGCAAATTGAGCGACATAAACTAACAAACTGACTCTTGCCACTTTCGCCGACTTCAATGAAAATCCTTTAAAAACACATTTCTCGGCGTTAAAATACCAATCGATTGGTGCCAACGATGAAAAATCGTGACAAAAACACGTGTTCATTTCAATTTCTCGTTGTTGAAGTCCAGAAATGGATTCCGTGAAAAGTGTGCTTTGGCACGAACTCAAAAAGGGTGTATTTACATTTCATGGCGTATCTTAAGGCAGAGACTTTGAATTGACGTTGTAATTTTAAGAGATCTTCAAACCATTTCAGGCAATTAGTTTGCTCAAGTATTTTCTCTCTGTTTAAACGATATTAAACGTCTAAATACTTGGAGTGCTCTCAGAAGCAACAGGCATCACTGCGTTTGCCCTGAAACGGCTCTATTTCACAAGGGTCACAATCTGCAAATTGATTTTTGAACGGAATTCAATTTGTGTTTTAAGTTCTCTCGAAAAGTATCGATAATTTATGTTTTCCGACGACACTTTTATTGAGGCACAATCATAAATATTTCTTATGCTGCTGTTTGGTATTGTTACGGAATTCGAACGATCGAATGAGAAAATACGAGATAAAAATGACAAATTCATTTGTCTGTCGAATGGGCTATTTGGCTTGATGAGTGAACAAAAATTGGTAATAAAATGGAATTTCGTTGAAAAAGAAAAATCTCGGACTTAAAATTCAATAGAAGCAGAACACTTCCTTGCAGAAACACGTTTCGTAGTTCGACAGAAAAATGGGCTATTCAATTGAGCTCAAACAGACAAACGTTTTTGGATCTTTCCTTGTGCTCAAAAGCTACCTGATGAATGTTGATCTCTTATTTGCTATGTTTGTTGCTTTGCTTGACATTATTATTTGTCGCTATTGTTTTGTTGTCACATTCACAACACGGCATTCTCCTTTTCTTTCTGCACATTTCCTTCTGAGCCGTTGGGCCTTTGTATCAATTTCGATGGCATATTCAAAGACACGATCAGTGTAACGAGAAAAGGCAAACGAACACAAACGCCAAATGGTGCTAAAAACAATATCAGCCGAAAGAAAAACGAACAACGGAGTAAATAAACGAATAGAGACTCAACTATATGCACTCGATCTTCATGTTTTTTTTTTCCTTAAACGCGTTCTATTTCCAATGCCAACGCTCTTGTTGTTATTGGATTTTATCTAAAATCATTTTTGCTCTGTGTTCACATTGCATCAGATTACTAAAAAAAATAATGCTTGTATTACTGCTGTTTGTCGGATGATTAGTAACGATTACGATTTATTATTAGCTGGTGCAAACAATTTTTTTTTCTTCATGTAATTATATCGATGTTATTTAACACTTCAGTTATCATATCAATCAACGGATTGAGCCCATTCGACGAGCTGTAATAAAATAAAATAAATTGAAGGGCAAACACACCAACATTACAAACAACACAACCATTTATACCTGCACCGATGTGCATTCGAACCGAAATCGAAATATTGATCACAAAGTAACGAGCGAATGGAAAAAAGGCCAAATAATGCATTTAAAGAAAAATTACGAATAATTGGTAGTTCGGTGCTCAAGATCAAGTCAACAATCTTGCCACTCGTGAACAGAGAGAGCGAAACACAAAAAAACATTGAAATTATATAAATTTCCGTAAAATATCAATCATTTGCTTGAAAACCTTTGTTTTCTTTCGTTTGCTGTGTTGCCATTGCCTGTTAGGTATTGCTTGGTCACTTTGAAATACATTGAACAAGTCCGAATGATTTCGAAATTGGAATTTCCTGTGCGTGCTTCGAAATAAAGTGCTGCAAGTGATTATTGTGAAGCGTCTCTGTCAGACGAAAACGATCAACCAGATGACTCTGGCGAAAGTGGCCGGTGTGCTCGATATGGCTCATTTGGACTGCATGACCAATGGTCAAAGGCGTGTATCAGGCAATGACATGTGTTAGCCGCTCATCAGCCCAGACTATTCCAAAATTATAACTTTCATTGCGTTACCGGCCACATATTTTGTGATACTGCAATTGGGCTTGAAGCGGTTCTCAAGCCTCTTTACTGAAGCACCAGCAAAAGGTGACAAAGTTCAGCTTATTAAATTATTGATCCCGGACATTGCTTTGAATGGTTGAACTTTTGTTTTCATCACTCCTTTGATTAAATCATTTCAGTTAAACGCGTTCGGCGCAACCTTTCATTTATTTTTCGCTTTTTTCCGTCACCGTTTTAAAAAGTTTGTTATTTTCTCTAAACACACACCGTTCTTTCTGTCGTCGCTGCTTGCTATGAAGTCCCATTGAGCGTGTTCCTAGTGCTCTTCTGTAATTATACGAAAAACGTAAATATTACACGGCAGGCGGTGCATTGATTTAGCACACGGTGCATCGCAATCAGCAGACGACATTTTCAACAATAACAACACTAAAAAAAACAATAGCATTTAGGGTCTTCGTCGTTGGTTCCCTTCTGCAACTTGGTAGTTTGGTTATCGGGGCTGATTCAATCCCAATTTCAGCACCTCCACGGGACGCCGTGTAATTCTTTCTGATTTTTTGATTTGACAAATCGACATGCACTCATTTTCGATATTTCAACGCGCACGCCGTTACAATCTCTCACTATTGATGTAATTCATCGAATTCAATGCACAGCAAACGAAAAATCGCAACTGTTTCGCTCAATCGACATAGTTCAACGCGATGCATTCAGGCAAATTGACACATTTGTTCGGACCTTTTTTTAAAATTATAATTCGATTTAAATAAAAAAAATGCTGAGAAATGAATGTAAATTTCTCACGAGGAAAGCCTCTTATGATTTGTTTATGTTCAATGTTAATTGCAGAAATTAAATTAAACAAATGAAATTCTCACAAAATATAAACAGTGACTAAATTCATGCTGCAGCTTCCGCTATGAAACAATCACATTCAGTTTTAAATTGTTTGCAGTGCTTTTTTGGGTAGAAGCATCTGTTGAGAGTCGAAATATGACGATATGAACCATGGTCACTTCTGATAAAGATAGTTTTTGTCGGGCGGATTAGACGATTCAATTACATTTTTTGTTTATTTTGAAAGTCAAAACAGAATCTGTCGTGATAAATTTGTTGGGAGTTTATGCGATAAAAGAAATGCTTGAATTTTGTGCAGCCGAGACTCTGAACTAAAATAGTATTCCTTAGCTACGGCTAAATACTCTGGCGACTGAGTCGAATGTGCACCAGAAAGTGCGTGTGTGGCTTCGAAATATGATGCGTTTGTTCCAAAGGCCCTGGTATTTTCAATATAATTTTTCCATCGAAATATTGATATTTTTCGTATATTTTTTGTTCGGACCTGCTGTGCGGCCGGAAGTCACCAATAAATAATTAAACAATTTTCTACGTTAAAATAACATGTGTTAAGGACCGGTTGTTGCAAGCGCATAACCGAATAAACACACAGTTTGATGCGTCTAATTATCCTTAATCATACGAGTTGTACTGCCTACTGACTGCAAAGGCTAAACAAAAGCAACGTCAAAACGAATAAAAAGAAGATGAAGCACAAAAAGTATTTGAAATTGAGGAGCATTCTCTTTTGACGGCCGAACGAAATTTTAAACGTTTGAGTGATTGCTTTATAGCATCGTGCAAGCAATAAAAGGAACAACAGCTACATTTGGTACAGAAACGCATAATTCTGAGAGCCGCATACAAAGAAAGACTACAACAATTCAGAATACAAAACGTCAAAAAGTCAAATGCCCATTCTTAAAAATAGCCCAAAAGATACATTTAATGGTTTATAAAACGTATATGAAATGAAACTTTTGTTTAAAACAAAATGCCTGATGAAACGCGTAGAAAAATACATCACACGGATAATGAAAGCAATTATTCGCTTTTATAGCTTCAGTCTGCTTTTGTTTATTTTTTTAGTTTATGAATCCGATTTATGTAAATTGTGAATTTAACGACCTTGTCTTCTTATATTTAATCAAATGTTCTTCATTTCTTTGCTCCGTCAATAGGTTCACATCAAATCGCATATGATCATGAATGGAGTTTGTGTACGGTTTCGCGGTTGGATTGATCTGGAACGTTTGGATGGTGTTGGCTGCTTGGAATATGACGAACGTCGTGCAGCTCAAGAAGATGCAATTTTGCGTGATCAAATCGAACGGTACAATCAACGTTTGCGTGATTTTGAGGACAACAACAAACGTGGCTATCGTGGTGAAAGACAAGACGATCTAGATGCCGTTCGACGTGGTGGCATTGGTGTTGGTGTCAGTGCTGGCATGTGGAGACGATAAATTCCATAATTTGTAGCTGAAAAAAAGGAAAAACTTATTTATGAATTTTAACTTTTGTCATATAAAAGTGAGATTCACTTTCAATGGATTATTATGTATACAAATTTACCTTTATATTTATGATAAATGCTCCCTAAATTTTAGTTTTTTTTTGAAACTAACAATTAATTCTTTGTAAGCGATAAATATTGTAAAAAAGGAAAGAGCAAAGGAAAAACACCATCTTTCGTTCGATGTGTTTTTTTACATTTTATTATTATTATTATTTTCAATCGAATCTCTCACAACATAAATAAAATAAAAGGCTGGTGATTCCTATTTAATTTCAACCAGATTTTCGTTTTGTTTATTCTCTTTGATTGATGTCTTTTGAGTGATTTTTTCGCAATTATTCAATTTTGCTTTCAAAAAAAAACTGAATTCTTCAATTCACAACATTCTCTTTAGAAAATTGCATTATTGTAGAATAAATCAACCATAAACCTGAAGTATCCGGCCAGTTAAAATTAGGTATGATTCATTCGGTGTGAAGATTTCACTTTTTAGATTGAATGCAATCCTGCTTGTCACCTTATTTCTTATATTGGTTAAAACTTTGAGCGGACCTGGTTGTCTCTGTTCCAGGCTTGTGTTAGATTTTTCTTCCCTTTTTATAACTGTGTATAAAAATGCCAAACTAATTCCGATCATTTAGCATTAGCTTTAGATAAAGGCCATATTCTATCTACACAGATTTCTCTAAAGCTGTTACTATGCAATTTCCCACTATTTGTAGATGACTTGAAAATATACATAGGAATTAAGGAACCTAACGAATGTTCTTAATTGCAAAGGAACATTGACACACTCTATAAATGGTGCACCAATCGACACCGACAAAACATCGAAAAATGAAACTTTCTGGCTTTTTCGAACAGAATTGTTCAACTTCGAAGTTCAAACCAGATATAACATTTAAATAGCATAATTTCAACCAAAGTTGACTCGATAAAATATCTTGGTATGATCTTTGACCAAATCTTCTTGATTGTCTTCGACTCCAAACTCAATTTGGATCTTCATACAGGCGATATTGTCAAAAAAAAACATATAAAATGTTGAGCTTCACAATGAGAGCAAAAAGCAAATTCAATAAAATAGAATGCGTGCGCATGCTCACAAATAACAGCTGAAAATAGCTGATCACCGATTATGTGGAAACCTATGACCTAAACCACAAATCTACGAACTTTTTTGAAAATATCACCGAAATCTTTAAAATTATCACCCAAGTTCATACGAAATCATCTAAAATGTGTTATTCGGTGATATTTTATTAAATTTGGTGATTAGAATAGGTGAAATTTTTATTAGATTTGGGTGATTTGATGTAAATTTTGGTGATCAAATTAAAATTAGCCGAAATAGCGAACAATTATCAGTTGTTTTCAGCCGAAATTTTGCATTAACAGCTGCAATTTTCAGCCCATAGTAATTCCTGCGGATAGCATGAACTTCGGTCTTCACAGAAATGCGATAAATAGAGTTCAGAGAAACTACTTCCAAAATTGCAATGCTTTTATAATCGAAAATGATATTGACAACAACTTGAAAAGTGACCCAAAATTCGTCCATTAGTTTAAACTCACATTCAATATAAAATTCCCATTTATTAGCAAAAGCTTGCGATTTCAAAAAGAGGGAAAAAAGAACTGTGATACGGTATAGAAATAATTAACATAGCTTATACAAATGATTCTTGTGATATAAGAATTTATTTCTATGCCTGTTTTTTCGAATAAATGCTACGAATATTAAGAATCAAATGGATTATGTGTATTTATCATTTTGAATTGACCATTTGTAGGTTTTCGAGCCAGTGACAACATCGACAAATGTCTATTAATTCCGAAAAGGTAAACATGTGATTTAAAAGCGAATCAGTTACATCTGCTGTCGACCGTTGCTCAAAGGCCCAACAATAAAATGCAGCACAATGACGAACGGCGATCATTATTGGACCAAACGCCGCCTCAAAAGGACCAAATGCATTTATATTGTGCCATAAATTAGAGCGAATTTCGTCAAATAGTCTCATGTGACAGTCTTATTTATGAGCTAATAATGTAAATTTTTTCCTGTTTCATTTTTTTTTTGATTAACTTCTTTTCCGTTTGTTCGAAGTTTGAACTGGGCAAAACAGTTGTTTACGCGTGCTGTTAACCCTTTTACAATGATAAATAGAGAATGGGCGTTCATTCCAAATGGACAATTCAACCGTCGATCTACATTTGAATTTATAAACAAATATTTAAATCAGTGAATTTGAGTTACAAGATGCATTTTTTACATGGAGTTTTTAAAAATCAGCAAAAGAAAGTTCAGATTCGACATCATTGGAAAACAAGAAACATCAATTGTTCAATTAGTAAATTTTGGCAGACGAAAGACAAGTCGTATGAGGCTTGTTGTTTCTTTCCTGAAATGCATTTGAACCCAATAAAATCCATTAGTGTGCTATTTTGAGTCTCTGCAACTAACCGGTTCACATTGTCGCTCCCTATTTTTTATGTGTCACATTTCGTCTGCCTGTGTTGCACAATGTTCCAGGTCAATAGTTTTAACTAATCATTTTTATGATTCTCTAGTTTCATTTTTTTTGTTTCAGAATTTTTTTCTCTCGCTAGTCGGTTTTTCTCCATTTGTCGGAAACGCCCATTTCCATTCACACAGTTGATGAAGCTATTACAACTAAGCGTACGTGGTCATTTCATAGTGACGAGACTGGGAACTCAAAAAAGAAACATAATCGAATGAAAGGGTTGAACATTGTTTCTGTTTATTAATTTTCAGTTTGTTAACATAAATGGTTGAAGCATTTTTGGTGGTGTAATTTATTATTCGAGTGTGACGCTGCAACTTGCAAGAACGTTTTTTTCGTGTTTCAACCGAGTGCATTTCGTCGAACCAATATCGGTGAGTAACGTTTTTAATTCGTCTCGTGTTGCTTCAAATGAGAATCCACACTGATGCTTATCGAAGAAAACGCTTGATGAACACATAAACGATCACGTTTGATCGGATATTCAGGAATTTAATCAACATTTCGCAACATATGATCGACAAAATGACTTTTAGCCACAAATTGAGTGACAATCTGGATTAATTTTCATTCAAATGTTGTTGTTCGGGAAATGTGGAAGTCAATCGGATATTTGGTATTTGACTTACCTCGCTGAATGTCATCTCATTTCAGTCAATGAAGACAGCATATGATTTTCACATCCTAAGCATGGATCATGGAACTAGTGGAAATAGCACAGATGTTCTCTAGTAGTATTAATGTCAATTATCAATCAGAAACCCGTTTACAATATCCCAAAATCGATCAATTCCCTAATTTTTCGATAAATCGGTCGATTTTTGTCGCAAAAATGAACAATTTTATTTTTCGGAAAAATCCACTCCTATCACAATTTTAGTGGGCTACAAAAAAGCAACATAAAATTAATGCACCCCTTTTTCGTGTGCAGTTCACATTGAGATTACAACTCAATTCTTTTTTTTTTTTAATGAAAAAACATGCGAAAAAACAGTGTCATTTATCTAATGTGCGATAATATTAGACACGCTCACCCTTCATCCGATAACCAAACTACTTTGCCGTTATTATTTTACAGATTTTAGGAAATGATAGTCCATAATGACTCGGTGTTTTTTTATTTGCGAAAAAAGGATTGTCAAGGAAGTTAGTGAATATACTGTACTATTGAATACTACATACTGGTGGGTGAACGAATGTGTGAATCATAAGAGGAGGTTGTACTATCGATGATTAGCGTGGCTGTACATGAACAACAAAAAACGTACAAAAAATCCCACTGTTTGAAATTGTTATTTTTTATCGCACGTTTATTTTCAGAGCAAACGAATCAATCATATTTGATGCTCGGTTGCATTCGTGGCACATGCCATTGTGTTCTTAGATATTGTATGTCAACAACGACGCGTGCATATATTTAAAATTGTATATATTCGAAGACATGGAAACTGGTGTTGAACTCAAACTTGAAGTGAAACTGAACTTTAAAACAATTACTCAGAAGTACGAATTTGCAATCGTGGAAACCGTTGGAATAATTATTCTTCGGTTTATTGAATAAACAATTGGTGTTGATTTGATTTTTTTTCACTGCACTATTGCTGTAGGATTAGTCCACCGACTGTTCAAAACATGTCCTTTTCAAAACATTTCACAGTTGCTGAAGCTATTTAATCCCGTTAAAGTAACAAAGATTTTGAACACTTTGCATTCCATACGGTCTACATCATTGATAAAAGACAAATATTTGGAAATTGAATTGGTTGATAACCATTTCAATAAATGCATGCTTTGGCGATTTTTTCGCAGTAAATCACATTTTCTGTTTCCAAACCCGTATGAGACAACCCTTCGGAAAACGTGTCATATATGTATATTATTATAGAAATTCTCACTATAAAATTCGTGGGTGAATGCAGCAAAACGAGAGGAAATGATCTACTTTCAACGTGAAACTTTGACAAGCCACAAGCCAATGGCTTGAAGCTATCGTGAATGGGTTGAAAAGAAATTAATCGACTAATCTATTCTATTCCTGATACTAATATATGTCTACTGGAAATTTCTCACGAATCTTTGGCACAAAAATGCACAACAAATCATCCGATTTTCCAAAAAATGTCAATTTATCAGCCGAAAACTAAATATTTTTATAGATTTTGTCGGATTTTTTGACACCGAACGGTCATAATAGTTCGGATGAAAGTTCCATCAGATGAAATTTTGTTCGGCATGCCAATCGATATGAATTCACTTACCCTTTCGAATATAGCGATTAAAACGCGAGCATTGATGCAGTAAACGTGTACGTATGTAATGTGTCACGAGATTATCCTAAACTTAGTTAAGCTGAAACTCAAACAATATTACAATTTTACGTTTCGTCCCTATTTCAAATGGCCAATCCTAATGCAATGCACATAAACAGTGGCAACGTTCATTTCAACCCTATGCTATGTTTGCATACATTCAATTGTATCGACAAGGTTCGAGCAAATCCAACGTTTATGTTCAATTGAACTACTGAGTGAAAATGCAAAGGGAACATACGGTCGTACGTCTTATTTAGTCTTGTGTTTCGTCGTCATTTCAAAATGTTTTAAATGTATTCATCATGTTGAAATTTCGATTTGCTCATTTGCAGGCTTAGGGCTTTATTTCAAATTTAATGTTTTCGTTTTTTGAAACATCAACTATTCTGTTATGGAGTTGCGATTTTTCTTCTCTTTTTTTCAAAACATTCAAATTCAATTAAAATTAATTGTTCGTATTCAGTTGAATGGATTGAGATGGATATTTGTATATAAGCTGCTTTGAAGCGACGAGAATTTGTGTATTTTGATTGATCGAAATCGGTTTGCTTGTTCGCATGTTCGAACTACAAATTTTTCTCCTTCAGAACAAAAAGAATTGCTCTCAACTTCAGTGCGTGTGTGGTTTTTGTGTGTAATTTTCTGTACCAATACATTCCAACACATGATTACAGGATAAGGCAAGCATTCATATCCATATTATTTTGTTATTGTTTTTTTCGTGTAACGAACAATTTTAACAACGAATTTTTGTTCAAGTTTTGCGGTTTTCCTCTCCTGAGATGTCGATATTAAAATACAAACACGTCCACACAAAACATGTGCACTGCGATAAATTTCAAGAGAAAAAACAACTTTCTATGGGTTATTATTATGAGCGGCAGAGACGAGCAATGAAATTGATGTAAGAAGCAAGAACTCTTTTCTATTGTTCACACTCAAGTATTATCTTTGATGGTTTTTGTGGTTTTGCAGCCAATCTCTTCGTTTGCTCTCGTCCGACTGTACGATGAAGCTAACGGAATGCGAATGAGAAAAACTTTAATTATTATCGCATGAAGTCACTCATGAAATATATTCGAGATATGTTCATTTCGAAATTTTGAAATTAATATCGGTCGTTCGGTTCATTGAGTAAAACAGACACGAGGCTAGAAGCAGCCACTCTCTTCTGTTGCTCTCTCAGTTTCAGTACCAAAATCGATCTTAAAAGCAATCATTTTGATTATTCACATTGTTGACAAATTTAATGCTTGAACACCAGTTTCAATTTGGTCTTTTTTATCTAAAGGCACGTATTTTTAACCAAAACTCTGTACCTGTAATGATCGCGTTAATCAAGACAACAACGGCGACAATAATCATTAGACTAATTTTTATTGAATGCCCTCGATACGTCGATCCACCCTCACATCATCGCTCTCACAATTGGTTTCATTGTCAAATTTAATGTGAAAAATGCTCATGCGTGACATTTGACTGCATCTAACGAGCTGCTTTTGCCATTCGTGTGATTTCAGGATCACGTTTGCTCGGCCAAATTCAGGCGAAGGATGCAATTTCGCAAATATTTTTGTACAATTTTGTAATGATTTGTAAATAAGCGATGAAAATATAACGAGCACACAACAATTCGGGGGTGAATAGGAAACGAGAAGAAAAAAAGACTCACCCAATTCAATGTTTACAATGATTGTGTATTATTTCCACAGTTTCGAGTAAAAATGCCAACAAATTGCACATATTTTCATTTGATTTTGTACACAATCATCGGAACAAACAATGGAGTTCGTCGTTTTGTTTGATTTGGATTGTTTGCAAGTTGACGCTCGTTCATTCTTTCGAAGCTATTATTTTGTTCTCTCTCATATCGTATTCGCTGTTTGGCTGTGTGTTCCGTTGGAAGTCAGCTCACACATATATTGTGTAACTGAAGCAGAAAACTGCATCACAATAAGCCGAAGTTGGTGTGCTCACGTGATCTCGCCTCATGAATATTTATACGGTTCGAATCGTTCGCATGCACTGATGCCTATTAAATTGCTTCAATAATAATAACACAAACACTTAAATGATTGAACGCGTTCAACATAATTTGCGTTCGTCGTCAATGAAATCAATGCGTTTTGATGCTGTCAATTGAGAAGACTTTTATTTGACGGGTGAATGGGACAGTGCGCGTGCTCATGTACTCTCATGTCATTCGTAACAATCGAAAATATTGTTTAGTCGTTTCCGGTCATAAGTATCTCAAAGGTAGTTTGCGTGTTGTTAGGACATTATTTTTTTCAGGGAATAATTTGGTGTCTCACAGAGAATGGTGTAGGTGAATTCCATTCTTGTAGCTATGAACAAAACAATCAGAATAATAAGCATTTATTCATTGAACTTGTCGATTGTTTTGGAAATATTCATATTTGAACCCATAACTTTCAAACAAATACCGCTATTGACTGGGGTTGAGACTGAAGTGAATTTCGAATAATGGTTCATATATTTGAAATTCCGTTGAAATGAATTATTTAAAAAAAATTGTAGAAAAATATTTTTAGATTTTTTCAAGAGTCGTTGATTTCTATTCGGTACTCCCGATATCGTGGGATATCGTGGGATGCGTGCATGACCCATTTTATAGAGTTCTTTTTTCTAGAACAAATGGAGTTGAAATCTGACATAGTTAGCCTTACAATCGCCCCGTGCTCGATATTTACCGAAATAGAATCAATCTACAAAATGGAATTTTCTATTTAAAAATTATTTTCCTCGGCAACACCAGACTCGCGGCTGAATGAAGCAGACTTTTATTAAAGAAGACTCAAACGTCGATAATGAAATATTTGCCTTATCATTTTAGACTGGACTGTCTATTTTTAAATCGAGTAATCAAATCCACAGCGGTAAATTGATGTTGAGTCATCTACTCAGATTCAAATCATCAATAATAAAACCAATGTATTAAAGTCTTTATCAACGAATACATTCAAACTGTAGATACATTATATTTTCCCTGTATAGAAAAATGGGTAGCACCGGAGACTCATTCCCATTTTCCGCCTCGTACCAAAGCATTGAATAGAAAAAAAAACAATATTTGAATAAGCAAATAACGAGCGAAAAAAAGTGTTAAAATGCATGTGACAAATTATCATGTTTGCACATCGAATTAAAAATTAATCCGTATCGTGCATATGCATTGTCGAACTGTACTGAAAACACACACGACATTTTGCATACAATTTGAATGCGACAATGATTACATGTCATTTGATTTGTTTGCACGGTGAAAAAGAGCAAACGAAAGAGCAACTGTTTTTTTTTATAAGCGTACAACGTTTAGCGTAAGTAAAGAAAGAACTGAAAAAATTAGACTTTGTTGAACGATTCGCAACGGTTACGAATATTCTCACGAGAGGTACAGGGCACACGGTAGTTTTGCAACGGTTAAGGACGTTTTGGAATTGAAAATGGGTTGTAGAATGAAATCGAAAAGGATTACATCAACATTTATTTATGAGCAACGTTCTTCACGCTCTTTTTGTAAATCGATTTTGATTTTGTGTGTGTTTTTTTTTCATTTGCAACTCTTTCGTGTGCTCTCGTAATGGAATTTGCCTTCAATTTTATGGTAAAAATTTATTTATGATCCGGCAAATGGTACATATTATCGATGAATAAATCATATTTTATGAGCAATTTGTGTCGAAATTTCGTTGCGAATGCCTAAAACGATGGTTTGAAAAAAAAACTACATTGTATACATTTTTGCGCACGTCCAAACTAATTGTCGATATGTGAGGTTTAGTTCAATTGATTTTTTGCCGTTTCTTCTGCAGTGAAAATGAAGCAATGAAGCCATTCGAATGAAAAAAAAATCCGCCGTTCATTAAATCCAAATCATGTGCAATCGCATCGCTTACTCTATTCTTGTAATGCAGCCGTTTGCTTGTAACTATTTACAGCCGAAGAGATAATCCAAACAATTACCTAGGATTATCTGGCTTTCACTATTTCGATATTGAGCGACTGACTACTCCACTGTTACCGCATCAATTTTTATTTCACCTTTATCGCATGCGTGGGCTTAGGTTAATTCGCACAACTCGTAAATGTCACATGAATTTGGTGCGCCGTCTGTTTGACAAGTGATTATCTCGTTTGCACTAATCGTATGCACGTGTATTAAAATTGATAATTGAAATGGAATGGTGGATTTAATGCATAGGGCCAATTGTACTGTGCCGCTGCAGCCGATGGCAACGAATCGTTAATAAAAAATGATTTTTAACCGGAATATTTCCGCATGAGTGCGTTTTCAGCCCATTTTGAAGTATTAAAGAGAAGAAATCGAGTCTGAAATCATAACGCTTCCAAATCAATTGCATCGGATCGACGATTTATGATGTTGCAAACGCTTAATAAACTCAATCTGTTGCGCAAATCAGCATGCCGATTGCAATTGTGCCAAAAAAAAATCTCAACCCTATCACGAAATCACACTGCAATAAACTGTGATCTTCATCGAAGAATGGTCTGGTACTAGATGGTGGTAATAAGTGTATCTCGTGATGTGTGAGTCCTGCAGCTCTTCTCCCAGTCCCAATCCTTTGCGTATCGAATCAGGCACATTTCACGGTGTCAGAGCGTCAACAGGGATGCGCATCAACCCATTCGAAAGTTACTTTTTTCACTCTGGGTAGCATATGCGTAGTCATGGTTTGGATATAACACCATACAGAATAAATTGTATCAATCTGCTGCCAGGTTCGTTAAGCAGAGGCTAAAGCAATCTCAACACTGTCTTTGGCTTCGAAAACAACTATTTTTATTAACGTTCTATGGAAAAGACTGTCGAATGTGTTGCATTGAAAAATTTAGTCTCTGCTTGGATATTATGTTCGCTTTGAAGCATTCGATATGCAAAATGAAAACTTTACACTTTGTTGAGCCATGATACGGACCGTACTTTTTGTACGAGTTTTTTGAAACCAATGAAGCACTTCTACTGCGTATTTCGACTGCGTTTTTACTAATCATGTGTCGAAAACAAGCTGTTGACAGTATTAATAATAATTCATTATAATATCAATTTGTACGACGACGAATATTGCAATGAGTAGCAGTGAACAGGAGGTGAAAAGTAACAGCATTAATGAAATTATAATGGTTATTTATTATTCACATTTGTGTTCCGTTTTGCATAGCGGTTTGGTATGGATAGTCGTTGACTGTGGCTCACTTATAATGTATGTCTGTGGATGAAGTTATTTGCTTAAACGACGCATGAAAAAAACCTTTAGCTGCTGACAATGCATAAGACCGATTGATGTCTATTTTAATATTAAACATCATAAATAACAATTTTGCATGGTTTTTCATGCATATTTTGAGTTTTCAATCAACCGGAGCCGCTTTGGTTTGGTTCATCTGAGGCAGGTCGGTGGAATTTACGATGAAATCGATTCTTTCATAATTATTGAAGTGAAAAACGAATTGAATTTTCGTCCAGACGTTACGTCACGTCTGTAAGGATTCCTTGATCGTAATGGATATTTATGAGGCTTGGGCCACTGATCAAATGACTCTGGCGGCTTTTCATTTTTTCTTCACATCACCAAGAAAGTCATGCGCCCATCCAAACACTTCAGAAGATTCTTCAAATTAACAACTTGTAAAACGCTCTGGGCGTCAGAGTCTATCAACGCTGCTCATCGCTTGTTAACTACACTTCGATTATTTATTACTTTCATTTTCAACATGTTTTTTCTTCTCAAATCCATTTTTGAGAATTTGTTTTTTTTTATTCTAATAAAATAAATACCCTTTTGTTGAAACGCGTTATGCGTTTTCATAGTTGAAATGGTATCGATATAAACAATCCGAAACAAAATCAACGATTAAATTGTAACAGTAAGAAAAAGAGGCAGCGAGCTGAAAAAATGAGTTCATAGCTAACAGATACAACGAAAATCCCCATCTAAAAACTCATAAAGTTAGGAGAGCGCGTAGAGAGTGAGAGAGGAAAAAAGGAGCGAATAATATTTATTACGTTGTTAAAGTCTATAACAATGAAATCGAATAACAATGGCATAGAGAAAAAAAGCAGCAAAGAGGCGAGAGAAAGAACACATTATTGCTGCACAAAAAGAGTTGTATATTGTTAACATACGGCAGCCAGTCAGTCATGAGAGGAGGAAAAAACACACGGAAAAATCGCAAGAGAGCAAAAGAGTTGAACAGAGCCGAATGACTAGGGAATCACTACAGAATTATTGAATCAGGTCGGAACGATACAGCAGGCTTTAACACACGTCAGTTTCATTTTTTTTTGTTTAAGGATTTTATTGTAATTTCAGAGGCAACAAGATGAGCAAAAAATTACATTCGATCGACTGACGATGAGATATTTTTCCGAACACACATTCGATGATGTACATATTAATAAATCTAGATTTTCAGTCAATCGAGAGTTTTATTGACTTCGATCGACCGTTTCGACGTCACATGATATCAACATAATGTGCATAAACTGGAGTGATGTGACCACCCATCATTTGTATGTTTTTTTTGTTTCTTTTTTCATTTGATTGGTTTTTGTATAATTTATGTAAGTTTTTTCATGAAGTTCTTGATGAAGTCTTTAATTTCGTGCAATTAATACCATACTCAAGTATCTGGATTAAAATGAAGTGATATGTGATGCAGCTACGCAAATCATTGTTGCAATTGTTTCTTTCGATGTGGAATCACGTGTGTATTGAGCAATCATGTTGGAAGAACAGCGTTTGATGTTTCTCCAACGCGTGTGTAATATCATCGACTAACGAAGTGAGAATTTTAATGAAAACATACGGCTTTCCTTTCAATCAGAAAGATGGAAAGGCAAGGTGAAACAGTATCAGAAAGAAAATTATAGTGATTTTGAAGGTCAAATTGGATTTAAATTTAGATTTGTGATAAGACCCGAGAAACGGCCAACTGGCCGAGTGTCCGAGTGCCCAAGAGAGGAAAAGCTTGAAAAATGATTAAAATAAACATTATGATAAAGCTAGAAATGTAAATTGTGAGAACGGATATAGTGAACTGATACGCAAGTCTTTTGAATGAACAATGTTCGTTGAACATTTTTATCTAAACCAAAGTTATTATTGAATGTAAACAACTATATTCGTTTTCTCAATGATTAACTGAAAAAAGTACATTCATTCATACGAATCTGAACAAATATGAACCTCCGCTTATATCTTGCTTCGTTCTTCACATTGTGTTCGTTAAAAAGATTATTTACGACAATATGATTTAATAAGATCCCATTTGTGTCACATGTGCTTGCATGAATATTTGTTATTTTAACTCATGATTTTTGTCAATGCTTTATTTTTCTTTAAACTAACTTAATAGAAAGTACAAAAACCTTTTATTCACACAAAATCCCATTGTCGTATGCACAAAAAAGAAGAAAAACAATCAATATCAGTAATGTATTGGAATCGAGCATTTGCGAGCAAAGAATTATGTTGTATAAAAATAAAAATATTGCCTTCGAGCGATGTCGATATATTCGAACCGTAAGATTTATGAGAGTATCGTGTTGTGTTATTGTCAGGATATTTTTCACTTTGTTTGTGCTTCAAGTCATAACCAGTAGAATTCACAAGATTATCTTGTCAAACAAGAAGAATTGAGATATTTTTTTTACAGATAAATGAGATTTCCTTCAAATTCAATGGAGGTGATGTTCATTTCTAAGCTTAAGAGCAGAGGTATAGATAAAGTGCAGAGGAAAAGATTCACAAAAAGATTTTCAAAATGAATTTAATTTATGGAAATTTACTTGATGATAAAGCCATTCTTTTCAAAGTATTTAAACGTATTAAATCTTGAGTTTATTCTATAATATTCTATCTGTGAGTGAATTTCCCCGTTATCTCTACTTATTGCTTGAGACTTAGCTTCTTAGCACTAATTGAAAAAATACCCAAATATTGCCCAAAGCAGACATTGCGCATTTCATTCAATCGATAAATATTCAAACATAACTTTTTGGCAGAAAAAATGCAGTGCGAACGAAATTGAATAAACGGATGAAAATAAATCATTATGTATGTGTTGAATTGAATGCATGCATTGCAATTGGACGCAAGCCAAGTACATGATTCTATTGTTTCGATCGCGTTTCCCCTTTTTTCACATCGAAAATACACCGTGGCTTATGTACAGCCGACACTAAGTCCCGCCCAGCGCACACGTAATCGTATCATTTCCTTTTTGTCGCTGTACACGTTGATGATACATAACAGTATCGAGCAATTTGGCTGTGCGACGACGAACACATGATACTCTCAGACAATGTTTTCACGGCTTTCTCTCGTTCTATTTACTTTTACACATCGAAATGATAGCAGTACTTTCGTAACAAATTCATCTATCGTTGAGCATAATAAAATGACGGCGCTTGAAACTCGTGTACACACAATATACAGGCGCATTCATGCAAGCAATAGCAAAACGGCAGTCACATCTAGTTGTTCGATTATTGTTATTATTATTGAAACATTGTTTGACATGTAATATTTAGCCGTTGTTTATATTTATGTATTTGTATTATGGCGCAATTGAAGTGGAATACAATAGCGGGCCCTTGAAACTGATATGATTTACAGTCGCGATAGATGTTTATGTATTTCATTTATTCCATGGCGGCTGCATGGAAAATGCATGAAATTTCCTGAAGAACGTTGCAAACGGACAATAGACACCCTTCTTCAATGGCAAAAAATATGTAATACTTATGCCAAGTCTGCAGCACTATTTTCAACAGATGAGACATTTACATCACCATGGCAACTTCACATGGAACGAGGCTCGATTACTTTAGAGTGAATGCTACCGAAGACTCACTTTTATCCGACTCTGAATATGTGTTTGCAATGAACTCATTTATGCACAATGCACATATGTAATGTTTATAGGGAGAGAATGATATATGTAAAATGGCAGTTGAATTTCCGGTTTTATTAAAATAATTTTAATATTTAAATTTACTTATTCAATCAATGAATGAAAATCTATTTTCAATGTTGACTTTATTCCATTAGTTTTCTATTTAAATTCTTTAAATTATTATAGTTCTTGGAAAAGCGAATAAAAGCGAATATAAATGTCGTAAATTTTGCTTTTTTGTGTTTTGGCGTGCCTAGACTTGGACATAGGCATAATTGAAGGCATCTGGCTACATTTAAATTTTACTTCGCAGTTTTGCTTAGATAACACATTTCTTTATCAATTTAAAATACCTATCTGTACATCAATACATTATAAGCTTCTAATCGTGAATTCGGTTAACCGAAGCTCTTGCTCAAAATCATGCTTTTGTTGACAGCAAGCAATGATTTCTTGACAAAAAAAGAAAACAATATCGCAGATTCATTGCTTCAATTTTCAATTGTTAGCAAATTGATTTGAATCATTCATTTGTACATTCAATAAATATTTGTGCGAAAAAAAACATACTCAAACACCCAAGCGAATGAATTTTATTACAAGACAATATTCAAAGTTGTTCAATTTGTAGATCTTGAGTTTCGAAACGAGGGACGCGATAGACTTGCAACTTCCTCGAAAACAAAAATCAGCAATTTGTTTACCATTTCTCAGGCAGAAAATCTCTTTTCACAACCTTATTCAGCAGAGTTAAAAATATTTCTAAGAAAGTCAAAGTTGAAAACATTCTTTATGAGGTTTTTCTTCCTTTCTGCGAGGTCAAATCCTCTCTATCTACTACTAGGAACTAGAAATATGTTTTCGCCACTCGCTTACTCATCTTTATGACCACACATAAAGTTTTATGTCCAAATATCCGTCTAAATGGGCTAAATCCCTAATTTTATGACCAAATACGGTTTCAAATTCCTTGTCTCATCATCAAATATTTCGTTTTGCTTTAGGAAAACAAATTTCGAAATAATTTTCAGGCAATTTATATTGATGGCTATTAAATGGGTTTCGAACATTCCAATAAAATCGGAAACAATATGCAACTTTGTGAGAGATGACCTTAAATCGAAGAGAAGTTTCTTGAAGAAAGAGAGTAATGAAAATAAAAACTAATGAAAAAGACCTTTTGACGAATTCGCCGAGATTCAAATTGTTATGGATAGAAAAAAGATAAACATTATCAATATCTCTATCTCTAATGAACCAACCTAATTTTACTGCTGAATCAATTCACAGGAATACAACAAAACAGGCAATGATTATATTCGAGCAAAAGCTGTATCTTTGAAACATGTGTTTTCAAGACAAGCGAAGAATACAGACGTGATTTTTGTAGCTATAGTCTGTGTATGTAAAAATTACAGATTTTTGATAAAACAAAGAAAAGATATGAAAATAAACAAACATAAAAACAAGAATACAAAAGCGGCACGTGCAGCGAGCATTTAATCAATTATAAAGGGTAAATCCAAGTGATTGTTATCAATAGCACACACGATCGCCTTTTATTCACTCGAACTTTGATGTACTTCGTACTCCCTGTGGGTGCGTCTCACTCGAATTGGATTTGGATGTTTATTTTACCGTTCACGGAATTATTATTACTGATTATTTTCTATTTAAGAAGAAAAATCAAACCAGTAATTATCCGGCCTCAATACGAACGCTGATTTCCAGCTATGATTTTAATTATGTAAATGGTTGGATTTAAATGAATTTAATGAGTCTGTTGACAGGTCACATTGGGAAGTGCTTTGTTTTATTCACTTTTAGAAAATAATAATGAGTCCATTTGAAGTAAGCTATTTCAATGGGTAGGCATTTAGCAGCGATTTTCCATTTGAAATCCCAAACATCTATAGTATCGATAAATCTCTTTTAAACGAAAATAAAATCAGATATTCACTCGTTATGTTACGTATTTTGTTGAAGAGCTCTCTCATTATTATTTCATCTTTGAAGATGCCGGCAAACAGCACTCAAGTGTTTCTCTATCAATTGTTTGCTTTTTAAATGACACCCTTCGCTTCACTTCGTTACAATAACATTCGATAATCCAGTTTCGCATTCTATTATCATATTTATCTGATGAATATTTTTCATCTATATTTTTGCCTAGTACCTGACAACCAAAGGCACTACTGGAATTCTTTTTTTTTGCTTTAGCGTTGCCGATAAATGCGAATTAAATAGCATTGATGTTACAAAAAAGTGGGAGTTGGCAAAGACTTAAAGATTTTACTCGGATTTGATCTTCTCATACAGGTTGTGATTATTTATGCACGGGATGCTCAAACGGATAAACATATTTAAGTAATACTTTCTGTACGTCTTTCTTGAAAGATTATCCTAATGATTTTTGTTTCAACTGAACTGTTCGCAATCAGTAGTTGTTGATGAATTTAAAGAACCCAGTTTGTCTCAACGCCAATTTTTATTCAGAATAAATCAAGTCAAAAAATAATTTCAGAGTTACCTATTGTGGCGGTTCGTTAAGATTGAAAATGCTCAAATATAGAAAAATATTAAAATGTAAAAACATTTTAATGACTTATTTTCAAATCCTATTCACCTTCTCGCTTCATCCTTGTTTTACCTTGATATTTGCATGCAATTGTTGAGAAGTTAATAATCTCATTACGGTCGCTTGAAAAAACATCAAAGAGCATTTCTGCTTCGTTCCATCCAATAAACAGACAGGCACTTTGTACATACAAATGGACATGCGAAGGAAAACAAAAACATTGAAAAACATTTCTGCTAAACGTTTTAGTGCTTATTTGATTGAAATGTTGATCCCATTTTTCCACATTGCTCATTCCATTGGCAATAAATGTCGACCTTTCAGAATTGCATTTGAAAGACAAACAATGAAAAATATGTTCGGTTTGTTGAATATTTGAAAAAAGGAGTTCATTTTATTACTCCGACGAATTACCTGCTCGTTGTAAACATTGTCAATACCACATTTGAGCTTTTCAACGATGCTGTAATGGCTGAGGTTGAGTGGTTCAAATATTCAAGTGAAATATGCAATATGAAAATACTTTCGTAGGCGGCAAAATATAAAACAGTTGTAGGGCTGCAAGTTTACGGCGTTACAGCCGATTTGTGCGAGTCCGAATTGTATGCGTCACATGTAGATTTTGAGTATCATTCCGCGTTTTTCATCGCGCCGAAGTGAGTAACGTTCATTCTGAATTTGCTGCTTTTAAAAAGGGTTCAACATGTTTGGATCGAATCTAAAGTACAAAATGTGACTTTGAAGTGGTTGTTCATCACATAGCATCAAAATAAATTCAAAGGAATCAAGCATGGCCCTCGTGTATACCTCATACATCAATAGAGGTAAATATGACGTAACATTTGCAAATAGTGTTTAAATTTGAATAACGGTCCTCATGCAATGAAATGGCATGCAGAATACGTGTTGAGTGTTTTACCCAGATTTTACCGATTCCGCTTTTCACTCGCTATTGAGTGCCTATGGTATTTATGGTGTTGTGAGCTTGAAAATCCAAATTTCATGTTGATGTTACCGGAATTGTGACTGCCATTCGAAAATCAATGCGAGAATATCGCAAAATGACAGACGAAACAAAAAGAATGTCATTCAATGAAATTGACATTTCAAGTTGAATAAAATGTAAACAAAACATCAGTCGCATTGCTGCCATCATGCAATGCTAGCAAGTCTCTCTCTCTCTCTCTCTCAATATCACTATATTTTGGCAGTTGTGTCTTTGCTATTGTTTAGCTGTTGCGCAAGCCTACTATATTTGTTCGATTGCATTCGGTGCATTTCTCCAATATATCATCATCGATGGAAGATGTTCCATTGTAAACTGAAGAGGGTCAACATTCAAATGGAATTGAAGCGGCAAATGTATGGATTAGAACTATGTATGCCGTTTGCCCGATGTTATTGTTTTTTATGTACTATATGAATTTCATATTATGAAACGTAAGGCATAATGCGAACTTTACGAACTTTGTGATTATCATTATAGCTATGTTTGGCCTTGTCACTGGTACATTTGGAAGTTCACATAATATCGTTTAATACATAATATCGTTGTTCATCAAATTTCCCTATTTTTAATAAAAAATTGATCTGTTCCTTTTGGCTGAAAATAAGATGAGATATTATCAACAATCAATTTAAGATTTTGATTTAAGTCTTATATCCGATGCGTTCACAGCACTGTGTTTAACAGTGGTGGTTTAGCGCAATGGTGAATACATGCATATGTACGATAACTATATTTATTAACAAAATTCACCGTCTCAAGCGTTCGTGTGAGGCCCCTAGGCCTATCTTATACGTTCTATGTACAGCTCGAACTTAAGTTGTAGCTCGAATATAATCTCTGATACAGATACAATATAAGTGCAGTTGTCCATAACTGCTTGCACTATCATTTGCAATTAAACACATCTCAACACAAACGATAAAAAAACATCGCCCAAATGTGTAAATCACTGAAAAAATTTCCATTTGCTTAGTAAAAATGCTGAGTCAGTACGTGAATTGTACAAAAATAGTTGCCAAAATGAAGCCGGATGGATTTAAGTAAAAGCAATTTGACACTAATCCTCGTATCAATAACAGCTTTATTGCACAATAATTTACTACAATTTCAATTTGTGTGTTTCCCACATTTAAAAAATCATTAGTTCCGAATGTGCCAAAGACCTTCCGAATGTTTACTCTAAGCCCAGAGCCCACACTGTAGCAATTCATTTTATTCGTTTATTTATTCATGTCATTATCGACAGTGCATTAGTATAAATATCGTCATGCACCACACATCGCACAGCGACAAGTTCATTTCAATGTGTAATGTTTTAGAATTGATTGTGGTTAGTTAATATTAAATTTCGATTAAAAATATCCCGTATGTTTGTTCCGATTCCGGTCACCACCTTCTATGTATGCAAATCAATCTCAGCCTGGCTTCGATACGAGAGGCACAACTAATATCAGTAAAATGAAAGGGAGACAGTCAACAGCCAACAGTTTTCGAAGTTAGAGTTCATGTGCCAGCAAATCGAATTAATTTATTCATTCGCTACTCACACACAGCGTAAAATCGGATTCCTGCTAATAATGCGTACAGCGTAATTTCAGGCATCTCACCCCCTTTTCCGTGCGGTTTTTTTGATAGAATAAAAGAAATGAAAAAAAACTCATTGGCAGAGAATGCAAGAAATTCGTTTATTATTTTTGTGTCTGCGGCTTTGGTATGGTCAAACTCCACTATTATTAAAAAAGTTGGCCGACGAAAAAATGTTGGAATGATAAAACCACTTGAAGTAATCCTGAATTACAAAATTACAGAGATTTTTGTTTGAACTTTTTTAATTTCAAAAAATATTCCAAATGCGAAAGAAGCGCCACTTAATCAACGTTCTTCGAATTTTCTATTATTTCTACAATTTAGCTGAAATTTATTATAGGGAGATTCTGTTTAATTTGAACGGCAGGATTCAACTTGTTTTGGTCTAGACTCGAAAAAAAAAATCTCCGAGAAAATTAGCATTCACCGAGACAAATTGCATTTTTACATCACTTTTTCATTCATGTAATAGTGTTGGGTTATAAATTACACATTTTTTAAAATGAAATTTAATTGATGTCGTCATATACGCAGTGAGACAAATGTTAAACAAAAAAAAAACCATACCGATATTAAGAACACATGTTCACGTTGTGCACAAAGTGCATTAATAAATAATAAATGATTTGCATTTTTTCGCTTGCTCTTTCATTTGAATAGAAGGTTGATATCAAAACGAATTCAAATAGTTGGCTGTAAAGTTGTTTTGCATGTGACATGTATGAAACGAGGTGAAGAAAACAGTCACTATCAATGAACAGGAATTGCTTTGTTTTAACACTCGTGTGTGGCTCAACCAATTAATCATTTGTGCGTCATTTTATTTTCTTTCTCTTTAAAGAGCAGCAAATGAGTCACAACAAATCCCGTCAACACCATAATAGCACAAATTACACGGTCTCTTGTTGCACATTGTGCTTTGGTTGTTGAGGGTGTTCCTTTTACAATGCTTCAGCTAAATGGGTTTGATTTATATGCTGACATTAGAGCAAAGCGAAAAATATGTCACAATTATGGAAGCATTTTAAAAGAACTGAAACGAGATATGACATGTGAGATACGAAATGTCCGGAGGTGTTTGTTGTTATTTGTGCTCTTTGTTGAGCTGTTTATTAGTTTCTAATTTAATTATTATTTATTCTCGTGGGCTTATAGATACATTTAATGCTCTCTTCATTACAAAATTATTCTATAATTGTTGTTACATTAAATTGTTGACTATGGATCTCGGAAATGTGTCGGAAATAAATGGTTCGAATTAAGGAGTAAGTAAATGATAGTCAAATTACAAGTAACATGAATCCATACATCAAAACATTCTTTTGGCAGGATATTTGGCACAAATTGTATGGATGAGCTGTCATATTTATCATTGAATACCAAAACAACACCATTGTCAACGAACTATATTATTATTTCGATATATTACTGAAATATGTGATGCACTCATATTTCAACATCAACTGAAATCATTCAAAGGGTGTTCAATCATAACATGCTTATGAAAACCGTTTCAGCAAGCAAATAAACAACATTTTAACACAATGTCCCAAAGAGCGTTTTTGCGAAGAAAAAAATATTGTTCAAAAACTAAATTAGTGAGTTTAACAACATCTTCCATATGCTAACAAGACTGTCAACTGTGGTCGCCTCATATTGTCATATTCAAGCTGCTTCATTTCTTAGAACATACATAATGAGTGTGTGAATTTCTTTTAAACACACATTTCATTACAGATATTCACATGAATAAATAGTAGAATAAATTGTCTCCAACAATGTCCATTGTGGATTCAACGTACTTTGAGGTTTTGTGCCATTTTAGATAGCATTTGTTTCATCAAATTATAACCCTTTCCACTGCGGCACTTTCGAATTTGCAATTTCATTGAAATTAACGAAACCACTAAAAAACTTTTGCTTCAATGCCATATTAATGTCCACATTATTGTTTCCATGTGACAATGTGCAAAGTATGCGAACAACGTCATTCGTGAAATGTCTGAATATTTTAATAATTTAACCGCAATATGCTCGAAAATACCTCCAATCATTATTTATTCAGACAAATTTGATATGAGCAGAAGAATGACAGTTTAGGATTTCTTTTTTATTATTTAGTTAGTTAGCACGGGCCTACTTTAATATTCGAAATGCAGGGCAAAACTATTCTTAGGAATTATAATTTTGTAAGTTCAATTAAAGTTTTGAAACACAATGGTCTAAACAATTCACTCTCTAAATCGTCAGACAATAACGTAAATGCTATTCCAAATAAACTTTCAATTTACTCGAAAATTAATTTCGGATAGTTTGCAAACCAAATTCACGACATTCGTAAACAAAACCAGTGTTTAATAAATGAAAGTCGAGCTCTGAATCTTGCGCACGCTGCAATACACAAAATGTTGTTTATTTAACGCTTGTTTTGTTTAATGTTGTTGATCGGCGCAGAGCAGTTTGTTTGGGCTAACTGTTGGTGGCACAGGAACCCCATTTCATTCCCAGTCTTGAAAATTACAATTTTAAAAATTCTGTTGAACACCAACAAATAATAATAACTTAATATCTAATGTAATTCATAAAACTATTCATTTTGATGGTCATATGCACTTCAAAGACACCGCTCAGACACACGCATCGTTGAGTTTGCTCATGAAATGATTCCAACTGAACATGTTATAAACATGAAAAACAATAAAAATGCACATAAATTGTTGTTTAGAAATATAAAATGGCATATATCGGAGAGGCAGCGTTGCCGACAGTCAATCCAAGTGAATTTCGATTGTTTTGAGCATAACAACAAACATAATATCAACATCCGTCATTCGGTTCTAAGGATATAAGGTATTTTTACTCTTTTTTTTCAAACGAATGTTTGGAATACTGTTCTTGGTCAGTGAAAATATTCCCATAGCGCCCGTAATTTGGCACAGAGTTCATCATAAAATGTGAAAAGTACGATTTATTTGAGGATATATCCTCGAAAATCGGTGCTTGCAGCCAAAAAAGTATTTTCCTGATTCAAAATTGTAATCCATCTATCTTTTCCTCACATTTTAAAGGATTGTTTTCACTTGGAAAATCTGAGAGAAAGTATTCAGCGACGAAGAAAAGGAAATGGGGAATTGAACTGCTTTCTTTACGCATAAGCAAATGAAGGCGATAAATCTTGTTCTTGTGTTGATGCGGATAAACGGGTAAATAAACAAACAACTTGAGACTATGGAAGGAGATCAAATCGATGTCAACACATTTGATACACGAGTAAGTGCTTAAATCTGTATCTCTCTCTCTCTTCCATGCTCTCTTCTTTTTATGATTCGAACAATTTTAGTGTAACAACAAGAGCCATGCAATACATAAGACTCATGTGCTTATATAGTGGAAAACGAAAATCTCTCTGAGGGGCGGAGTTAGAACGATGCATATGAGAACATACATAGTCATACATACACGCACACGCACATGATAGAATTACATGAAACGATCGAGCGTAGAAGAGGAGGGATAGACACAATACAAAAGCATACAGGCAGACACACAAAGTATGTGACGGAGCAATCATCAAATGATGATAATGATGATGACGAACTGCTTTTTACTTGTGTATTAGTTGCTGATGTTGCTACAGCAAAGGGTATGCCAGTCAAGTTCACTGTAGCATACAATCAGTTTTGGTGTGGCAGTTAGTGCGAGTGATCGGTTCTCCGTGCTTTATAAACAAAAAAAGTGAAGAAATACTGATAAAAAAGTGAACACAGTTTAGTGAATTGATATCGGGAAATCCCCAAAGTTCACAAATATTATAAATATTAAAAAATTGATTTCATCAAGTGGATCAAAGAGGATTAAAGTGTATTTTTAGTTCAAAATATTGTGACGATAAAAAAAATCAAATCTGTCAAGATGATGAACGACGCATTGGCTGGTATGATCCCATACGATTCGATTGGATTGTATGAACAACCAAAACCGAGATTTTTCTTTAAAATGCCGCGCGTTGTGCCGGAACAAAAGTCGAAATTCGAAAGTGATGAACTCTTCCGACGCTTGAGCCGTGAAAGTGAGGTAACGGATACAAAGATAGAAATGTTAAAATTCCAAAATATTTTTTCCAGTTGAAAAAACATATATTTGGTTTTTTTTGCACTAGTTCAACGAGAAAAATCCTTTTTTTCCAATAGATTCGTTACACAGGATTCCGAGATCGTCCACAAGAAGAGCGACAGATTCGTTTCCAGAATGGTTGTCGTGCCGAAGGTCGTACAGAGATTGCATTCGTTGCATCTGGAACAAATTTGCAACTGACATTCAATTGCAACATGACGCCGTATGGACATGAACGAGAATGTGATTTCGAAAAAGAGCATGGCAAAGTAAGTGATTGTATTGTTTATCTCAGAACATTTATTCCAAGCATGAAAATGGGATTCAAATTGAAGAAAGTAAACAAAAGTACACTGAAATAATATCAAAAATACAACAATTGTGTCAATTCGGACAATACGTGATTTTTAAGGCGTATTCCGCCCGATTGAATCATTGATGAGAACCAAAGAGACACTGGCAAACAGTTTGAAACCAGTAAATTGGTTGTAATCTCAAACAAATGTTTAGAGAAATCTTTTTTTTGTTGGAGTGATGATTTTGATTGACCGTGCAACGAAATTTGGCGTGACTAAAGCCAATTTCAATGGGGTCTTTTCTTGTTAGTCTTTTTTTTCGACTGCGTTTAGTAGCACAAAAACACTTGAGAAATACTCAAAATTGGATACAAAACATCAAGTATTATTAAATGCCGATCAGCTTAAAAATATCGACACGCAACAAACATTCAAGCATCATTTGAGATAAATTCAATGAGTTCTTCTCAAAATCGATATTTGGTGCATCTCTCAAACAACGTCTCTTCTACATTTTAAACGCAACTTTATTTGCTTATATAAAGTCGGCCATTTTTATTCTATTTACTTTTTTGGAAACAGTTGCTGGTAACGGGTATCTGTTGCCTAGACTGATGCCCAGTGATATAAAATTGAGATCATGCGCAATTCGTGTGTCTCGGCTTCATAGCGAGATGCTCTTGAAAAGGCAGACAAACCATTTTAACACAATGAAAGAAGCTTCTATTTATGCGTATATTTAAGACTCAAGTCGAACTCAGAAATCATCAATCTTCTTGCCTTTTGGTGGTCCTAAGAATATCCTATTTCAAGGATATAAAATTCGTGACACTTCAAGTCATCTGAGAAATAAATTCCAAAGAATTTTTGACATGTTTACAAGCTATAAAAGCAAATTGAGCGACATAAACTAACAAACTGACTCTTGCCACTTTCGCCGACTTCAATGAAAATCCTTTAAAAACACATTTCTCGGCGTTAAAATACCAATCGATTGGTGCCAACGATGAAAAATCGTGACAAAAACACGTGTTCATTTCAATTTCTCGTTGTTGAAGTCCAGAAATGGATTCCGTGAAAAGTGTGCTTTGGCACGAACTCAAAAAGGGTGTATTTACATTTCATGGCGTATCTTAAGGCAGAGACTTTGAATTGACGTTGTAATTTTAAGAGATCTTCAAACCATTTCAGGCAATTAGTTTGCTCAAGTATTTTCTCTCTGTTTAAACGATATTAAACGTCTAAATACTTGGAGTGCTCTCAGAAGCAACAGGCATCACTGCGTTTGCCCTGAAACGGCTCTATTTCACAAGGGTCACAATCTGCAAATTGATTTTTGAACGGAATTCAATTTGTGTTTTAAGTTCTCTCGAAAAGTATCGATAATTTATGTTTTCCGACGACACTTTTATTGAGGCACAATCATAAATATTTCTTATGCTGCTGTTTGGTATTGTTACGGAATTCGAACGATCGAATGAGAAAATACGAGATAAAAATGACAAAGTCATTTGTCTGTCGAATGGGCTATTTGGCTTGATGAGTGAACAAAAATTGGTAATAAAATGGAATTTCGTTGAAAAAGAAAAATCTCGGACTTAAAATTCAATAGAAGCAGAACACTTCCTTGCAGAAACACGTTTCGTAGTTCGACAGAAAAATGGGCTATTCAATTGAGCTCAAACAGACAAACGTTTTTGGATCTTTCCTTGTGCTCAAAAGCTACCTGATGAATGTTGATCTCTTATTTGCTATGTTTGTTGCTTTGCTTGACATTATTATTTGTCGCTATTGTTTTGTTGTCACATTCACAACACGGCATTCTCCTTTTCTTTCTGCACATTTCCTTCTGAGCCGTTGGGCCTTTGTATCAATTTCGATGGCATATTCAAAGACACGATCAGTGTAACGAGAAAAGGCAAACGAACACAAACGCCAAATGGTGCTAAAAACAATATCAGCCGAAAGAAAAACGAACAACGGAGTAAATAAACGAATAGAGACTCAACTATATGCACTCGATCTTCATGTTTTTTTTTTCCTTAAACGCGTTCTATTTCCAATGCCAACGCTCTTGTTGTTATTGGATTTTATCTAAAATCATTTTTGCTCTGTGTTCACATTGCATCAGATTACTAAAAAAAATAATGCTTGTATTACTGCTGTTTGTCGGATGATTAGTAACGATTACGATTTATTATTAGCTGGTGCAAACAATTTTTTTTTCTTCATGTAATTATATCGATGTTATTTAACACTTCAGTTATCATATCAATCAACGGATTGAGCCCATTCGACGAGCTGTAATAAAATAAAATAAATTGAAGGGCAAACACACCAACATTACAAACAACACAACCATTTATACCTGCACCGATGTGCATTCGAACCGAAATCGAAATATTGATCACAAAGTAACGAGCGAATGGAAAAAAGGCCAAATAATGCATTTAAAGAAAAATTACGAATAATTGGTAGTTCGGTGCTCAAGATCAAGTCAACAATCTTGCCACTCGTGAACAGAGAGAGCGAAACACAAAAAAACATTGAAATTATATAAATTTCCGTAAAATATCAATCATTTGCTTGAAAACCTTTGTTTTCTTTCGTTTGCTGTGTTGCCATTGCCTGTTAGGTATTGCTTGGTCACTTTGAAATACATTGAACAAGTCCGAATGATTTCGAAATTGGAATTTCCTGTGCGTGCTTCGAAATAAAGTGCTGCAAGTGATTATTGTGAAGCGTCTCTGTCAGACGAAAACGATCAACCAGATGACTCTGGCGAAAGTGGCCGGTGTGCTCGATATGGCTCATTTGGACTGCATGACCAATGGTCAAAGGCGTGTATCAGGCAATGACATGTGTTAGCCGCTCATCAGCCCAGACTATTCCAAAATTATAACTTTCATTGCGTTACCGGCCACATATTTTGTGATACTGCAATTGGGCTTGAAGCGGTTCTCAAGCCTCTTTACTGAAGCACCAGCAAAAGGTGACAAAGTTCAGCTTATTAAATTATTGATCCCGGACATTGCTTTGAATGGTTGAACTTTTGTTTTCATCACTCCTTTGATTAAATCATTTCAGTTAAACGCGTTCGGCGCAACCTTTCATTTATTTTTCGCTTTTTTCCGTCACCGTTTTAAAAAGTTTGTTATTTTCTCTAAACACACACCGTTCTTTCTGTCGTCGCTGCTTGCTATGAAGTCCCATTGAGCGTGTTCCTAGTGCTCTTCTGTAATTATACGAAAAACGTAAATATTACACGGCAGGCGGTGCATTGATTTAGCACACGGTGCATCGCAATCAGCAGACGACATTTTCAACAATAACAACACTAAAAAAAACAATAGCATTTAGGGTCTTCGTCGTTGGTTCCCTTCTGCAACTTGGTAGTTTGGTTATCGGGGCTGATTCAATCCCAATTTCAGCACCTCCACGGGACGCCGTGTAATTCTTTTTGATTTTTTGATTTGACAAATCGACATGCACTCATTTTCAATCTTTCACTATTGATGTTATTCATCGAATTCAATGCACAGCAAACGAAAAATCGCAACTGTTTCGCCCAATCGACATAGTTCAACGCGATGCATTCAGGCAAATTGACACATTTGTTCGGACCTTTTTTTAAAATTATAATTCGATTTAAATTTAAAAAATGCTGAGAAATGAATGTAAATTTCTCACGAGGAAAGCCTCTTATGATTTGTTTATGTTCAATGTTAATTGCAGAAATTAAATTAAACAAATGAAATTCTCACAAAATATAAACAGTGACTAAATTCATGCTGCAGCTTCCGCTATGAAACAATCACATTCAGTTTTAAATTGTTTGCAGTGCTTTTTTGGGTAGAAGCATCTGTTGAGAGTCGAAATATGACGATATGAACCATGGTCACTTCTGATAAAGATAGTTTTTGTCGGGCGGATCAGACGATTCATTTACATTTTTTGTTTCTTTTGAAAGTCAAAACAGAATCTGTCGTGATAAATTTGTTGGGAGTTTATGCGATAAAAGAAATGCTTGAATTTTGTGCAGCCGAGACTCTGAACTAAAATAGTATTCCTTAGCTACGGCTAAATACTCTGGCAACTGAGTCGAATGTGCACCACAAAGTGCGTGTGTGGCTTCGAAATATGATGCGTTTGTTCCAAAGGCCCTGGTATTTTCAATATAATTTTTCCATCGAAATATTGATATTTTTCGTATATTTTTTGTTCGGACCTGCTGTGCGGCCGGAAGTCACCAATAAATAATTAAACAATTTTCTACGTTAAAATAACATGTGTTAAGGACCGGTTGTTGCAAGCGCATAACCGAATAAACACACAGTTTGATGCGTCTAATTATCCTTAATCATACGAGTTGTACTGCCTACTGACTGGCAGTCAGTGACTGCAAAGACTAAACAAAAGCAACGTCAAAACGAATAAAAAGAAGATGAAGCACAAAAAGTATTTGAAATTGAGGAGCATTCTCTTTTGACGGCCGAACGAAATTTTAAACGTTTGAGTGATTGCTTTATAGCATCGTGCAAGCAATAAAAGGAACAACAGCTACATTTGGTACAGAAACGCATAATTCTGAGAGCCGCATACAAAGAAAGACTACAACAATTCAGAATACAAAACGTCAAAAAGTCAAATGCCCATTCTTAAAAATAGCCCAAAAGATACATTTAATGGTTTATAAAACGTATATGAAATGAAACTTTTGTTTAAAACAAAATGCCTGATGAAACGCGTAGAAAAATACATCACACGGATAATGAAAGCAATTATTCGCTTTTATAGCTTCAGTCTGCTTTTGTTTATTTTTTTAGTTTATGAATCCGATTTATGTAAATTGTGAATTTAACGACCTTGTCTTCTTATATTTAATCAAATGTTCTTCATTTCTTTGCTCCGTCAATAGGTTCACATCAAATCGCATATGATCATGAATGGAGTTTGTGTACGGTTTCGCGGTTGGATTGATCTGGAACGTTTGGATGGTGTTGGCTGCTTGGAATATGACGAACGTCGTGCAGCTCAAGAAGATGCAATTTTGCGTGATCAAATCGAACGGTACAATCAACGTTTGCGTGATTTTGAGGACAACAACAAACGTGGCTATCGTGGTGAAAGACAAGACGATCTAGATGCCGTTCGACGTGGTGGCATTGGTGTTGGTGTCAGTGCTGGCATGTGGAGACGATAAATTCCATAATTTGTAGCTGAAAAAAAGGAAAAACTTATTTATGAATTTTAACTTTTGTCATATAAAAGTGAGATTCACTTTCAATGGATTATTATGTATACAAATTTACCTTTATATTTATGATAAATGCTCCCTAAATTTTAGTTTTTTTTTGAAACTAACAATTAATTCTTTGTAAGCGATAAATATTGTAAAAAAGAAAAGAGCAAAGAAAAAACACCATCTTTCGTTCGATGTGTTTTTTTAAATTTTATTATTATTATTATTTTTAATCGAATCTCTAACAACATAAATGAAATAAAAGGCTAGTGATTCCTATTTAATTTCAACCAGATTTTCGTTTTGTTTATTCTCTTTGATTGATGTCTTTTGAGTGATTTTTCCGCAATTATTCAATTTTGCTTTCAAAAAAAAACTGAATTCTTCAATTCACAACATTCTCTTTAGAAAATTGCATTATTGTAGAATAAATCAACCATAAACCTGAAGTATCCGGCCAGTTAAAATTAGGTATGATTCATTCGGTGTGAAGATTTCACTTTTTAGATTGAATGCAATCCTGCTTGTCACCTTATTTCTTATATTGGTTAAAACTTTGAGCGGACCTGGTTGTCTCTGTTCCAGGCTTGTGTTAGATTTTTCTTCCCTTTTTATAACTGTGTATAAAAACTAATTCCGATCATACAAACTAATTCCGATCATTTAGCATTAGCTTTAGATAAGGGCCATATTCTATCTACACAGATTTCTCTAAAGCTGTTACTATGCAATTTCCCACTATTTGTAGATGACTTGAAAATATACATAGGAATTAAGGAACCTAACGAATGTTCTTAATTGCAAAGGAACATTGACACACTCTATAAATGGTGCACCAATCGACACCGACAAAACATCGAAAAATGAAACTTTCTGGCTTTTTCGAACAGAATTGTTCAACTTCGAAGTTCAAACCAGATATAACATTTTAATAGCATAATTTCAACCAAAGTTGACTCGATAAAATATCTTGGTATGATCTTTGACCAAATCTTCTTGATTGTCTTCGACTCCAAACTCAATTTGGATCTTCATACAGGCGATATTGTCAAAAAAAACATATAAAATGTTGAGCTTCACAATGAGAGCAAAAAGCAAATTCAATAAAATAGAATGCGTGTGCATGCTCACAAATAACAGCTGAAAATAGCTGATCACCGATTATGTGGAAACCTATGACCTAAACCACAAATCTACGAACTTTTTTGAAAATATCACCGAAATCTTTAAAATTATCACCCAAGTTCATACGAAATCATCTAAAATGTGTTATTCGGTGATATTTTATTAAATTTGGTGATTAGAATAGGTGAAATTTTTATTAGATTTGGGTGATTTGATGTAAATTTTGGTGATCAAATTAAAATTAGCCGAAATAGCGAACAATTATCAGTTGTTTTCAGCCGAAATTTTGCATTAACAGCTGCAATTTTCAGCCCATAGTAATTCCTGCGGATAGCATGAACTTCGGTCTTCACAGAAATGCGATAAATAGAGTTCAGAGAAACTACTTCCAAAATTGCAATGCTTTTATAATCGAAAATGATATTGACAACAACTTGAAAAGTGACCCAAAATTCGTCCATTAGTTTAAACTCACATTCAATATAAAATTCCCATTTATTAGCAAAAGCTTGCGATTTCAAAAAGAGGGAAAAAAGAACTGTGATACGGTATAGAAATAATTAACATAGCTTATACAAATGATTCTTGTGATATAAGAATTTATTTCTATGCCTGTTTTTTCGAATAAATGCTACGAATATTAAGAATCAAATGGATTATGTGTATTTATCATTTTGAATTGACCATTTGTAGGTTTTCGAGCCAGTGACAACATCGACAAATGTCTATTAATTCCGAAAAGGTAAATGTGTGATTTGAAAGCGAATCAGTTACATCTGCTGTCGACCGTTTGCTCAATGGCCCAACAATAAAAGGCAGCACAATGACGAACAGTCATTATTGGACCAAACGCCGCCTCAAAAGGACCAAATTCATTTATATTGTGCCATAAATTAAAGCGAATTTCGTCAAATAGTCTCATGTGACAGTCTTATTTATGAGCTAATAATGTAAATTTTTTCCTGTTTCATTTTTTTTTTGATTAACTTCTTTTCCGTTTGTTCGAAGTTTGAACTGGGCAAAACAGTTGTTTACGCGTGCTGTTAACCCTTTTACAATGATAAATAGAGAATGGGCGTTCATTCCAAATGGACAATTCAACCGTCGATCTACATTTGAATTTATAAACAAATATTTAAATCAGTGAATTTGAGTTACAAGATGCATTTTTTACATGGAGTTTTTAAAAATCAGCAAAAGAAAGTTCAGATTCGACATCATTGGAAAACAAGAAACATCAATTGTTCAATTAGTAAATTTTGGCAGACGAAAGACAAGTCGTATGAGGCTTGTTGTTTCTTTCCTGAAATGCATTTGAACCCAATAAAATCCATTAGTGTGCTATTTTGAGTCTCTGCAACTAACCGGTTCACATTGTCGCTCCCTATTTTTTATGTGTCACATTTCGTCTGCCTGTGTTGCACAATGTTCCAGGTCAATAGTTTTAACTAATCATTTTTATGATTCTCTAGTTTCATTTTTTTTGTTTCAGAATTTTTTTCTCTCGCTAGTCGGTTTTTCTCCATTTGTCGGAAACGCCCATTTCCATTCACACAGTTGATGAAGCTATTACAACTAAGCGTACGTGGTCATTTCATAGTGACGAGACTGGGAACTCAAAAAAGAAACATAATCGAATGAAAGGGTTGAACATTGTTTCTGTTTATTAATTTTCAGTTTGTTAACATAAATGGTTGAAGCATTTTTGGTGGTGTAATTTATTATTCGAGTGTGACGCTGCAACTTGCAAGAACGTTTTTTTCGTGTTTCAACCGAGTGCATTTCGTCGAACCAATATCGGTGAGTAACGTTTTTAATTCGTCTCGTGTTGCTTCAAATGAGAATCCACACTGATGCTTATCGAAGAAAACGCTTGATGAACACATAAACGATCACGTTTGATCGGATATTCAGGAATTTAATCAACATTTCGCAACATATGATCGACAAAATGACTTTTAGCCACAAATTGAGTGACAATCTGGATTAATTTTCATTCAAATGTTGTTGTTCGGGAAATGTGGAAGTCAATCGGATATTTGGTATTTGACTTACCTCGCTGAATGTCATCTCATTTCAGTCAATGAAGACAGCATATGATTTTCACATCCTAAGCATGGATCATGGAACTAGTGGAAATAGCACAGATGTTCTCTAGTAGTATTAATGTCAATTATCAATCAGAAACCCGTTTACAATATCCCAAAATCGATCAATTCCCTAATTTTTCGATAAATCGGTCTGTTTTTGTCGCAAAAATGAACAATTTTATTTTTCGGAAAAATCCACTCCTATCACAATTTTAGTGGGCTACAAAAAAGCAACATAAAATTAATGCACCCCTTTTTCGTGTGCAGTTCACACTGATATTACAACTAAATTGATTTTTTTTAAATAGAAAACATGCGGAAAAACAGTGTAATATATCTAATGTGCGATAATATAAGACACGCTCACCCTTTATCCGATAACCAAACTACTTTGCCGTTATTATTTTACAGATTTTAGGAAATGATAGTCCATAATGACTCGGTGTTTTTTTATTTGCGAAAAAAGGTTTGTCAAGGAAGTTAGTGAATATACTGTACTATTGAATACTACATACTGGTGGGTGAACGAATGTGTGAATCATAAGAGGAGGTTGTACTATCGATGATTAGCGTGGCTGTACATGAACAACAAAAAAACGTACAAAAAATCCCACTGTTTGAAATTGTTATTTTTTATCGCACGTTTATTTTCAGAGCAAACGAATCAATCATATTTGATGCTCGGTTGCATTCGTGGCACATGCCATTGTGTTCTTAGATATTGCATGTCAACAACGACGCGTGCATCTATTTGAAATTGTAAATATTCAATGACATGGAAACTGGTGTGGAACTCAAACTTGAAGTGAAACTGAACTTTGAAACAATTATTCAGAAGTACGAATTTGCAATCGTGGAAACCGTTGGAATAATTATTCTTCGGTTTATTGAATAAACAATTGGTGTTGATTTGATTTTTTTCACTGCACTATTGATGTAGGATTAGTCCACCGAATGTTCAAAACATGTCCTTTTCAAAACATTTCACAGTTGCTGAAGCTATTTAATCCCGTTAAAGTAACAAAGATTTTGAATACTTTGCATTCCATACGGTCTACATCATTGATAAAAGACAAATATTTGGAAATTGAATTGGTTGATAACCATTTCAATAAATGCATGCTTTGGCGATTTTTTCGCCGTGAATCACATTTTCTGTTTCCAAACCCGTATGAGACAACCCTTCGGAAAACGTGTCTTATATGTATATTATTATAGAAATTCTCACTATAAAATTCGTGGGTGAATGCAGCAAAACGAGAGGAAATGATCTACTTTCAACGTGAAACTTTGACAAGCCACAATCCACAAGCCAATGGCTTGAAGCTATCGTGAATGGGTTGAAAAGTAATTAATCGACTAATCTATTCTATTCCTGATACTAATATATGTCTAGTGGAAATTTCTCACGAATCTTTGGCACAGAAATGCACAGCAAATCATCCGATTTTCCAAAAAATGTCAATTTATTAGCCGAAAACTAAATATTTTTATAGATTTTGTCGGATTTTTTGACACCGAACGGTCATAATAGTTCGGATGAAAGTTCCATCAGATGAAATTTTGTTCGGCATGCCAATCGATATGAATTCACTTACCCTTTCGAATATAGCGATTAAAACGCGAGCATTGATGCAGTAAACGTGTACGTATGTAATGTGTCACGAGATTATCCTAAACTTAGTTAGGCTGAAACTCAAACAATATTACAATTTTACGTTTCATCCCTATTTCAAATGGCCAATCCTAATGCAATGCACATGAACAGTGGCAACGTTCATTTCAACCCTATGCTATGTTTGCATACATTCAATTGTATCGACAAGGTTCGAGCAAATCCAACGTTTATGTTCAATTGAACACTGAGTGAGAATGCAAAGGGAACATACGGTCGTACGTCTTATTTAGTCTTGTGTTTCGTCGTCATTTCAAAATGTTTTAAATGTATTCTTCATGTTGAAATTTCGATTTGCTCATTTGCAGGCGGTAAACAAATTACTCTTTTTTCGGCACAAAACGATCGAACAGCTTTATTTCAAATTTAATGTTTTCGTTTTTTGAAACATCAACTGTTCTGTTATGGAATTGCGATTTTCCTGCTCTTTTTTTCAAAACATTCAAATTCAATTAAAATTAATTGTTCGTATGCAGTTGAATGGATTGAAATGGATATTTGTATCTAAGCTGCTTTGAAACGACAAGAATTTGTATATTTTGATTGATCGAAATCGGTTCGCTTGTTCGCTTGTTCGCATGTTCGCATGTTCGAACTACAAATTTTTCTTCTTCATAACAAAAAGAATTGCTCTCAACTTCAGTGCGTGTGTGGTTTTTGTGTGTAATTTTCTGTACCAATACATTCCAACACATGATTACAGGATAAGGCGAGCATTCATATCCATTTTATTTTGTTATTATTTTTCTCGTGTAACGAACAATTTTAACAACGAATTTTTGTTCAAGTTTTGCGGTTTTCCTCTCCTGAGATGTCGATATTAAAATACAAACACGTCCACACAAAACATGTGCGCTGCGATAAATTCAAAGAGAGAAAAAAAACTTTCTATGGGATATTATTATGAGCGGCAGAGACGAGCAATGAAATTGATGTAAGAAGCAAGAACTCTTTTCTATTGTTCACACTCGAGTATAATCTTTGATGGTTTTTGTGGTTTTGCAGCCACTCTCTTCTTTTGCTCCCTCGGCCCGACTGTACGCTGAAGCTAACGGAATGCGAACGAGAGAAACTTTAATTATTATCGCATGAAGTCATGAAATATGGTATTCGAGACATTTTCATTTCGAAATTTTGAAATTAATATCGGTCGTTTGGTTCGTTGAGGCTAGAAGACACCAGATTAAATTTGATCTTGTTTTTTATCCAAACGCACGTATTTTTAACAACAACTCTGTACCTGTAATGATCGCGTTAATCAAGACAACAACGGCGACAATAATCATTAGACTAATTTTTATTGAATGCCCTCGATGCGTCGATCCACCCTCACATCATCTCTCTCACAATTGGTTTCATTGTCAAATTTAATGTGAAAAATGCTTATGCGTGACATTTAACTGCATCTAACGAGCTGCTTTTGGCATTCGTGTGATTTCAGGATCACGTTTGCTCGGCCAAATTCAGGCGAAGGATGCAATTTCGCAAATATTTTTGTACAATTTTGTAATGATTTGTAAATAAGCGATGAAAATATAACGAGCACACAACAATTCGGGGGTGAATAGGAAACGAGAAGAAAAAAGACTCACCCAATTCAATGTTTACAATGATTGTGCATTATTTCCATGATTTCAAATGAAAATGCCAACAAATTGCACATATTTTCATTTGATTTTGTACACAATCATCGGAACAAACAATGGAGTTCGTCGTTTTGTTTGATTTGGATTGTTTGCAAGTTGACGCTCGTTCATTCTTTCGAAGCTATTATTTTGTTCTCTCTCCTATCGTATTCGCTGTTTGGCTGTGTTCCGTTGGAAGTCAGCTCACACATATATTGTGTAACTGAAGCAGAAAACTGCATCACAATAAGCCGAAGTTGGTGTGCTCACGTGATCTCGCCTCATGAATATTTATACGGTTCAAATCGTTTGCATGCACTGATGCCTATTAAATTGCTTCAATAATAATAACACAAACACTTGAATGTTTAAACGCGTTCAACATAATTTGCGTTCGTCGTCAATGAAATCAATGCGTTTTGATGCTGTCAATTGGGAAGACTTTTATTTGACGGGTGAATGGGACAGTGCGCGTGCTCATGTACTCTCATGTCATTCGTAACAATCGAAAATATTGTTTAGTCGTTTCCGGTTATAAGTATCTCAAAGGTAGTTTGCGTGTTGTTAGGACATTATTTTTTTCAGGGAATAATTTGGTGCCTCACAGAGAATGGTGTAGGTGAATTCTATTCTTGTAGATATGAACAAAACAATCAGAATAATAAGCATTTAATCATTGAACTTGTCAATTGTTTTGGAAATATTCTTATTTGAACCTATAATTTTAGGGGTTTTCGATATATCGACCTAACATTTGATGACCAATATCTCTTTCAATTTGAGGGCTAGAAAAACAATATATGTATTTCATTTGAAAGTTATTGAAGTCTGATTTATTTTAAATGCCCAAATCAGAAAGGGGTATGGGACAATCAATTGTGTTCACTCGATCGAATGCAAATTCACCCGTGTTTGTTATTTTGAATTGATATTCAAATATTGAGTTCAGCGATGAATTACTTTGGGAATAAAAGTGTAATAAATAAAAAACCAAATTTCTTCATAATTTTCAGATTCTATTCAAGTTTTTAAAAATAAATGTTTTCAGTTGAAAAATAAAGTTTATTGAATAAACCCATACATTGAATGTTCAGTTAAATATGTGGAAACAATTTTCATTTCCAGTACAAACTAATTTTGGCTCAAGTGTATTTTGTGGGTTGATGTAGATTGATGTAGATGCATTTTCAAATAGGAAATGTTAATTTAAATTTGCTGTTACGTTTTTGTAGCATAGACCAGCTAATAATATTTTTTAAATAAATCGCACGATGCACACGGTGCTCGCTTCATATAACTTAACATTTCTGTCGATGTCGTGTTTTATGCTCTTCTTATTCTCTCCTACATACACGGAGATGTCAAACGAGAAATATCAAAGTGTGCGTTTTGATACTGAGCTGCGTGCGGCACTTGCGTTTGTATGCGTGTGTCATTTTTTGAAGAAGAAGCACATAAATGCTAACATTGAACGAGCACCGCTTGGCACGATGTTAGACATGTATTGAAAATCAAAATAAAATGAATGATTGTTTTTAACTTAATTTTAAATTGATTGGGTTTGATTCGATTCCTCGGCATTTTCGGAGTACGATACACCGATTCAAAGTGAGTAAAACTCACGGGCGCTGAGAGCTATAAAACATAAAACATCGAATTAATATTTATGAATGGTTTTCATCTTTGAAACATTCCCTTACCACTATCGTAGTAATCATAAACGATGATGGACGCCGGTTTTTGTTCATCGACAATGTATTCACGGAATCCATCAATTTGCAAAGTAATGACATCCGAAGTGAGATAATCAAAGTAAATAACAGCCAAAGTGTCACCATTCTTTGTTTCGATGAGCTTGATGGTTGCAACGGTGGTCTTAAGTCGAATCAACAGTTCAGTATTCACAACGAATCCGCTGGGCAATGCAACTTCCAGAATTGTCATGTTCGATTGCTTGTGTAAGCCTTTGGGTCCCGATGGCCGATAGCTTATTGCTATCTCAAGACTCATGTGATCATCATTCAGCTTCTTGACCTTTGGTTTCAGTGTAAATGCTGATTGGGTGTCTGATGCGTTTATATTGTAACGGTAGCCAAGTTCAAGCAACGAAAATCCCATGCCAGTCGCATTTACACGAATCGACTTAACGTCTGGTGGCAACTATTCGAGAGAAAAAAAAACGGAGTAAATATTTTCAATTAGCGTTTTGATGTGGTAAGAAAAATGCAATTAAATATACCTTCTGTGACTGGAGCACCAATGCATTGTCCTGGTTGACACGGAAATTGAGCTTTGTATCGTTTGTTGTTGTAACGTTGATGTTCACCAAATTCTCTTTCGTTGCAATTTTCGCTGCAAAATTAGCAAGTGCTTCGATGCCAACGATTGTGTCTTGCGTGCCTTCGAATCCACCTTGGTTGTTGCGTTGGTTCAATAGCCATTTCAGGATGGGCTTCAAATCAGAATCATATTCCGAATTTCGCAACAAAGTCAGTAGTACATATGCTGTTACTTCAACATTGATCGTCTTCGATTCCTTGTGATAATATTCTTGGATTTCAATTGATTTATCCCACCATTTGTGATTGGCTATTGTAAAATAAATGAACAATTTTCTTTTCTGTGTGCCATCCAAAGGATCTATCTTTACTCACCATTTGATTTTGCCAATTTCATCAAACGTCCCATTACAGATTTTTTGGAACTGTGACCGGCCAACTCCAAAGCGTATGCAGAAACAGCCAATGCATACACGTCAGTGCAGTTTTCGACTGATTTTACGATATTTTTGATGGCTTTCGTGATCGTTGTTTTGTATGTGGCTTTCGATTTTTCGTTAACCAAAAATGCAGTCAGCACGTATGCTGTTAGAGCCACTCCATTGGATGAACCACTTTGCATCTCTTTGTGGACAATGTTTCCCCTTTCCATGAAATATCCATTCGGTGATTGCATTTTGCTAAGCCATTTCAAGGCCTCATTGATTATTTCGTCTTGGATCAGAATATGCTCCGATGCTTGTTGAAATGATCTTGTCACAAATGCAGTTAGCCAAGTGCTGCCTCTTTCATCAGACTTTCCGAAAGCACTGAACGATCCATCAAAGTGTTTGTACGTCAATTCGCGTTGATAACCGATTTCCATGAACTTCTTCGCCTTTGCCTCGATCTGTGGCGTTAGTTGATGTGTGTTCTTCAAATAGTTCAAAACAACAATGTTTGGAACGAAATTGAGCATGGTTTGTTCACCGCAACCGTATGGAAGACGAATGAGTAATTGCAGATTTTGCATGGTGCCACCGAGCAAGTCCCCGACACACGTAACTTCAATGCGCTGTGAGTCTGGCAAAGTATTCTTTGGGAATTCGATAGCTAAATCAATTGGCTCAATTTTAGAATTTTCACGCAAATCAATGAAAACGGCTTTGTTTATGAATTGTGGCACTCCTTCACATTCAACATTTAATTTTTTGATGATACAGTCGCTGGCAACTGATGATATCGCTGACACTTTCAACGAAATCGAACCAACTTTGGTTGGGCGAATGGTGAAGACGGCATTAACAGCATTTCCGGAACGGATAACCAAACACTTTCGACGGAATTGAAGTTTCATCATTTTTCCCTCACCCGTTGCTGAATCGACAAATTCGAATTCGTCATGCTCATTTTCGAGAGTCACTTCGGCTTCGATATCATTCGATGGCAAATAGTTGAAAACTGAACATGGAATAGTCACAACTTCGCCTCGTTTCACAGAGTATGGCAAATTCAGAGAGATGTGAAACGATTGTTGCACACACAATTCCAACGGCGCTTTAGCTAAAGCCAAACCATTTACGGGATCAATTGCGAATCCAGTCAAAATCCAAGTTGTCAGTGAATCAGGTACCGTCTTCTTGATGGTGAGTGAACCATTGAAACTGAAATTTATTAACCAAAATATGGTACATTTATTTCAACTTTTTTTTAATGCGTATTCTGAGTGAACTTTGTTGAAACAGAGCCTACTTTTTGCTATCGATTGTGTCCCAAATCCAAGTTTCTGGGAAATGTTGTCGTACTTTTGTTGTTCTCATTCCTCCACCTCCTCTCAATCGCAAAATCAAGTGTAAAACTGGTATACCATTGCAATACGATTCATGCGGTGCAAATGGTATAAATGGTTTGACATTTGAAAAGAAGATCAATCCGGCTCTCTAGGAATATGAGATAATATTAAAATTAGAACAATACTTTTTATAACAGTCAATTTGGCCCACTTTTCAAGTGTTGATAATTTTGGTATTTCCTGTTTTTTGGAAAATTGAAAAATCGTCTGCCAGAAGTAGTGGTTTTATGGTTGTTTCTATATATAGCGTAAACTTGTCTCAGAAAAATTGAAAAGGTGTTTTTGGTTCCGCTTAAATTAAAAGTGTTGACCGGGGTGGAATTCTAGGCAAAAAACCCTAACAATTTGAAGATTTATTTCAAAGCCCATTCTCTCTAGTGTAAACTGGGTCTCAGAAAAACTTGAAGACCTAAAAAAAAGGTCCACCATGAAAAAAATCTTAAATCTTGGACAATTCTAGACAGATGTTATAATTAGATGAAAAATGCCAAAGATATCTCGATTTGAACATTTTCAGCCTTTTTTCTGCATTTTCATACAATTTGGTAAAAATTGAAATGTTCAAATCGAGATATCTTAGGCATTTTTCATCCAATTTTAACGTTAACATTATTATCAACATTTGAAAACTGAGCCAAATTGACTGATTCAGCGTAGTACATTGAAATTTACCGAAAATTCCGAGTGATCTTCAAAGCTGCGATGCATTGGAGCAGCTTCTTCAAATTCGTACCAAACATCTTTGCGTTCAAGATCATTGCCCTTTCGCAAAATCAATGCACTTTGATCAATTCCAAGTAATCCAATGTATGAATTGGGATTGCTTTTGACTTTGATGTCCACAACATCACCTGGCTTAGCCACGTCTTGACTAACATCCAAATCGATGAAATTTCGGAAGTCATCGTACATTGTTACTGTAAAACTGCTGGACTCAACCAATCCATCTTTCACACAATAAACAGTAACCTTCGCTTTGGGCGCATAGCCAAAATGTGGAGTGAAAGTAAACCGATGGACGTATACAGACTTGTAGGAGTCATCATATATTGGCGAAATGGTTTTCGATTCAAGAATCTTTCCTCTGGCCACGATCACGTATGTGTAGGATGGAATTGGATATTCTGATATGACCTCCATGTCAATCGGTTTGTTGATTTTGTATCTAAGAAAATGGTATTTTTTGCCTGTTTTACAAAATATTTATTGAAATGTTCAAATCCTAAAAAAGAGAAATTCTTACTTCTTCTTCATCTCAGTTGTTTCCAGACGAAGTTCATCGGTCAAATTGTTTCCAACTTGTGGTTTTTTGGCAGCGATTGTTTTTGATTTGGCAAATGTTGAAAATATTCCCAAACATGTTTCTTGTGATGCATAATTTACCTAAAATTCATTTATCGTAAATCAATTTCTTTCCCTAATTGAAGTTGATTGAGTGAAAGTAAATTGATTATACGAACCGATAACGTAAATTGTGACTCGTTTTTAGCGACATTAAATGTAAAAACAACATCACCATTGTTGTTCAATTGATGGACAGACCGGGATTGTTGAGAGTTGCTTTGATTTTTGTCGAAAAATTGTTGTCTAATTACAGTTAAGTTCCTTTTGTTTGGATCAACAAAACTGGGTACCGAACCGTTTTGCTTTCGCACAGATATCTATGTTGAATAGAGTTACATTTTGATAATAATATCCAAACCAATAATACATTTCGGGTTTGTCAATGTACGTACAGTTATGTTTGCGGTGATGCCACGTTCGAACTTCACATAGGTTTCCGTATTTGTGCGAATTTCATAATGAGTTGCAATTTTGATCGACGTCTTACACGATTGAAATAGTCCCGTCAGATTTTCTGTGACTTTTGCTTCCACTTTATACATCTTATAACGTTTGCTATGGATGAATTTCAGTTCTTTTTTAATGTCAAATTCAACCGTTTCCTCACCGTTGATGGTGACCGTTTTCTCGATTAAACCACCATCAACCGTAATGAGAGCGGTTGCTTTCATTGGCATGCCGTGTGTATAATTTGCTCGAATGACGACACATGCTTTTTCATCTTCTGGCATAAAAACGCCGGGTGATTCAATCCCAACTTTAAACTTTGGGAGAACGTATTCAGCAACGTCAATTTCAACACGTTTCACCTAATTTTTTCATAATTATTCATAATCAACATTTTTTCAACAAAATATAAAGAAAAAAAGAACAGCAATAAAACGAGAAACGAACCAGATCACCAACAGAAGCTCTGATAGTCCACAAACCCAGATTTGCCAAGTCTGACAATTGGTATTCATCAGAAAATACGCCACCACTTGTGTTAACGCCATTCCACTTTTTTAACAAATTCCGAGAAGAATCCTAAACAAACATTTTTTTATGGTGGAAATCGATTTTTTGTCGTTGTGTTAATATGCTCAAAGTAATGTTCGTAAGAATAATATAGTGATATCAAACAAAAAAACGTCTAAACGAGGTAAAATTCGAGTGACAAAGGTAAAATACAAAACACAAAATCAGCGATATCAAAATTGTGCCGAAAAAAAAACATTTGATTTGAGATTTGAGAACAATTCTTCATTGCCTTAGTGCATTCAGCATGGGGAAAGACACCGATAGAAAAATAGTATTTATGACAGAAAACTAGAGAAAAATAGCCAAATTAGCGATATTAACATCGCCATAAACAACGAAATATGCACTGAAACCTTCGCTTCTGTGTGTTGCATTCTCGAAATGTGCGCGTGCGCCTCATTCAGAAGGAGGCGCACGCGGACAATCAGCACGCACAGTATGCTTTGTGTGTATTTCTTATGGAGGGTTTGTGTGTGTATTGCGAGACAACAACGACCAAAATAGCAATATTAGAGACATATTATTTACATTAGCGAAATTAGCGAAATTAGCAAAATTATCGAAAACAATAGCCAAACTAGCATAGAATAGGACCGTGTCTATCCCCATGGCATTCAGAGTTTCTCTGTCGAAATTTTCCCACCGCGATAACTCCACTATTGATTGTTAAAGTTTAACGTGTGTGCATATTTTTTGCGCTAATATTCAAAGACCTTTCCGAGTAGCCTTTTCGCACAATAGGTGCTCTCCACTGTGATTCGTCTTTTCCAAGCATATTAGCTCCGAGCATTCGTGGGTTAATAAGGGACAAGAAAATTTCAAGATAAATAAAAAACTTACAGTAATATCAATTGTGAGTTCGTTTTTTTCGATTGTAGCTGCTTTCAATTCCCAGTCCAAAACCAAAACTCTGAATTTGACGCAATCGTTTGGTTTATAAATGCCTCGGTCCGTTTGAATGAAGATGATGTGCGATTGTGTGTGAAGATGAAGCCGTGCATTGTGGTTCATATCAGTTCCCGAAATACCGTTTATCACCAATTTGTAATTTCTTTTGACCGGCACATTACCAATTGGAATCGAAACCACTTCGGTAATATTGGGATTCATTGCAACGATGCGAGTAATCTGGAATTTGGCTGCATCGTCGTTGTCTTCGATTGACACGCGTACCACAACCGCTTGATCTGATTGATATTGAGCATCGTGAATGGTCAATGTGAATGTGTAATCGGTGTTTGCGCGAAAATTTTCTGGTGCCAAAATCGTATAGTTAAACTTTTCCGAGCAGATTGGATTTCGGCGCAACATTTTGATTTATTTGGGACAATTTTTAGTGTTCAAAATGACGTCTCTGCTCTTTGTTTCAAAGAACATTTATTATATAAACACTTATCGCATTCACCAAAAGTATATTTCAATTGAAACTATGAATAAAAATAACAAATATCAACCAGTTGCCGGTGTTATTATGACATTTTATCTCTCAAACAGCGCAACAATACTGCAATGTCACCATCCGATATATCATTGAACAATTTAGCTACAATACCGGTGACACCGTCAAGTACGATTTACACAGATGAACAACGTCTAGGAACAACGTCAATATCAAAGTCAAACATAAACAACGTCAACAGATTTATTTAAATTCTTTGTTTTCATTTCAAAAGCTGAATATTTTGTAATGTTTCATTGAATTCAGTAAGCGACACCTGGGAAAATCTCATTGTAGAGTACAGTAGGGGGGCAATGCGGATTCTGGGACATCGCAGGGTCCCATTGCATATTTTCTGTTAACTGTACAGAATATTTTTTACTAACGATATAAATATATTGTAATGGGCCCCTGACATTTTTTGTTTTCAATAATTTTTGTTTTAATCAACACCAAAGAAAAGAAATGAAATAAAACATAGATTATTACTTTTTTGGCAATGGGACAGAACATATGCAATGGGACCCTGCGATGTCCCAGAATCCGCATTGCCCCCTACTCACTACATACATGAAGTAAAACCCCCGTAAATTAAGAAAATATCAATGTTTATTCAATATGGAAGACTCCAGTAGCAAAAATAGGTTGACAAAAAAAAATGAAATTATCAATTGTCACAGCAGTAATTTCCGGTAGTTCTGTGTAAATCATACTTGGTGGCGCCACCGGTATTGTAGCTAAATTGTTCAATGACATTTAGTGATCAGATGGACTGGGGTCGAGTCTGAAGTGAATTTCGAATAATGGAAATGAGGCCCATATATTTGAAATTCGATTGAAATGAATTCTTGAATTATTAAAAGATTTTGGAGGAAATCACATATTTCGATTTGTTCAGAAGTCGATGATTTCCATACTCGATTGTTTCAAAGATAAAAATAATAATGATTGCAATACAATTTCAGTCGTAATCTGAGTAGTAATTCCAGCTACCGAAATGGATTCAATTTGCAAAATCGACAAATATTTTTAACATAATTTTCCAAATAAGCACCAGACTCGCGGCTGAATGAAGCACACTTTTGTAGAAGTATCTTCAAATAGAATTGGATTTTCATCCGTTTTGCAGACTCAAACTACTATAATGATACCATTTGCTTCAGCACTTTGGACTGGGCTGTCTATTTTTAAATTGAGCAATCAAATCCACAGCGGTAAATTGATGTTGAAACATTCTATTCAGATTCAAATCATCAATAATAAAACGTCTTTATCAATGCATTCAAACTATAGATACATTATATTTTCCCTGCCTTGAAAAATGGTTAGCTCTAGAGACTCATTCCCATTTTCCGCCTCATACCAAAGGATTGAAAAGAAAAAAACCAATATTTGAATAAGCAAATAACGAGCGAAAAAAAGTGTTAAAATGCATGTGACAAATTATCATGTTTGCACATCGAATTAAAAATTAATCCGTATCGTGCATATGCATTGTCGAACTGCACTGCAAACACACACGACATTTTGCATACAATTTGAATGCGACAATGATTACATGTCATTTGATTTGTTTGCACGGTGAAAAAGAGCAAACGAAAGAGCAACTGTTTATAAGCTTGCAACGTTTAGCGTAAGTAAAGAAAGAACTGAAAAAATTAGACTTTGTTGAACGATTCGCAACGGTTACGAATATTCTCACGAGAGGTACAGGGCACACGGTAGTTTTGCAACGGTTAAGGACGTTTTGGAATTGAAAATGGGTTGTAGAACGAAATCGAAAAGGATTACATCAACATTTATTTATGAGCAACGTTCTTCACGCTCTTTTTGTAAATCGATTTTGATTTTGTGTGTGTTTTTTTTTCATTTGCAACTCTTTCGTGTGCTTTCGTAATGGAATTTGCCTTCAATTTTATGGTAAAAATTTATTTATGATCCGGCAAATGGTACATATTATCGATGAATAAATCATATTTTATGAGCAATTTGTGTCGAAATTTCGTTACGAATGCCTAAAATGATGGTTTGAAAAAAAAACTACATTGTATACATTTTTGCGCACGTCCTAACTAATTGTCGATATGTGAGGTTTAGTTCAATTGATTTTTTGCCGTTTCTTCTGCAGTGAAAATGAAGCAATGAAGCCATTCGAATGAAAAAAAAATCCGCCGTTCATTAAATCCAAATCATGTGCAATCGCATCGCTCACTCTATTCTTGTAATGCAGCCGTTTGCTTGTAACTATTTACAGCCGAAGAGATAATCCAAACAATTACCTAGGATTATCTGGCTTTCACTATTTCGATATTGAGCGACTGACTAGTCCACTGTTACCGCATCAATTTTTATTTCACCTTTATGAAAACCTATGCGTGGGCTTAGGTTAATTCGCACAACTCGTAAATGTCACATGAATTTGGTGCGCCGTCTGTTTGACAAGTGATTATCTCGTTTGCACTAATCGTATGCACGTGTATTAAAATTGATAATTGAAATGGAATGGTGGATTTAATGCATAGGGCCAATTGTACTGTGCCGCTGCAGCCGATGGCAACGAATCGTTAATAAAAAATGATTTTTAACCGGAATATTTCCGCATGAGTGCGTTTTCAGCCCATTTTGAAGTTGCATCGGATCGACGATTTATGATGTTGCAAACACTTAATAAACTCAATCTGTTGCGCAAATCAGCATGCCGATTGCAATTGTGCCAAAAAAAATCTCAACCCTATCACGAAATTACACTGCAATAAACTGTGATCTTCATCGAAGGATGGTCTGGTACTAGATGGTGGTAATAAGTGTATCTCGTGATGTGTGAGTCCTGCAGCTCTTCTCCCAGTCCCAATCCTTTGCGTATCGAATCAGGCACATTTCACGGTGTCAGAGCGTCAACAGGGATGCGCATCAACCCATTCGAAAGTTACTTTTTTCACTCTGGGTAGCATATGCGTAGTCATGGTTTGGATATAACACCATACAGAATAAATTGTATCAATCTGCTGCCAGGTTCGTTAAGCAGAGGCTAAAGCAATCTCAACACTGTCTTTGGCTTCGAAAACAACTATTTTTATTAACGTTCTATGGAAAAGACTGTCGAATGTGTTGCATTGAAAAATTTAGTCTCTGCTTGGATATTATGTTCGCTTTGAAGCATTCGATATGCAAAATGAAAACTTTACACTTTGTTGAGCCATGATACGGACCGTACTTTTTGTACGAGTTGATTGAAACCAAAGAAGCACTTCTACTGCGTATTTTGACTGCGTTTTTACTAATCATGCGTCGAAAACAAGCTGTTGACAGTATTAATAATAATTCATTATAATATCAATTTGTACGACGACGAATATTGCAATGAGTAGCAGTGAACAGGAGGTGAAAAGTAACAGCATTAATGAAATTATAATGGTTATTTATTATTCACATTTGTGTTCCGTTTTGCATAGCGGTTTGGTATGGATAGTCGTTGACTGTGGCTCACTTATAATGTATGTCTGTGGATGAAGTTATTTGCTTAAACGACGCATGAAAAAAACCTTTATCTGCTGGCAATGCATAAGACCAATTGATGTCTATGTTATTAACAGTGTCAGATTTTAATATTAAACATCATAAATAACAATTTTGCATGGTTTTTCATGCATATTTTGAGTTTTCAATTAATCGGAGCCGCTTTGGTTTGGTTCATTTGAGGCAGGTCGATGGAATTTACGATGAAATCGATTCTTTCATAATTATTGAAGTGAAAAACGAATTGAATTTTAGTCCAGACGTTACGTCACGTTTGTAAGGATTCCTTGATCGTAATGGATATTTATGTGGCTTGGGCCACTGATCAAATGACTCTGGCGGCTTTTCTTTTTTTCTTCACATCACCAAGAAAGTCATGCGCCCATCCAAACACTTCAGAAGATTCTTCAAATTAACAACTTGTAAAACGCTCTGGGCGTCAGAGTCTATCAACGCTGCTCATCGCTTGTTAACTACACTTCGATTATTTATTACTTTCATTTTCAACATGTTTTTTCTTCTCAAATCCATTTTTGAGAATTTGTTTTTTTTTATTCTAATAAAATAAATACCCTTTTGTTGAAACGCGTTATGCGTTTTCATAGTTGAAATGGTATCGATATAAACAATCCGAAACAAAATCAACGATTAAATTGTAACAGTAAGAAAAAGAGGCAGCGAGCTGAAAAAATGAGTTCATAGCTAACAGATACAACGAAAATCCCCAACTAAAAACTCATAAAGTTAGGAGGGCGCGTAGAGAGTGAGAGAGGAAAAAAAGGAGCGAATAATATTTATTACGTTGTTAAAGTCTATAACAATGAAATCGAATAACAATGGCATAGAGAAAAAAAAGCAGCAAAGAGGCGAGAGAAAGAACACATTATTGCTGCACAAAAAGAGTTGTATATTGTTAACATACGGCAGCCAGTCAGTCATGAGAGGAGGAAAAAACACACGGAAAAATCGCAAGAGAGCAAAAGAGTTGAACAGAGCCGAATGACTAGGGAATCACTACAGAATTATTGAATCAGGTCGGAACGATACAGCAGGCTTTAACACACGTCAGTTTCATTTTTTTTTTGTTTAAGGATTTTATTGTAATTTCAGAGGCAACAAGATGAGCAAAAAATTACATTCGATCGACTGACGATGAGATATTTTTCCGAACACACATTCGATGATGTACATATTAATAAATCTAGATTTTCAGTCAATCGAGAGTTTTATTGACTTCGATCGACCGTTTCGACGTCACATGATATCAACATAATGTGCATAAACTGGAGTGATGTGACCACCCATCATTTGTATGTTTTTTTTGTTTCTTTTTTCATTTGATTGGTTTTTGTATAATTTATGTAAGTTTTTTCATGAAGTTCTTGATGAAGTCTTTAATTTCGTGCAATTAATACCATACTCAAGTATCTGGATTAAAATGAAGTGATATGTGATGCAGCTACGCAAATCATTGTTGCAATTGTTTCTTTCGATGTGGAATCACGTGTGTATTGAGCAATCATGTTGGAAGAACAGCGTTTGATGTTTCTCCAACGCGTGGATAGTATCATCAACTAATGAATTGAGAGATTCAAATCGTAAAGATTTTCTATCTGGCAAGGTGAAAAAGTATCAGAGAAAATAATAGTGATTTCGAAGGTCAAATTGGATTTAAATTTAGCTTTGTGATAAGACCCGAGAAACGGCCAACTGACCGAGTGTCCGAGTGCCCAAGAGAGGAATAGCTTGAAAAATGATTAAAATAAACATTGTGATAAAGCTAAACATGTAAGTTGTGAGAACGGACATAGTGAGCTGATACGCAAGTCTTTTAAATAAACAATGTTCGCTGAACATTTTTATCTAAACTCAAGTTATTATCAAATGTAAACAACTATATTCGTTTTCTCGATGATTAACTGAAAAAAGCACTGAAAAGAATGAATATTCATATGAATCTGAGCAAATAAAAACCTCCGTTTATATCTTGCTTTGCTCGTTCAAATTCGATAGAAACTTCGTTCGACACGTTGTGTACGTTAAAAAGATTATTTACGACAATATGATTTAATGAGATCCTATTTGTGTCACATGTGTTCGCATGAATATTTGTTATTTTAACTGCATGATTTTTGTCAATGCATTATTTTTCTTTAAACTAACTTAATAGAAAGTACAAAAACCTTTTATTCACACAAAATCCCATTGTCGTATTCACAAAAAAGAAGAAAAACAATCAATATCAGTAATGTATTGGAATCGAGCATTTGCGAGCAAAGAATTATGTTGTATACAAATAAAAATGTTGCCTTCGAGCGATGTCGATATATTCGAACCGTAAGATTTATGAGAGTATCGTGTTGTGTTATTGTCAGGATATTTTTCACTTTGTTTGTGCTTCAAGTCATAACCAGTAGAATTCACAAGATTATCTTGTCAAACAAGAAGAATTGAGATATTTTTTTACACATAAATGAGATTTTCTTCAAATTTAATGAAGGTGATGTTCTTTTCTAAGCTTAAGAGCAAAGGTATAGGTAAAGTGTAGAGGTAAAGGATATTTATGGAAATTTACTTGATGATTAGTTAACAAATTAAAGCCATTCTATTCAAAGTATTTAAACGTATTAAATCTTGAGTTTATTCTATAATATTCTATCTGTGAGAGAATTTCCCCGTTATCTTTACTTATTGTTTGAGACTTAGCTTCCTAGCGCTAATTGAAAAAATAGCCAAATATTGCCCAAAGCAGACATTGCGCATTTCATTCGATCGATAAATATTCAAACATAACTTTTTGGCAGAACAAATGCAGTGCGAACGAAATTGAATAAACGGATGAAAATAAAACATTATGTATGTGTTGAATTGAATGCATGCATTGCAATTGGACGCAAGCCAAGTACATGATTCTATTGTTTCGATCGCGTTTCCCCTTTTTTCACATCGAAAATACACCGTGGCTTATGTACAGCCGACACTAAGTCCCGCCCAGCGCACACGTAATCGTATCATTTCCTTTTTGTCGCTGTACACGTTGATGATACATAACAGTATCGAGCAATTTGGCTGTGCGACGACGAACATATGATACTCTCAGACAATGTTTTCACGGCTTTCTCTCGTTCTATTTACTTTTACACATCGAAATGATAGCAGTATTTTCGTAACAAATTCATCTATCGTTGAGCATAATAAAATGACGGCGCTTGAAACTCGTGTACACACAATATACAGGCGCATTCATGCAAGCATTAGCAAAACGGCAGTCACATCTAGTTGTTCGATTATTGTTATTATTATTGAAACATTGTTTGACATGTAATATTTAGCCGTTGTTTATATTTATGTATTTGTATTATGGCGCAATTGAAGTGGAATACAATAGCGGGCCCTTGAAACTGATATGATTTACAGTTGCGATAGATGTTTATGTATTTCATTTATTCCATGGCGGCTTCTTCAATGGCAAAAAATATGTAATACTTATGTCAAGTCTGCAGCACTATTTTCAACAGATGAGACATTTACATCACCATGGCAACTTCACATGGAACGAGGCTCGATTACTTTAGAGTGAATGCTACCGAAGACTCACTTTTATCCGACTCTGAATATGTATTTGCAAAGAACTCATTTATGCACAATGCACATATGTAATGTTTATAGGGAGAGAATGATATATATAAATTACAAGCCAAAAATAAAATGGAAGTTGAATTTCTGCTTATGAATGATTTCTATGCTCCAGTATTTTTGCGGCAATGTACCTTATTCAATATTCACAATCACAATCCACAATTCACTTATTTAAAAAAAAATATTAAAAACTTATTTTCAATGTTGACTTTATTTCATTAGTTTTCTATTTATATCTAGATTTATATTCTCTTAATTATTATAATAGCTCTGGGGAAAGCAAATGCAAAAAAAATGTCTCGAAAGTTTTTGATCGAAATTTGTTAATTCGCTGTACGATTCACAACGTTTTGTGTCACCAATACTGTGTTTATTGGCAATACATCCTTAATGTTGTTGCGTTCGTGTTTTGTACACACTCAAGCGGCGCATTCTACAATGTTCAATATACGAATCTGTCAGAAATGAACGCTATAGCGTATGTATGCATACAGCAACACTAATTACAATAAATAAAAAGAGATAGAGTTTGAATCTTAATCATTTGACATAAGATTTCACAACAACAATAGAATAGTTCTTTGAAATGAATCAACCAAGCTGTCACTGCCCACAACTGAGTTCTGGTCGTTGCATTGTGCAATTCAAAACTGTCCAGAGTATGTTCAATGGATGTTTAATGACTCGAAGAAATGGCAACATTCCGCTGAATTGTATCTTTTGACTTTCATCATAAAACTTGCTTCGACTGCAAATCTGTTCCAAGGAGACCTGTTGCCACATTTGAATGCTGCGTTGCAGTGTCGCCTAGAATTTTGCTTAGATAACACATTTCTATCATCAATATCAAATATATTTACCCAAAAAAGTCCAAAAATGATATCGACAAAAGCAAAAAAAGTAAAAAAATGGAAATATTCAATTGACTCATTTTTCTTTATTAAAATGTTATGAATACACAATGTCTTTTGCTATAAACATTTTTGATGTACAATATTGTAGATTATCAGTGGCATAAATGTCATGACTACCTTTTATCATTAAATTAGTTTCATGTTTTTTCCATTTGTCTGAACCATAGCAACTATTCCTTCAAACTATTCTCGATCGGTGTATTTTATTTCTTCTTAACTCTCATCATAAGCAAATGTATGAATGGCTCAGATGAAATGTGAGGTTGTAGAATTGAATGAATGATTATATTTGCGTATCTCTGTATCAGACCCTGTGCTACTCATATCCAAAATTTACCAACATAAATAACTATTTCACAGCAATCATCAAAATTGATTTTCTCTTTTCCAGTTAAATTTATATTTCACTTCGCCAAGGTGTGAAGTGTTCATTTTCTTGTTGTTGAATACCTTGAAATGGTTTCTTTGAAGCTCCCAATAAGTTTTAAACCTCAGTCTAGTTTACTTAGTTAGGCTGATTTTTGAATAAGCTTGGTTTGAATATAAAACATTAAGCAATCTGAAATACATTGAAATACATATAATTTCAAGAAAATAAAGTTGCCTTAGGTGGACTACGTCCAAAATTGTAACTCCAGTGTTTTCATGCTATTTGATGTTATATACCGATATATTGAAAAAAATGTAAAATCTCATGCAAACAATGTGTCATTGTATAAAGGCACATTTTCATTCATTGTTCTTTTTTTCGGTTTCATAGAAAAATTTGCTCATGTGAAAATATATGTGAATATGTTTCAATGCTATATCAATCTGTTACACTACGGCTACCGTTACGTGATATTATGTTCAATCTAATTTCGTTTCTATTTCGATTTATGTAAAACAATATTCAAAAATTGATATGATTCCAATACTTTATGACGGATCGTGCTTAGGGATACTGATTCAGTGACTGAATTTCAGCACCCATTTTCGTTATTTGCATCTTCGTTGCAAAACTATTACATTTCAAGGCAGGTTTTTTGAGTTAGTTTTCTAATTTGTGATTGAAGTAAGTGAAACTAGTAAAAAGAAGATTTCACGCGTCTTAATACAAACAATAATAATTACACAACCAAACGAGATTGCAAGAAAAAACAGTCATTCACAGAATAAACGATTTTTTTACAAATCAATGTCTTCAAAAGTTAAAAACAATAGCGTAATATCAGAAAAAAATGTAATTGTAACATATTTTCAAAATTTGAAAACATCATGTTTATTAATGGAAAAGAGACCAAAGCGGATAAAGAAAAATGTGAAATCTGTTCATTGAATTATCTGAAATTCACTGAGAAAAAAGTAATGTCTCACAATACAGTTAATTAAAATAGCAACCGACATATAAAGTCGCCGTAAATTCATCCTATTAATTAAATGAATAAAACGAACCACATTTTGGATTTTACATAAGTGATTGACAAAATTTGGTGTGCGGTAAACGAAAATCGTTATTGAAATGTTTAAACAGTTTTCTTAATTTTTTTTTCGAAGCAATGGAACCAGATACTTGCAATCAATTTTCCAAATTAATTTAGTGAAAATAATCAAACAGAATCGCATGGAGTTGATCGAAAATCCCATTTACAAAATCTTCCATATTTTTTATAATCGATTTATTCCTTACAAGTGATCGGAAATCTTTGTTCCCAAGCGTTTGAAAATGAGCGTGGGAAATGTTTGTCAAATGAAAACTTGTTCTTTGGTGTTCCTGAACAAGCTCATTCGTTCACAAAACTGCGAACTATTCAATATTTGGTCGACAATCACTTTTTTCTAAACGTGATTACATCTAAAAGATTTTGTTGAAGGAAATTGGGTATTTTTCGATGTTTTGTTTTGCATATTATGTTTCAATCCGGTAAAGGCATATGTCTTTTGGGCTTTATTATTATTTTAAAAAATTTTGTAAGTATTATAAAAAAAAGAGTCAAATTGTGGAGAGCATTCTTACAAATTAGTTATCACCAGTCATAGAAATTATTATAAAAAAAAATTATCGAACAAAATCTATAGATAAAATGTATCTTTTTGTCGGCTTAATCTAATTTAGTCGATTTAATGGATTAAAATGTCTACTGTTCAGTTCTTATCGTGTTGTATTGTATTTTTAATTTAGAATTGATCTTAATTGATATTATGCTGTAATTTTACTGTTTTAAGCGCTAAATTAATTAGACAAAATTAGTTTCGATTGTAATTCCAAAAAAAAAGTTAAATAAATTGCTTAGAGAAATCGTGTATCGAACAAGAACACTAAGCAAAGGTACTTTTATATGATGCTGCATTACTAAAGCTCCAATCAAGAGCTACTTTACAGAACATTCTTATGAATATTTGTCATTTGGCTATTGATTTACGTTTTTGTCTGTATATTCTTTTTTTTGATGAACGAAAAACTCTATTGAAAAAACGGGTTTCTCTTGAATACGAAAGCTGTTTAACAAACGTTCGATTTGAGCATGAATTGGATAAGTTCACTTACATGACTACGGATTAAATATTGAAAATTGATCAAATTCGATCGGAACATGGTTAATGGATTAATTGGATTTTGGAGACTCATTAAAGTTATTATCGCCTTATTTTGCTCATTCAAATGACTAAATACATAATAAATACTTTTACGCAAACAAAAAAAAGGGATTAAACAAAAAAGAAAAAGAAACAAAATTAATAAAAAAAAGAGATAAATTTTTTTCAAATCATTACGATACTCGGTTTCACTTCTAAATGTCAACAATTAGATTTTGTAATTGTGTTAAATTTGAGCCGGCGTTCCGATTATCGGGCAATGCTTTAATTTTGCATAGCCAGTGCGCTGATTCCATGCATTTCTTTTGCCGTTCCTCGCGCGTTATGTCCACACCGCCATAGGATCGTGCCCAAGGATCGGTATTCGCTTGGATTATTGGCAAGAAATTCGATAGGATTATTCGTAATGTGTCACATGCTCGTGTAAAGTGGCTGCGAATTTAATGGAATGAAATGGGTTAATGTTTGAAACGGAATTAGAATGCAATTTTTTTCTTTAAAGAATCAACTACTGTAACATTTGCAGTGCGAATAAATGTTTCATCAGAACAATTCTAAAAACTACATAAATTTATAAATGATTTCTAAAATGTTAAAACTTGTTAAAATACATATCGAATGACTTACAATTTATGATCGCTTTGAAGTAGTTCATAGATTTCCGGCAACAGCAATGCACACATATCTAAATTCCAAGAGGCTCTGAAAAAGTGAACAAAACACAATGTGAAATGAAATCATCAATCAATCTTGTCTGATTTTATTCAAAAATTGTGCATTGATGCGAAATATATTAGTCATGCATATGAAAAACGTCGCTAAACTTACGGTTTTTCTATTATTGCACCAAGTAAATCGACCATAACCGAATGATCTTGCATTTTCACTACATGCCTTAAAGCACCAATCATGTCATGAGATCTGCAACAAATTGGCGAAATTCCATTAAATTTTATTGAATTTCATTGTAATGCAACAATCGATTGACTACAGAGTAGTATAAGGCGAGGTCACTCACCGAGTTGAATTGCGAACTAATTGAAGCGTTGCATAGCGAGTGCTAAGCTGTTGATAGACCCGTTCATGATATGCGGTTAAAACACTAATTTCGGCATTCTCTTCAGCTGAACCATGCCCATTGTAGTGGCTGGTGTTGCCAAATGATTTTGGTGCTGATGGCATTGACGGCAACGTTGAATTCATAATGTTTGCGGATGCCATCGGAAGTGACGTATGTGACAAAGCCGCGTTGGCTTTTAGATCGAGTGATGTTTTTGATCGTGGCGGTGGCGGTGGTTTGGCTAGAATTTGAACCGTAATATTTCGATTTTTTCGAGCATGATTCGTTTCTTTGGGCGCATCTTGTCGTTTCGCCTTAAGATTATTGTTATTATGAAATGCCGTATAGTTTCGAGTCGGTGAACCATTTCGTGATGCGAAATTCTTTTTGCCAGCACCAAATGTCGAATGATTATCATCGATCGAATGCAAATCAATATTACTCGTTGACAGTTTCTTCGAACTAACCAGAGACGATCTTGCTGATTGCTGAGATATGGTTTTGCGCTGTGTCGGCGCTACTTTTGACTTATTTACCACTTTTGGCGCATTATATACATTCGAACTTTGTATCAAATCCATTTTTGGTGCGTAATCCGGCGGCTGCGCATTATTCACTGGGAAATCTTCACGATCCGGTTCCATAATGCGTTCGGGATAATAGTCAAGGTCATTCGATGAATTATCGAAGTAAATACCGTCATCTTGCGGCATCGGAGTTTGATAATCGTCTAAATAACCATTATTATAATTATCACCCGGAAGACTAAATAGTGAACTTTCACGTGTACGAGCCAAATTCTCAAAGGCGTATTCATTTTTTGTGGAAGTATGCGGCAACGGAGCTTCATCAACACTTTCTTCAATCATTTCGAAGCTGAGACTTGATGGTGATGACATTTCTTTGCCACTTGTTAGCGATCCACTTCGCAGGTCATTGTTATTATTACCGCTAGTATTGTGTGGCTTTAATACCAATTTTGTTTTTGGTGTTCCTCGATTGAAACTCTTTCGTGTGCTTTGATTATGCTTAAACGGAATATTTGTTGGATTGTAATATGGAATCACATGGTCAAGATTTATTGCATGCACCACAACCGATTGTTTTTCATATGAACCACAAATCTGAAATGAAACATATGATTTAGACATGATTGATTCGGTTTGGAAGTTACATTCGCTTCAATGACATACCAATTTCTTGTTCACCACTTTCATATCGCCCAACATGCTCCAAGCTGATTCAATATGATCAAACTCTCTGTCTGGCTCCCATCCAATGACGGAAACACCATCGGCACTTCCAACAAAGCAACACTCACCGTTTTCACTGAAAATAAACACAATTTTCGGATTAGTCATAATTGATTGAAGCTTAAACTTTTATCGCTTTTTCTTTATCTTAAACACGGACAAAATACCGGGGAATTTTTTCGCGGGAAAAATTCCTGCGGAATAAATGATGTGCGCCAAACAAAACAAACGATAGCAATAATAAATATTTTTATATACCCGAAAGTGATGCATTTCACAGTATGGCCATTGCCATCCGATCGTGAGATTAACTTTTTCGTTTCTAAATCATATAAATCAACTGTTCCATCATTACGTCCAGCTGCCAATAGGAAATCGGATGGATGAAATGTAATACATGTGACAGGTGACGCAGTCTCTTGAAACTCCATCACCTTGTTTGTTGTCCTCACATCCCAAATGATTACTGAACCTATAGAGAGAATCGTTTATTAGATTATGAATACATTTGTGGGTGTGTTGTCGATTCAAAAAAATATAAATGCAACGTGATTTACCTTCCGTGCCTGCCGAGGCGATCCACCATCCGTCCGGTGAGAATTTAACTGAATTTACATTGGCAATATGACCACGGTATTTACTAAAGCAGCTATCACTCTTGCGAACATCCCACAGTCGTACTGTTGTGTCATTGCTGCCACTTGCAAATATATAATTTCCATGCGGGTGAAAATCAAGCGTTCGAACACTTTTCATATGCCCATAGAATGTAACACAGCCCGGCTGGGTATTTAAATCCCATCGCTTGATGATGCCATTTTCATCAGCTGAATACACTAAATCATCGCCAGATGTAAATTTCACGCAATCCACTTGGCCATTGTGGCCAGTCAATGACATAAAACATTTTTCATTTCCAAATGCCCATAAATTTACATTACGATCTTGACCACCAGTAACAAGAACCCGACCTGTTTCACCAATATCAAGCGATGTTACCTTCTGTGAGTGGGCCTGTATTTCATCTATTTAAATATAAATAAAATTCAAAATATCAAACAAAGCCATCATTTTTCATCGATTTGTGTTGACCACAACACCATCGCATGTAACAATATCCATGGGGACAGTCATACTATGAAAGCTAGCAGAAGCTAGCAAAGGCTAGCAAAAATTTCAGTACACTGCTATATGATTTTTCACAGTTTTTGTATTCTCTTTTGTTCGGATGTTCTTCGTTCCTGTTGTAAAATACATATATAGGCTAGCAAAGGCTAGCTGAGGCTAGCAAAGGCTAGATGAATGAACGTCCCCATGAACAATATCACATGCGAACTCTCAAACTCATTTCCATAAGACATTGAAATAAATCTAATTATGGACGAGTGTTTTTATGGTGTGAAAAAGAAACAACAACAACAACAACAACAAAAATAACTTTAAAAATTAAATGCAATCAATTCGAGAGAAGACCAAATACATCGGATGCAAAGAATTCAGGTGAAATCCGTGCATTGAATGAGCTGGCACCATTATACGACCGCAATTAGGTGAACTAATAAAACAATTGCACCATTTCCACAATTAAACACGCATCGGGAAAAATGCATAACAAAAAACAAACACCACACACATATGCGATTTATATGAAAAACCACAACAACAATTTATGTGTTGCACAAAATTGGTATTGAATTCGTAACAGCGAAGACTGAATATGTTAACCTTGTGTGTGGGCAATAATTCGAATAAATGTCTTATATTGTTTTTTTACGAATATTAAGTGTTATGTATTAGGCCTTTTTTGTCGTCGGTAGTTCTCTGTCTGGCTCACATAAGACATGATTGTGCGTACAACTGTGCGAATTATACACGGTTTTTCTCAAAATTGATTGCCCAAATGACTAATTTTCACTTGCACACATTGATTACTTACAAATTTTTGTAGTTAGCTTCCTTGTTAAGGCCATTCCACTTAATTAATTACACTTATTCTATGCGAAATAAAAGTTTATTTTACAAATGAATTGTCAAAAACATCTGACATTTTTCTATTTATACAGCAAACTAACGAATAAGCACACTGGAGCAACAACGAACAGTACAATAAAAAAAAGAATACCACTTACGATTTCACATTGACTATAGCAACCGATCGGTTCGTTCAATGACACAACAATTTCTATATTGATACGTTGGCGCTGCTAGCGCTTAATATGCAATTTCATTTGTACAAATCAATGCAATTAGTCATTTTTCAGAATGAAACCAATCAATTGTTCAATGGAATTGGTTCTAATGAAGCATCTTTTAAATTTTATTCTCATCCAAATCGATCAACATCATTCATTCAGCAAAAAAATGTCCCAACACATTTATTCAACGAACATATTTATTGCGCATGGCAACACCAAATCAAATTGTCGAACTCATACAAACTGTCACATATAAACAATTGCACCATCAAAGCATTCAGAATTGTTGTCATCTCATCGTCATATCGTCACGACAAAAACAAAAGTATTTTAAATACAATTTAATTGAACAAAAAACAAAAATAAATCAATAATTATGTCGGCGAGATACGATCGTGCTGTTACAATCTTTTCACCTGATGGACATTTATTGCAAGTGGAATATGCTCAAGAAGCTGTTCGCAAAGGTTCCACCGCTGTAAGTATTTCAGATTCACCGAGAGTTTGTATACCTTAACCTATAAAGTCAATTAGGAGCACACAAAAAAATGCTTGTCATGAAAGCTTTTCGGCCGGTTTCCTAGGCGTTTTCATTGGAACACCGAATGATAAATAAACTTATTTTCAATTTTTCACTTCGTTGTGCGAAATTCACATTGAAATTAATAATTTGTACAAATAAATCAATATAAATTTGTTTTCTTGCTGTCTCATAGGTTGGTGTACGGGGTGCAAATGTTGTTGTGTTAGGCGTTGAGAAAAAATCAGTGGCTAAACTGCAAGAAGAACGAACTGTACGCAAAATTTGCTTATTGGACAGTCATGTAGTGATGGCATTTGCTGGCCTAACGGCCGATGCTCGAATTTTGATTAACCGAGCCCAAGTTGAATGCCAGAGTCACAAGCTCAGTGTTGAAGACCCAGTTACATTGGAATACATTACCAGGTTTGTACTGAAATTACCATTTTTATCCAATTTTTCAGATATTAACTTGACAAAATCGAAATTCTGATTACATTTAATCACTTTTAGATATATTGCTGGTTTGAAACAGAAGTACACGCAAAGTAATGGTCGTCGTCCATTCGGTATTTCATGTTTGATTGGTGGTTTTGACTACGATGGCAAGCCACATCTGTATCAAACTGAACCATCCGGTATTTATTACGAATGGAAAGGAAATGCTACCGGCCGCTCAGCCGAAACGGTACGAGAATTTCTGGAAAAATACTATAAAGATGACGAAGTTGCAACCGAAGATGGTGCTGTTAAATTAGCTATCAAAGCATTGCTTGAGGTAGCTCAATCTGGCCAGAAAAATTTGGAAATTGCTGTCATGGAACGTGACAAACCATTGAAAATGCTTGATGCGGAAACAATTGAAAAATATGTGAACATTATCCAAAAGGAAAAAGAAGAAGAAGCTGAAAAGAAGAAACAAAAGAAGTGAATCTGAATGCTAAGCGGAAACATTTTATGTTGGATGCACTTCGTCTCTGTTTGGTTTTTAAATCCATTAATTACACAACATTTATACTTAAAAAATAATAAAAAAAAAGAATAATTAAAGGGAATCGACAGCATTTTCATTTAAATTTTCATTTTTATATGCAAAATCTTTTAAAGATATGATTTGTTGTAACATTTCACCGTCAGATGTAGCTGCCTGATTGTGTGCGCTGTTTGTTTTCATTCAATTATTGCGACAGAAAGAAAACGTCTGTGCGATAATAACAAACTGAATTGTCATTCGGTCCGTGTCTTGTGTGTGGGCAATTTGTAAGCCGCTTTTTCTTTGCTATTCTGAGTTCTTTTTTTTTAATTTGTTTTTATGATGCATTGACATTTGGCAAAGTAAAATTGTTAAATCAAAAACAATCAAACGTGAAATCACGCAGTATTCGTTTATTAATTGTGTTTGAATTTTGACGACATCCAGCGGAGATATGGACAAAGAACGGTATGAACATCCGAATATTTGATTGAGAAATAAACCTGTTGATTGTATCTACAGATGAAATTGCAAAAATAATCGTCTGAGTCATATCAGTTGCATTAAAATGCAGCCAATACCGGTTTAATTGATACGTAAATTTTGTATTGTTTCTCTTTCAACAGATTTTCGTTGCTTTTGCTAGAGCCAAATGAAATTTACTTTGAAGATTTTCTCGTGAATTTAATCAATGAAAGTCCCAGCGATGACATCCGAGTGCCTGATGAAAATCTGTGCATTGGTCATCTAAAAATGTGTTCAAAATCATTGGTGTTTGATCCAAAGGATTTTGAATTGCCACTCATTAAAATTGCATATAAAAATTGCAGTCGCATATTTATTTGGCCAGGAAAAATCAATGGCAAAGAATCCAATGTGCTTGCAGTCTCTTGTGATCAATATACCGAAATGTTGGCCAAAAATACCGTTGCTCCGTATACATTTAAAATGGAATCTCATACTTTTTTATTTAATTTTCATTATGCTAAAGTTTATGAGTATTTAGATCAAATGCGTCAACTGCATCGAGCATCAAAATTGCATGTATGCGAACAGAATGATATGGTAAGAATGAGATTGGAATTTCCGGTCGTCATCGATTTTTCATTTGTGACATTTATATGATACCGTATGATTCATATGTTAAAACCACAAAATCCACAATTTCATTTCAGATTGCAGCAATTGTTTATTCACGACACAAACGTGTTAAATTCAATCCATTGTGGCTTGAAGATATCTATGAAACCGTTTTGGTTGAACACACCGTAGAGGAAATTCATCCATTAATTTTGAATCCAGGCCGCCTGTTACTCTCCACAAAACGAATTTACTTCCAACCGTACAGCAATATCCAACCAGTAATTACTGTCACACTCAATCAACAATGAAACTATGATAATAAATTCATTTCCATTTCAGTATCCCGTCATTAAAATTAATTTGGAAAGTTTAACGAACTTGATCCGAAGGCGATACGTGCTACAACACATTGTAATTTCTCAACATTTATGACATTCTGTCGTTTTTTTTTCGTTTTGATTTTAATTTGCTTCAATTTTACAGGGTCTTGAAATTAAATGGAGTGAAAATGATTCAGAGCGATTGATTTATGTGTCATTTCGCAATCAAAGCGAATGTGATGAATTTTATGAACAAACCATGCAACAGAGCTGTGTTAAGATAAGCCAAACTGAACCTGAAAGTATGACTTTGAAGTGGCAAAATGGTATTATTTCCAATTATGATTATTTACTCTATTTGAATAGGTGAGTTTCAAAGCACAGTTTTTTAAAAACTTGCAATGTATTTACGTTCTGGCATTTCGTTCATCTTTCTAGTCTGGCGGATCGTACTTGCCATGATTTAACACAATATCCAGTATTTCCATGGGTGTTGAGCGATTACATATCATCAACAATTGATTTGAATGATCCGAAATCATATCGTGATTTAACAAAACCAATTGGTGCAATAAATGAGGAACGACTTAAACAACTCTTGGAACGTTGTGAAGAGATGGATGAACCAAAGTATACATTTAAGCACATTTTTATCTAAATTCAAAGTACTTTGATATATTTATGACCTTTTCTGTGATAGGTTTTTATATGGTTCACACTACTCGGCGCCAGCTCTCGTGTTATTTTACTTGGTATGTAGTGGCACTTCAATTTCCTGATTTGTGTAAAATTTAATAAATGTTTTGGTTTTTTTTCAGGCTCGTAAAGTGCCAAAGCTAATGCTGTGTCTACAAAATGGTTACTTCGATCATCCAGACCGAATGTTCAACAAAGTGTCAGACACATTCCGAAATTGTTTACATAATATGGCGGACTTTAAGGTAGAATTTTAGCTTAAATCCGACTCCGTTTTCATTGACAGCTTTCATATTTGGTTGATACTTTGTTTCAGGAGCTAATTCCCGAATTCTATGATACATCAAGAAAAGGTGATTTCCTCCTGAATAGCATGAAAATTAATTTTGGAAAACGATCTGATGGAACACCTGTTGATGATGTCATATTACCACCTTGGGCTGAAAATTCACCAGAAAAATTCATTTCAATCCTTCGTGAGGCACTTGAATCTGAGCATGTATCACGGCATTTGCATCATTGGATTGACCTAATTTTCGGATACAAGCAACGGGGCGATGAAGCCATTAAAGCTCACAATCTGTTCTTTCATTTGTGTTATGAAGGAGCTGTGGATCTCGATCATGTGAATGATTTAACAAAACGACACGCCCTTGAAGTACAAATCTCCGAATTTGGCCAAATTCCCAAACAATTATTCACTAAACCTCATGTACCTAGACTATGTTCAAATCAAATGAGACGGCTCAGCAATGTTGATAAAGAGAGCGTTCCAGATGTTGTTGATTCAGACGAACACAGTCTTGTCAATTCATTCAAATCAATAACATTTTTGGATAATTATCAGAGCCACAAGGATCTTATAAGTTCGGTACTTATCGATGGCAATACTGTGGTGTCAACTGGCAAAGATGGATTGCTGAAATGCTATAATACAAAAGAGAAGCGACAAGTCAGGTACCGGTTTCTACATTTCTCGCTGCATTTAGTGTAAATAATAAAATGTAATTAAATATACAATCGATGTTTCAGGAGCATTTCAATTGCAAACATGACGGTGAGCGCTTGCATCAAAATCCCAAATCAAAACTCATTCATTTTGGGAAGTTGGGATAATTCAATGTAAGATTTATTTGATAAAACTGACATTTTGTTACTAATTTCATGCATTTAATTCCTAGAACAATATATGATTGTGATTATGGTCGAAAAATTAGTGAGATTCCAGCACATGACGATGCTGTTGCCTGTTTATCATACATAAGTGAGATTAAGGTCCTAGTTTCTGGCAGTTGGGACTGTACCGTAAAGTAAGTTTGAGTCTCATAAATAAATAGTTTGCTTTAAATTTATCTCACATCTTTTTTTTTGATTACAGAATTTGGAAGGGATTCGACACCAAACCATACAGTTTATCTGATTCACTCATTGCGTATTACTCATTTGAAGAAAAGGTGATTGCTGTTGACGCATTTTCAACAAAAGACTGCATTAAAGTGGCAATTGGATTAGAGAATGGTGATGTGATACTGTGGAGACTGAAAATTACTGGCCAATTAAGCCTCAATAATATCGAAACGATTGATACTAAACTGTTGTTCACACATGCTGATGAAGTGACTGACGTGTTGTTCAATAAAAATGGCACCAAAGTGGCAACGTGTGCATTGGACTGTGTTTTACATGTGTGCGATATCGATACAGGTATGACACTGTTCAAAAAAGAGCACACCAATTGTCTCATTTGCTTGAGTTGGTGCCATGAAAGTGGAATTCTCTACCTTGGCGATAATAGTGGATATATTTATGTGTGGAATATGATGACTGGAGAAAAGAATTGTTCCGAATTGGGCTTCAATGGACCAATCACTTGTATTACATCGAGTTTAGATCCTGATAACAAATGTAGAGTTATTGCAGCCGGTGTCGATGGAAATGAATTCTTAGTTAAAGCGTGGATTAACGAATAATATGTCTGAAAACGAATTTCAAATATCATATGCTATCATTTCAATTCGAAACCATTGGATATCTGTTTTTTATTTGTATAATATCGAATCAAATGTCTGTATATTTAGTATTTAATTTTTTTGGAAGATTTTATCCCGTGTCGTATAAAATCTGACTGAACAAATAGATCTGTTGAAATGAAAAATCTAGTATTTTATTTCCATTTTAAAGTATACACGTTTTGTTATAAAATCGATAGTTTCACCCCTTTCTAACACCTTTGACAGTGATTTAAATCATTTACAGTTAATAGTAAATTCAAAAGTCTTGTGAGTATTTGCTTCGTACTCCAGAGCTCTAGAGCCACCCTAATTGCATATGTGTGCGTATATATCCGCAGTGTGTACTCTGCGACATCAGTGACAGCTACATGACGTTTGCTCGGTCAGTTGTACTGATGTTTTCTTACGAACAACTCGTCTACGTATCATCATCATCCAAATTTATCGAAGTAGAGAAAAAACATGGCTACAATGAGTGTTTATGATGATATGAAATTGTAAGTTAATTTTAATAGAACAAACATTCAGTTAAAATAATGAACAAATCATAAGTGAACACATTTCTGTCAATAAAAATGAAGTGTACTTTTGAAGTCTGGTGTATTAGCAAACACACAAGTTCAACGTTTGACGTATACAATACATGTTGTTGCAATGTTTTATCTTTATATCACACTGTTTTAATTTATTTATTTTTTTTTTTTAACCGTGATTTTATATATACAGATACAGTTTACATGACAAGTTCATAATACAACCGAAGGATAGCGTTGAAGAATTAGTGATAAACCGAATAAATGGCGATGTCACGGTTCAAAGTAATGTTACATGTGAAACATACATCATTTACAGTGCCCGCATATTGAATTTTCGAATAATTTGCATTTTTAGATTTAACCAATCAATACTATGATAGTCGTACATTACGTAAAATATGTGGAATTTTGGGAACGATCAAATTGATCAGCGGGCAATATTTGGTGGTGGCAACACATCGCGAATTCGTTGGAATCATCAATAATCAGGTGGTATGGCGATTGGCTGGACATGATTTGATTCCATTTATTCCATCGTTGATTCACATCTCGGATACTCAGGTTGGTAATTGCCAATTTATCAATTGGTATTTTTTGTTTTCATTTAGTTCCCTTAAAAAACTGTGATTCTCATGCTGATCTCACATTTTCGCATTTTATTCAACAGAAAATCCAAAATGAAACATATCTATCGATGATTAGCCATACACTGAACACGCCATTCTTCTACTTCTCATACACTTATGACCTATCACACACGCTACAGAGATTGAGCACAGTGGGGCCAGATTTTTATGAGGTGACACAAAGGTTAATTGTATTCATTTTTTAAAAATTAACCTTTTATTTACTGATTTTAGTCGGGCATGGCACAACGTGCCGACCGTCGATTCATTTGGAATGGACATTTGCTGAAAGACTATCTAACGACGCCACTCAAACGATTCTGTTTACCATTGATTCATGGATGTATGTGCTGTGACACTTGAGATTCGTTTCTTTGTTTTATTTGAATTTTTTATAAATAATAATTGATTTATTTTTCCCAATAATATTGCCCCCCATAGTTATTTCGATAAATCAAGTCAACGTGAACAATAGTACCTTTACGTGGGCTTTGATTTCGAGACGTTCCGTTCATAGAGCTGGTACACGCTTTTTCTGTCGCGGTATTGATAAAGATGTAAGATACTTTAAAATGTCTTCAATCAAAATTCATGATTATTAGTCAGATAAGCAAAATCCTTGAAATCAATTGAGGTATTCATCAAAATGTGATGATGTCATTTAGATAACGTCATTCGATGACAAGCCATGTTTCGTTGTTTTACATTAATTTGGTGTTACAAAGTCGTGACATTACTTAGATGGTGTTGTCTTTTGATGAATACCACAAAGATATATCTTTAAGCTATTGCATAACGTTTTATTTCCCAAACACAGGGAGATTGTGCAAATTTCGTTGAAACGGAACAAATCGTTGACTATTTGAACGATAATGTTTCCTTCGTCCAAATACGGGGCAGTATTCCATTGTACTGGTCGCAAAATCCAGACGTCCGCTACAAACCAGCATTAAATATCGATTTGACGAAAGAACATCTATCAGCAGCAGTCAAACATGCCGAGTCAGTGCTCAAAATTTACGGACGGCACATTTATGTGAATTTGGTAAGTCAAAAGATATAAAAACACTGACAACTTTTTCCAAACAGACCTATATTCACATATTTATATTTTTCAAAATAAAAAATTAAATAGATTGATCATCGTGGCAGAGAAGCGCTCTTAGAAAAAGGATTTGCAACCCTTATCAGTCAATTGGGATTGCCAAACATTCGATACGAATCATTCGATTTTCATGCTGAATGCCGCAAAATGCAATGGCATCGCCTGAATACTCTTATCAATCGTTTGGCACACGAACAGGACGAAATGGGTGTATTCCACGTGAAAGCTGATGGTACAGTTATATCAACGCAATCCGGTGTATTCCGAACCAACTGCATCGACTGTTTAGATCGAACAAATGTAGTTCAAAGTATGTTAGCGAAACGTTCGCTGCAAAAAGTACTTGAAAAATTGAATATCGTACGAGTTGGTCAAACAATTGAATCAATCACGGCATTTGATTCGCTGTTTAAGAATGTTTGGGCCGATAATGCTGACTTAATTTCGTTGCAATACTCTGGAACCGGAGCTCTAAAAACCGATTTTACACGAACCGGCAAACGAACGGTGCAAGGAATGTTTCAAGATGGTGTTAATTCCTTGACCAGATACTTTAAGAATAATTTTACTGATGGATTCCGACAGGTCAGTTGAATACATCCATTTCAAACTAAATTGGATTTTTTTGCTAACCAAAAATGTCGTTTCAATAGGATGCAATCAACTTATTCCTTGGCAATTACATAATTCAAGATGGTGAAGGAAAACTCATTCCTTGTCCGCTGGAAGTTCAAAAGGGATGGAAGCAAGCCACGGTAAATAAAATGCATATTTGAATTGATGATGTGCCAATTTCAATTATTAATTCATTTTGTTTTACTCATTTTCAGTTCCCGTCCGTATTAGCATTCGCTATAGCAATGTTTTGCGCATCGGTTATTCTTCCGCAAGAGTACAACACTGAGAATTTGTTGTTTATGTTATTTTGGGGTAGCATGATCGGAATCACATTGAAGGGAATTTTACGTTTTGGAACTGAATTCGTTGATTTCCCAAAATTGTTACCACAAACCAAACCAAACACAGCGTAGCATCGTGTCAAGTAGCAAAGGGTAATCAGAGCCACGAATACGCGATGGTGGCACTATCTGATTTCAATATGCTTCATCATATTCAAATTTCTTCTCATTACATTGATTTTTCTATTCTGTTACACGTACATATTATTGAATGATTTTATAGAGCTCGATCAATGGGTGCCAATTATCTGCAGATACATTGGCACTTCTGGTCTGTGAACGTTCTTTGTAATAGTTATCGCGTTCAGACTATTTTTTTGATTATTGGGAATAAAAACACAGAATCAGAATCTGAAAATCCGAATATTGATCATCCCTTCACAGAGATTAGTACCTTACATTCGTATTCCTTTTGATACAATTGACAATTCCAGATTTCGAAAGAATGTAGAAATTTAAACGAAACAAAAAATTGTAATTACTTATTTGACAAATCAAAAACCGTTTGCATATACATTTTTATTTCATATGAAATTTTTATTGGATGTGGATTTTTTGTAAGTTAACATTCGATTTGTATTGTAAATAAGCTAATTGAACATTCAAAACAATTTAAAATAAACAGTTCTATTAATGGCAAAATTTACAAAGGTGCAGTTATTTTTTTTAGATCATAAGCATTTCGTCCAGACAAAAATTTGAGTTCTTTGTCCATGCCCGGCGTGTAATTTTGAATCCATTTTCGGTCTAAATAATAGTTGATCATATTATCAAACTCCAAATCATTGTATAAACCCACACGCATCGGAACAAATGGATCGATGTGCTCGAAACCTTTACGGTACAACAAATATTTTGGTAGATCGGATTCCATTCGTTCTTGAGTGAGAGCCCATTTATCGACGACTAGGACACACACACCACCGCTCCAGTCGGATTTTACGATATCCAAAAATGGTTGTGTAATTGTTATGTCCTCGGGAACAGCTTTGATTCGGTTATCAAATTTCATTGTGGTTTTTGGATGGAAAAATGCATTAAAACCATCAATAGCAACCATTGTCCGGCATTTGCCTTCGGTTGATTGCTTTTTTAACTCTTCAAACAGCACTGTGATTGTGGCGGTTGCGAATTTCACACGATTTATTCCATGCTCAATCAATTCCAACAACGTTGATTCGGCTGGTGTCGTTTCACGTTGCGACCACACGTATTCTTTTGAACACTTCAAATTCAATTTTTTCAATAGATCACCGTTTTGTGTCTTGAAGTGAATCAACCAAGCGGCTGCATCAATGTTTATGTCCAATTTACCTTCTATTGTTTCAGAATTGGATTTTTCCTTTGGTTTTTTGAACCAATCGGGAACCCACGGAATATGAACAAGAACAAAATCATTGACATGTCCGTAATGAATCAAGTGAAGCATTTGAGTTGATTTGCCAGCACCGAGCTCACCGTAAAACACGAATCGATTAATTGGTTTTGTGTAATCGGTTTTATTCAAATAGTTCATCACTTCAACAGCTGGAGCCCGGACCATTAAACTCATTTCGCCAAATGATTTAATATCTTCGAAATATTTTTTTGGCATTGTGCTTCGATGTAGTGCCGTTTTGCGTACAGCCGGATCGATGGTGTAGAAACGTCCAAGATGAGCTTCAGTATGATTGGATGGATTTGATTCCAAAGTGCGAAAATCGTCAAATTTTAAACCAGCATCGTTTACTTGTGTTGCAAAAAATCGAATACTCGATTTTGATGCAAATAAACTTCGTCGCAACAGCATTTTGACTGAATTTTATTATTATTATCTAAAATTAATGGTGTTAAAATACAAACGTGAAGATGTTTTCACAAACACCACTAATACATAACCTCAACATCAGCGACAATTGAATGAACTCACTGTGAAATGACATTAGCACACATGACTGACAGCAGCGCGTCATTGACGTATGTTAAACGTTTTATTGGTGTTGAAAATTAGTTGTACGACATTTTCATGGCAGAACGAACGAAATTCATTTGATTTGTCGAAAATGAGTGAAAATAATAAATTACCGCGTCAATTTGGCAAAATAATATTAACACTTGAAAATTGTTTGCTATCCGATAATAAATTACAAGAAACTCCATCCCATCAAGATGGTTTAAATAAAGAAATTGAAACGGATTTGAGAATTCTTGGTTGTGAACTCATTCAAATTGCTGGCATTTTACTGAAATTACCACAAGTTGCGATGGCCACCGGGCAAGTGCTGTTTCAACGATTCTACTATTCAAAATCGTATTTGCGCCACAACATGGAAACCACCGCAATGAGTTGCATTTATTTGGCATCAAAGATTGAAGAAGCTCCGCGTCGTATTCGCGATGTCATCAATGTGTTTCATCACATCAAGCAGATACGCGGTCAAAAGCCGATACAACCAATGATTTTGGATTCATCTTACATTTCATTAAAAAATCAAGTGATTAAAGCTGAACGCCGCATCCTCAAGGAGCTGGGTTTTTGTGTTCACGTAAAACATCCGCACAAGTTGATTGTTATGTACTTGCAAGTGCTCGGCTACGAGAAAAACGTACGTCTCATGCAAATGGCCTGGAATTTTATGAACGATTCATTACGAACGGACGTTTTTGTGCGATATAATCCGGAATCGATCGCATGTGCCTGTATCTATTTAACAGCACGTAAAATTAACTTGCCATTGCCGAACAATCCAACATGGTATGGTGTGTTCAAGGTCAGCGAAAGTGATATTTTGGATATATCGTATAAAATCATGGATTTATATCGTCGACCAAAACCGAATGCAGAGGCCCTGGATCAGTCCATTGAAAAATTGAAAAAGCAGTATGAAGATGTTCGAACCAAAAGCAAATTGGGACAAAATACTTCGCCGGTGGTTACAACTGTCGATCGAAATGATGGTTCACACAATGCGTGGGGCGGTTTCATTTCACGTGTTGTACCTCCAAATACAACAGCCACCAATGATGCTGAAAAGAAAGTAACGCAACAACAAACCGCTGCTGCTGGCCAATCGGATGCTCAACCACAACAAACCGATTCGAACAATCAGACAAATCAAGTGAATCAAACATCTCAACAGACGATTTCACATCAACACGAGTCATCCACACATGACAGCGCCAAAACATCGAAAAAATCATCAAGATTGTCTCGAGACCAACAAAAGCGCTCTCACTCAAGGTCATCGCGCTCAAAGTCAGCGTCACAATCACCAAGTGACAACAATCGATCACGCAACTACAAAAAGTCACGCTATCGATCTCGTTCGCGTAGTCGCACACCAGAAAAACGTAAAAAATCACCAACACGCCACGTAAAGAGACGCGATAAATCGGACTATGGAAGCAACAACGGCGAACATTCCGACAAAAAGCATCGTTCGTCGGATAAACATCGCGAGTATAAGAGGGACCGAAGTAGGGAAAGAGATAGATTCCGGGGACATGATCGATATTCAAGCAGAGGTACTGGCGGTGGCGGAGGTGGAGGAGGCCATCGCTCACAACAGGATGGATTCCGTGATAGGAAGAGATAAAGAATATAATACGACAAATTTAATTTTATATACCGATGATTCGATTTTCCACTGACATTCTCAAATATGAAAAAAGTAAATTTGTTTTAAAAGTTGCATTTCTTTTTCTTTTCCTTGAATTTGAAGAAAAAATTAAAAACTCGATGCTCCTCTTCTATATAAGAAAGTATCTGTTTGAGCTTGTATTACAGAAGTAGAAAATAATAAATTAGCTGCATACAAATTTTATCTTGTGATTTTTTTTCTCCAAACATTAATTTCAGCTGGAAATGAATGAATTTTTTTAAAAATAAAAGCTGTAGCTTGTATTTGAACTGAATTGAGTTGGTTGTTGATTGGGCTGAGGATCGAAAATTTACCGATTCGAATAATAACAAAATTTGACTGTGATTTTCATTTACTTTGGTGTAATTTTCGCGATTCACTTTCAAAAGTGTCGTTCATAAGGAAATCAATTACAGGCAGTAAAAAAAGTATTCGGCCACTCAATGAATACAAAGGGTATCATTTCATTCTCCCAGAGGGCTAATTCCTGCATTTTTTCTCCTTGGAGGAATATCGGGAGAATTTATGCAGAAAAACAAAACAATTTAAAAATTCCTAAGGGTGAGATTTGTTTCGCTATTTTCTATATTTTGGTAGAACAAATCTAAACTTATTTTTCTCTGTGTAAGAAAGATCAAGTAATTTTAATATAGAATTATGTGTATTTAAAACATTTCATAGAAGCATATTATTTTTATTTCCAAAAATTGGATCAAAAAAGTATTCGGCCATCCATACAAAAAAAAAATGACTTTCCATGAAAGAATTATTTGAATAGTTAGTTGAGTTGCATTTAACCAAAACTACACGTCTCATTCGGAACATATACAGTCTACAATTTGATTTTTCGACCTGATATTGTAGATGACTGATTTTCACCCAGCCATCAACCTCGAGAAAATAAATAAGGTTTTTCGATATGAAATGGAGATGGAATTTTTGAGCTACACCATTTCATTTCAAAACAACAGGTGGCCGAATACTTTTTTTATTGACTGTAATTGATTTCCTTATGAACGACACTTTTGAAAGTGAATAGCGAAACTTACGCCAAAGTGAAAATCATAGTCAAATTTTGTTATTATTCAAATTAGTAAATTTTCGATCCTCAGCCCATTCAACGACCAACTCAATTCAGTTCAAATACAAGCTAGGGGAAATGACTGCCGCAAATACTACAAATGCGCTACAGATGAAGCAAATGCAAACTATATATTTGCAAGCATTTACATAGCATCATTTGTAGCTGCACGTGCACACTGACATCTTGTGTGAACTGTTTGTTAGTATGCGTGCACAGCTACGAATGATACTATGTAAATACACTTGCGAATACGGTGCAAATGATCACAAATATTTCGCATATACGCAAATGGACAAATAGTCATTTCCTCCTAGGCTAGAGCTTGTATTTTAAAAAAAGTCACTACTTTTGGGTTTTGTTCAATCTTTTAGTAAAAATTGCATAAAATTGTGCTATCTTTTTTTATCTGATCAAGATAAGTCAGATAAGATTATCTAAAATGAAAAAGATAAGATAATTATCAAAGTATTGTTACTGCTCACCTAAAATATTTTCCAGGCGCGGCGGCCTGTTATCTGAAAAAAGGTAACATATATATTTAGAATTCAATATTTCATGAAAATGTGAAAACTAATAAAGAAATTTTCACATGAAATTCAGATCGAACATACCCAAAGGTTGTCTGCAATAAAAAATCAAAGTATTTAACACACACTTAATATATATTTATATTTTTTCACTTCATATTTTTTTCTTTATTTATTTATTTAATAATAATATTAAATAATTACCTTCGTTTCTCATTTTTAAATAAAACTAAAATAGAACTAACTGATCGAATGATAAGAGCGGAAATGAATGATAAATTTGACATCATAAACTGAATGGTCTTGGGCCCGACACTGATTTTTTTCTATTCAATATATGTCAAACATTTTATCAAAACAAAAATCCAAAATAAACTTTTTAAATAAAAGTCGAGTGAGGACGCAATACCAATCAACGATGAAGATTTTTTTGGGCTTGTTTATAAACATTCGAATTCTCATTTTTACAATTTTCATTCTCGATGTCTTTTCAAACATTTTGAACCCATGAATTATCTCAAAATTATCTGAAAATTGCAAATAAGATAGTCGAAAAATGCAGCTATCTAGATAAGATTCTTAATCCTTAAATGAGCCAAACAAACATCTTTTATGTGTGATGAACGATGTTATCTTATCTAGATAAATTATCTTGGAACAACACTAAACAAGATAGATTTTTTTCTTATTTTTCTGTGTATTTTTTTAGCTTGAGCTTCGATTCGTTTTATGTGCTGAAATCCAATAAATGAAAGCCTAAAAATACCTATTATTATATTTTTGAATAAAAAAAAATAAAAACTCACTGAATTACAAATATACAAATCTCATATTTTTATTTCGTTTTTTTTTCTCTGTTCATCATCTTATAATTAGAAGGCTGTTAAGACAGTCTGGCTCATGTTAATGCAACTATTAGTTGTATGTTTTTTTTTCTATCGCTCAGTAAAGTAAACCCAAGCTGAATTTGTTCATTGGACTATTACGGTAGATGGGATTGGGATACGGCAAATGTGGTGATTGGTTTAATAGAGTATTTTAGTTTACCACCATCCATTGTTGCTTGGCCAGGCTGCAAAGAAAAGAAATTTAGATTTGAATGCCAAAAATTCTTTTTACAGATTTGGAAATAAAAAGCAATAACATACCATTCCATCCACTGCTGCCACTGCTTGGCCAGGCGCTACCGCTGCTTGGCCAAGCACTACCGCTAGACCAACCGCTGCTTGATGGCCATCCATAGCTTGGTTTTGATGGCCAACCGTAGCTCACTTTGCTTGGCCATGCGTTCCAGCCTTTAAAAATAAACAGAAGATTAGTTTATAAACAATTTTATTTATATTTGAGTATGATTATCACCTGATGATGATGATGATGATGATGATGGCCAGCCTGAAGACCAACCTAATAATAAAAATAGAAAATGATTAGGAATTTTTCTCCAAATTGTTCACACTAAAAGTTCATAAAATTACAACAATTTTGATTGGTACATTTTTTTTAGATGCTGAAATGGCCTGAACATTATGAATCAATGAAATGAACACAATTCTTCAAAAAACATATACGTACCCGATGATGGCCACCATGCTGGATTAAAAGCATTAAAAGAATTAAAACACATGTGAATTATGTCTTGTGGATTACTATTCGTTATGGTAAACTTGTTCAATCTTATTTTTTTTCAAGACGATTAAATTCATACATATTTGTTTCTTTTTGAAATTTAGTTTTTTTTTTGAATGCAAACTCTTAACAAACAAAAGAAAAATCCAAAAATATTTCCAAAGGCCTTTGTTCTAAATTATTACTGAAGAGAAAATCTTCTAAGTCTTATTTTCTTCATTACCTGAAGAATAACTTGGTTTCCATGCACTACTCGACCAGCCATTGGACCATCCGTGACTTGGAGCAGCAACTACTTTGACTACCTTAACTGGTGGGGCCTGGTAGCTCCATCCTGAACCTATTCATTTTTTTTGTTATTAGATTAATTTCAATGATTTACTCATCAATTTATCAGTTTGAATAAGTATAATTCAATTAAGTTACCATACGATGATGGCCAATCATTCCAGCCTGAGCTAATTACTCCAGCTGAAACGTATGCAATAACGGCAAGCAAGCAAATAAATACCTAAAGAAGAGCAATTAGATTATAATAAAACACTTTAATTCGTTTAAAACACATCGCTAAACATTTAAAGTTCAAACATATTTAATGTGGCAAAAATGAAATTAAACGTATATAATAAATCCGAGCACATTTGTTGCTTTCATGTCGAAACTGTTGAATTTACAAATTTTATTAGATCACAACACTTTAAAATGATAAGTGTTGAAAATATTATTCAATTTAAACATCACACATAATAAACAGTAGATTTTTTAATGATTTTTTCAGTAAAAGAAAATAATGCACCGAATAAACTACAACACAATAATTACATCTTTATCACAAATTATTAGTTTTTTCATTTTGATTATATAAAGTTCAAAATTTCGTGGATTATTCAAGTTTCAACTGGTGGTTGCTAAGATTTACCTTCATTTTTCAACTTGTTTCTTGAGCTCCACAAAATCAACTGATGACTACCACTCCGGTTGGTTGGTCTTTTATACACAATTTTCATAGCAGCGTGTATATTTACGCCAAAGATTCATTTAATACCTGCAAGGTGCTGATGTGTGGATTCGCAGAACCGGGCTGCTTCAAAAAATAACAAAAAAACAGCAACAACAAAGTCATTGTCTGAAAGACGACATGAAGCAACGGTTGTGTGTGCTGAAAGTAAAATTCAGTGGGGGAATGGGATTGGTTAGATGGCACGTTCATGATGACGGAACCGCACAATCTGTGATATTCACCGAGTTTTGGGGCCACATTTGATACGGCCAATAAAGCATGATTACACTTTCTTCACTCAGAAAGTGCAAGTTTAACAAGAAATAAACTCATTTAAACCGATCTATTTACATTTATTAATTTACATCACGTGTCATAACATTTTGTGCATTTATTAATTGAATGCATATGGTTCGGTTGTCCCATTCTCAAATATTATTTGTTGATTCCGAGATATGACTATGATTGTGAATCAATGAACAAGTGATTTATGGATTGAATCAAACGCTCATCTTTTGATTCGGTCATTTAAAGCATATGATGTGCACATTCTAATGGAAACTGAAAAAGAAGTTTCACAAGGCTATGAGAGAGAATATCAAGTAAATAAATGTGATGCTTTTGTTATAGCAAAACCAAGGCCAATACAAGAAAAAAAATCAAATTTTTACGACTTTATGGTGTTAATTTCTGCACCTTAATCGTTGCACATTGTTTCGATTCGGTCCATTTGAGCATTGTGGTCTAACCTTTCCTTCTACATTTTTTTTTTTAATTTTTGCTTCATTTTTCGTAGCAAGAGTAATGTTAGAAATATTAGCACATCCATTAAAATGCAACCAAATGAATAGCTAGGCCATTTTCATAAATTTAAATTGTTTGATGTAAAATCTTGTATTTTATCGAATAAATTTCAAATTCGAATGCTTTCTTAGGTGGTCTAGGTTCATTGTGTCAATTGTGCTATTATGTGATTTATTCCGAGTTTGTGATCTGACAAGTAAATTATCTAACTATTCACATTTGTTCATTGTTCACGTGTTTTGATTTTGATTGAGATGTATGTTACAATTTTTGCGCGCGCATTTTTCACGGGTTTGCCCCATGGCCCAATAGTGATTTGATTCTTTGAGAAATGCTACGTAGTTTGCAAAAATATGTTGCAATGAACATGGGCATAAACTATTCTAGTTAATTAAACTCCCAAGATTACTTTCAATTGATGCATGCAAGCATCAATTTCAAAGAAAAAGGAGCCGCTCTATTAAATCATAGCCTTTTTGGTGTTTTGTGTTTCAAACTTATAATTTCAAGTAATCGAGCAATAATTTGTTTCCCTTTTGAAAAGATACTTTATTTTTGGCTTGCGAAAAATAACCCGAAAATTATGGTCGTTGTATGAAGTTGTGTTGATGTTATCGAGACCAAGCTGGGCACTTATGTTGATACCATCACATTTATACATGGTGAGCGGTAGAAAGGCAACTGTAATACAAAATGAAACATTTGTTTTCGGCACTTAAATCATTCACTTTGCAAGCGACTTATTCGCTTTGTGACGCAGCAAACTGTCGATAAAAGATTTCATTTGCTTAAAAATGTGACCAAACTTCATAAACAGCACAGCAAGTGTTATCGTTCATATCATGAGAACTAAGAACCGTGTGCCACAGTGTACAAATGTCAATGAATTATGACAACCAGTAATTAAAATTCAGCATAACGTTTCATGGATAAAAGCAAGTACGCAACTTGAAGATGGCAAGCAACGGTAACGGCAAAAAATGACGAAACGCAGCCCGAAAAGAATTGTTAACTAACAAAAAAAAATGTTGCTGTTATTAATTAATGTTCTGTCGAATTAGATGGAAAAGTGGCAACATGGCTAATTGTGCTGTGAGACGTTGTCTACAAACGATGTTAGAAAAATGAAAACCATGTTCCATGCACCACATCCAGCTGTTTTCTTTCAGCTCTTATTGTTACACAAACGCCGGATTTAATTGTTTTTTCTTTTTTTAGTTCACTGCAATAAATTCAATGTCAATCGGATCTCGTTCGCTTGGTTAATTACATTTACTTGCTGTTTTTTTTTTTAATTTGTACAATAAGTTCCTTACCTAGTAATTATTTGCTTTGATGTGGCCACATCTTAATGAACAATGCTTGATCGCCTCTCTAGTTTGAATCGGGAATAGAAACCCAAGTAATGGTTTCAATTATGGAAATGGTCAAAAATGGATATTGCAATATCGCTTTGTATTATTGGTCATTGGATGTCGAGACGGAAGTGTTCAAAAATCGCCCAAAGATATTTTGAGATTTAAAAAAAAAACATTAAGATGTTATGGAAATGGTAATTTTGGGAAGATATTGTTTGTATGATTCCAATGACATTCGCCAAAAAATGATGCGGTCGTTCCATCCTAAAAGAACATCGACATTTTTTTTATTATCGACATTAAACATAAGCTCAAGAACAACATCTTCATTCATCGGTCTTTGTCCGGTACAATTTCAATTACTCTAAAGATTCTTGTGTGATCAAGGTAAAACCAGAATCGTACAATTTGCATATACAGGAATATTACGTGATTTCATTTCGGTTCTGTATGAATTCCGTAATGCGATGCAATGCAAAGAGAAGGCGAATAATATGCATCAAGTACCAAAAGCGATTACGTGAGATTGCGATGAAATAATAATATAGCCGGCGGCTGTGGCGGCGTAAAAACGTATCACGTGGTAACGGCTAAATGATTCTCATGTTTTATCTGATATGTTTGTTTGCTGGTGTTCATCGTTTCACTGTTGTTCACAGCTCAACGCAATGGACAAGATGTGTACGATGTGTTGAAATAATACGGTTGCAACAAGCCCACTCACACCGTGCATCCAACTAACTAACAAACAATCCAATTCATTTTTGTTTCTTCGTTTCATGCAATTCACCTCAACACATTGCCACTTCCCGGCCAATTGATTTCGGCAGAAGTTTTTGCATTCTATTCCAAAGCGCCATAATTGTAACACGATCAACCATTTAACGATTTCAACAGGTTGACGTCCAATTTTGAAATGTATATCTAGACTTGGACTTACTGAAGCAGCTGCAGCCACACGCGGCCTAATGCATAGAGAAATAACAAGAACAACAACAACAACAACAAAACATATCAAATGTCGAGTTGCGTGCAATTGGAATATCGTAAAGTGATAAATAACGATTATTATTATTGCCCGGCAGTGATCGAAATCAATCCGAGGCATTCTTGTTAACAAAACTGACCACCTCTTTTGCATCTTTTTGATGCAATCGCATTTGGAAATCTTCAGATGAATGATCGTCATACACGCAAAACTGGATTTTTGTTCAACGAAAAAAAAAAAACACATTCCAATAATAACAAACAATATTTTCCAATATAAATCGAACTGGTTTGTGTTCGCCCCCCAATAAAGATAAAAAAAAAAACATTGTAAAAATATTGATTTGAATAATAAAATGATTATTACATTTCGTTTTGCGAAAAGAAGTTTTCCTTTGCGAAATGTTCCAGCTCTTAGAGTAGTGTGACCTCCTACGCTAAAAATAATCCAAATTTTATGGTTTGCGATCAAAAATAACAACGATCTAGTTATAAACGTGAGGCATAATTACCCGTGTGTGAGGTAATTTATGCCCTCATTGGTTCCTCATCATTGATGCAACACGATTAACGTTTTTTGTTTTGTTTTTGCGACAATATCGTCAATGATATTTGGATCATTATCTCCTGCTGATTCAATGAACGCGTATATTAGGCCGCAGTTACATCAAAAGTCTTACATTTTGGCTTTGGTGTCCGAGGTCAGTGTCACCCGAATCAGAGCTGATCCAATATCGAATGTAACAAGATAATTGATTTATGTTTGATGAAAACGTTATAAATCAAGTCTCCGTAGCGCAGGTGCAGAATCAAACGAAAGTGACAAATGATGCGCCTCAAATTACACCATTCGTGTGAATATTTATGATTTGCATATAAACTGCGAATTTAAAAACAAAAATAAAATGAGTAAAAAAATTGATATGGAAATTTGGAAACAACGTGACAATAAACTGTGATCGATAGCAAATGTTTGTAAACAAAACCATCCGCTTCAAAATACAATGGTCTCTTTTGAATGGTGCTGGAAATTGCGCTCGCGTACAAACAACCATCACAATGAAGGTCATTTTCTCTGGCAAACCGTTATGAATACCCAATGCTATCGTTTACGCACAAGAAGTTGATGCGAACACGAACAACAAACATCAAACGTAATAAAAAAAAAGAAACAAAACAAACTCAGCAATAACAAAACAGCCAGAAGATAATGGAACGCATGAAACTGCCAACAAAGGCTATTAAATTACAAATCACCGTACCCGTTCATTTGGTCTTCAGGTGTCTTCATTCGCCGTGTTCGAGTATATCTAAGGTAGGCTCAACAATTGTGATGTGCGGTGATGCGATCGTCACACACAATTTTGACACACGGCTATTTTAATCAAGATGTTTATGTTTGTTCGTCATTTTCATTTGCAAACGAGAACGGAGTGCATAGCAAAGCGTTGAATGTTTTTTTGTTGCACACATTCTGATTTAATATTCATGTTTTTGAGCGCTTTTTGAGTTGATTGCATCACATATCGCTTGCTGTTTACTTGTTTTCTGTAGCAATTGGGCGCGAGACAAATTGACTACTCAGTACTCAATGTATGTTGCTTGTTTTTCTCGGTTTCTTGTAAATTTTTTTTTTGGCGCATTTGTCTTCTAACATCGAATTTGTTTTTGCTTCGCTGGATTTTGGGGCAGAATGTTTTTTAAGCCACATCTTTTCTATTGTTTTTTTTTTAGTTTGAGCCAAAGTGAAACTGATGATGTGGGCGATTTAAATGCACTTTTTTGTGCACGCCATTGAAGCGGTTTAGTTCCTGAATGAAGCAACTATGAAAAACACAATATAATTATTGGCAGTACATTTTTGCACGATCTTACGTTACTCAATAGAATTTAATGGATTTTGTTGGTTCTTGTCTTTATCGTCTGTTGTTTTTAGAGTTTTAATTACAGTTTCATATCACCAAAAACCGGTCAACAAAACAAAAATGCACCTTTGAAGGTTGCACATCGAATGCATTATGAATTCGCCGCTTATGCGCTTGGTGCGCACAAACAGACGTCTGTACAGACCTCATGTGATCATACTCGATTGATTCGACGAAGAGTTATTGTTACTACAACTTGAAATGGCATATGCAATGAGATAACACTTTTCTTTTCGCAGTGGTGTCGTAACTGAGGCTCAGTTACCGAGTGCAGAACGAGAAAAATTGCACAAATGCAATACACTAAGTATACCAGACATCGATATGTAATTGCTATAGAAGATCCGCAGATGACTGGACATACGGTACAATTCAATTTTCGGACCTTTCACATACTGAGATAAATGTCATCGATTTCCAAAATCGGGTGTGTTTATCTCACGTGATGCATGCGAATTGTTGCACATGGCCAAATCATACCCAAGATGCTGCAATTTACCAGATGCACAAGCAAAAGCACGGACATAAGATCATCTATTATGATTTGAATCATTATTTATTAGATTGTTTTTATTTCAGCTATATTTAATTGTTAAATTACAAAAATGATTTTCAATGCACATTGATGTAAATTGAACACGCTCTCAGAAGCATACAGCGTCCCCGTTTAATTATATGTATAGCGGATTTAGTATGGCTTCTTTATGCCAATCATATGCCAAGTACTTAATTAAATTTTATGAGTTTTCATGCGACGTGCTATTATAAATGTGTGAGAATATAGCCAAACTATCGATAAAAATGTCTTCAATCGTCTTCACCAAGTGCAAACACTGTGGCGGATATGTTAAGTGGAAATTGAATTTGATGCATCATTATATCAATCATTGATTCTATCGCTTTTTCAGATCATATTTTATATTGCATTATTGAATTGAACATAAATTCCTATTCACATTTTTTTTTGATTTGAAGCCTGTTATTTGCAGCATCTTCGCTAAATAGAGGTGAGGGGCATTCAAAAATTGTGATTTACATTGATTTTGTTTACGCGAAAGAAACAAAAAAAATGACATGATCGTGCAGATTTGATGCATCAAAAATAGATTGTGGGGCTTAGACAGCCTAACCAGAGTTAAAAAGAGAATCAACTGCAATAAACCACAATTCACAATTGTAGTCATTTAATTACGTGATTCCGTTTGGTATGTTTGTTTCGTTAATTCACCGTAAATTCATCATGCGATCAAAAATTCAATTGTTTTACTTCTCACTTTGTTTTTTCATTACATATTCTTTGAACATCTTGAAATAGCCCATTTAGAGCACCACAGTAAAACTGTATTCAATGTCTCATTTCAGCAGCTAAAATTCAGTTGCAGTCGAATGCATTCACAAACACAATAGCAAAGAACATTTCCTCCATTTGAAAATCACTTAAAAATAAATAAATAATAAAAACGAAAAATTCCACATGATTTTCATGCCATTGTGATTAATAATTGGAAGTCAGCATATGAGAATCCATTGTGGAAATAACATTTTGAACATTGAGTTGTGTGTGCAAGAGCCACTGTGAGAGTCAATTTGACAAAAATCGATAATATCATAGAACAGATGGGCTCAGTTCACATTGTACTGCAATCGAAAAAGCCGTTGAACTTTCGAACAAAATAAGTGAAACACGTGAAGACATAATAACAAAAAAAAACTGCAGAGGAAATTATCCATTAATCATGCGAAGGCTAAAGGCCTCTAAGCGTTACGTGGCGTTTTCTGTTTCTCACTTTAAAATAGGTAAATGCCACTGTTTTAATGAGAAGAGGGCAGCATATCATATGATGACGATGCGCATATTAGTGTTTTACATTACATCCGACAAATCTAATTGGGAATGTCGACCAAATTGATATTCACTACCAAACACGTCCTCACGTCTTCACATTGGACGGATATTGAACTTAAATAATCGTTGTATGGTTGTTTACGATTATTATTTAATCAACCAAAGAATTCAATAGCAAAGTAGACAATTGTTCGACATTTGTATTTGTTTAGTGGTGTGATCGGAAACCAAGAGTGAGATGATCGATTTATTGCGTAGACAGTTGCGAGTCAAGGTCTTTTTTGCCGTTATATAATTGCACGTCTCATTGCTATGAACAGCTTGGTACACAATTGGTAGAACGAAAAAGACGAGAGAAGGTCCCAGCCACTAAATTCGTGTTTATAAGCACATTAAACAGAATTGTTCACAGCATCAGTTGAATGCTAACAATTGAAATTAAGTTCTCATACGTCAATTATTCCATTAAAAAAACTGTACAAAAAAGAGTTATATTTTAGAATAGTTTTTCATTGAAAATAAAACGATTTCAGATTTTTGTTGAATTTTTTTTTTATTTTATTTTGCTCTTTTTCGTACAACAATCATTTTTCTTCCAAAGAAATTTAATAATATTGTGGCGCATCACTACGTATCATCTTTCGACACAGTTCCAAATTACCAGTTTGCATTTCTAAATAAATTGTTAACATTTTTAAATGATTTATAACGATTGGATGATTGCATCGACTGAGTAGTGCTTTGGCTAATTCCGTTTCACCTTGAAGCACTAGCAGCACGCATAAATTATATTCTAAAACTGCTTGAGCTGCACAACGAGAGCTAATGTTCCAGTCGGGCGATGCCCATTGAATAAAATCATCCTCTTTGAGGTCACCTATAAATTTTGGCTCCAAATACGCTCGCGCCTCATGACATCGATCCAACATAATTAACGACTCTGCACAATACATATGACCGAGAATTCTGAACAAATAGACAGTAAAGTATTCTTTAAACAAAAACATTCCAAATAACTTCATCCTTGATACGCTTACTATTAGTAACTTACTGTAAGTTACTAAGATAAATGAATTTACACTTACGCATATGGATCAGGAAGATTGGGCATTTTTACCAGTTCTTGTGCATATTTCAACGCCAACAGATATTCACCCAAACTAATTTGAACGTAACTATATGCGGCCAGGACGGCATATTTTAGCTTCAGAAACGCACTGTGGGTCAACGCTTTCGATGGATTACACTGAGTTCGTTCGTTGTTTGAATGCAATTTCGATGTTGAATCCGGTTTTCCTACGCTCAATTTGAAATCATATTCGAGGTGCTCCACTAACGCCAACGCATTACGTAAACAAAGTGAAGCAAATTCCAAATTTGTGTTTGGTATTGCAAATGATTCGTTCGGATCACTGGTCAATAGAAAATTGAATGGCATAAAATATAGTTGGAGATGTAAAATATCATCGAAAAAGGTTTCATCGATCAGCTTGAGATACTCACCTAACGTGTTTCGGTGGTGTTGGATGAATGATATATTTTCTATGAATGCCTGACCCAATAACAGACGATACGATATTCTTTCGCTCTTTCGATTTCAAATTCTGTGAAATAACACGTGTTTTATAAGTGCACATACTTAAAGACATCAAGGTATAAACCAACGAATGTTTATCCATTTCGGAACACAAACCTCTTTATGAACCATAATACAAGCTTCAGCTAGACGCAGCCACAGTTTGGGATTATTATGGTAGTAATTTAATGGAACTAAGAAACATTCGAACGCTTCTTTAGGTCGCTGCAGATGCAACATCGCAATTCCTAAATTGTATAAAATTTCCGGTTGCTTTGATGCTCCAATCGCATGAACTGGTGCATCTGAACCCAGATTTTTTGTAGCCTGTTGGTCAAATTGAAGAGCATGTTGAAAGAACCGAACTGCCATTGCATAGTGACGCACGTGGAAATGAATTAAACCCATATTATTTGCAACAATTGTGTTGTAATCTTCACCGTTGTTCCTTCGGAAGGTGCAAGAGAAACAAAATTAAATATCAAACCTATGGGCTGTTAGAAACAGCCTGTTACCTTAGATTTCCAATAGAAATTGGAAACAAATCATCTAATATACAATATGAAATACTTACAAAAAATCCGATAGAGTTGTGATTGGTTTTTTAGCCAATTCTTTGGCAGCCATTTGATAGTCATGCCCAATATAATATTGATGTGCTTTCAATACAAGCATTTCGGGCGTCTAATATAAATAGAAAGGTGCAATGTTCTTGATTCAAGATATCTACTTAGCATGCTCATTCATTTCAAACTTACCTCTTCATTGGGTATGAGAACCGTTTTTTCGTTCAACACTTTCGATCTCATTTTATACAAGCGAAACATCCATCGGAACTCATCTAAAGGCTTATGTGCTCTGCTCAATTCGATATTTTTATCTAAAAGTAAATTCGGTTCGTCGTCTTCATCGCTCAATAGATCGGATGTTGTGCTCAATCGTAACTTTAATAAAGTAATGATGGCTTCGGCCTTTTTCGGCTGATTTAAATTCAGTACCAGTTGAATTGCTAACAAGCCAATCTTCTGTGCGACCGCCGTATCGAATGCATCCAAATGTTTCAGAAGCACTAGTACAATTTTCAATGCAGCCAAGCATTGTCGCAATTGGAACAGAACGACTGCTTTATTAAACATTGGAATAGCCAGTGATAAGTCTTTGATATCAAACGCTTGAATGCTTAAATTTGGCATTTCTCCAATGATATCATCTAGAATTTTACGAAATTCATTGTAACATTTAAAGCCATTACGATAGAAATCCACGACTGCTTTATTATGCAATATTTTCTTCTCTGTTTCCTTTGTGGGTTTGATTTTCGATAATTTCTCTAAGCATGACTCATAACTTTGACTAAAATTGTAAACAAAAACCATAAATGTATATACCAAATGTCATGAAAGTTGGTGAGCAGGTAACCAACTTACTTGTTAAAATCATCGTAGGCTGCATCAGCTAGACGACACTGCTCCAAGTCGGTATTTAATAATGCGGATGGATTTAGATCCTTTTCGGCCATTTTTTATGATTTAAAAAATCCTCTAATGAATTTACTTGGATATGGTTGGATGTGAATTTTTGGGCCTGTTAATCAAATGCAATCGAATATATTCGAGGTAAACAAATTGAGACGTGATATTTGAGCGGTAATAGATAAAACGTGACACTTCATTGTCATGTTTATTTGAAGTTGTCGATTCACCACGACATTTCTCCAAGCAGCGGTCAAATTGTGAACTAATTCGTTTGAATATTAGAATCAAATTGAATGTTGCGAATTGGAATCTTATGGGATTTTGACTACTCAATGATGTTTGAGTTTTGCGATAAAGATAAAAAAAAACTCTAAAATAGTAAAAAAGGAACACAAACTTTAAATCTCACTCAAAATGAACAGATGAGAACTTTAACCGCTGGATTTGAGAACATTTATGAAAAGATGACGATTTAAAGGTTTTTAGCTGCTCATAGCGCCGTCGTACCATCGGGTGGTAACATTCAGAACTTCAATGACATCACAATTTTCGTGCTGCTGTCACCGATTTTCTTACCTCTAGTAGAGCACTCTTCGGCAATATTTGTACTGTAAAAGGTTCATTGTAAGTATTTTTCAGCGATGCAATTTCAAATTGACACAAATTAAATCAATTTAAAGTGCGCCCGTCAGTAAATTTATGTGCATTGCAAATGTTTTAAGATGCAGTCATTTGAAATTCATTAATAAAGTACGTAATTTTGTGTGGTTTGTGACGCTTCTTAACCCCACATTTGTGGTTATATAATATTTGATATCAGCAGGACTAGGAAAACACAGCTGAAAAAATGTCATTTGTCTTGAGAAGCTCACGTGTATTGGCCCGTCAAGGTGCCCGTTTGATGCAATCACGTAATTATGCCGATGCAGCAGCATTAAAACTCACTTTGGCTGGTGCCAACAAAGTTTTCTACGATGCAGTCGAAGTCAAACAGGTTGATGTACCATCATACAGCGGTGATTTTGGTATTTTGGCTACACACGTTCCAACACTCGGTAAGTTTGATAAAATGAACAATTTATTTGAACATTCATTTCGATTGCGACAACTAAATGAAAACACAATTCTGATTTTGTTCAATTGCAGCTGTCTTGAAACCAGGCATCGTGACCGTATATGAAAATGACGGCTCACAAAAGAAGGTGTTCGTATCAAGCGGAACAATTACCGTAAACGTTGATTCCAGTGTACAAGTTTTGGCTGAAGAAGCTCATCCACTTGAAAATCTTGATGCTCGTTCAGCTCAAGAAGCATTGTCAGCCGCCCAATCTGAACTGTCATCGGCTAAAGATGACAAAGCCCGTGCCGAAGCCACATTAGCCGTTGAAGTTGCTGAAATCATTGTCAAAGCTGTACAATAAATATCGTTTTATTTAACGTTCAAGTGTAAAACTCCCAGTAAACCAATCTTATTTTAATTTGTTAAATTGTGCGAACATTTCGGATTCATTGAACCATGTTGAGCGGCCATTATTACAGCCGCTGGCAAAATTCAAATGCAAATCATACATCTAAAAACAAATTTCAAAGTCGCAGGTGTACACACTATAATTTGAAAGAAAAATCAATCCAAACAAAATTATAGAAATAAAAATAAAAAAAATACAAAAAATTTAAAATTGAATTTGAAACAATTGTGGTGATTTTTGGTTGTGCGCATGTCTTTCGGTGGGCTCTTCTCCTGCAAAAGCTTTCTTCGTGGACAATTCACATTCGACAACAGCATTCCATTTCCCCCTTTGCACACAAATACTCATAACCTTCATGATTTTGTATGTCGAATCAATGTTCATACAAAATCTGTATTGTTTGATTTCTCGTTTTCAGTGCACCAAGCACTTTTGGTGTGTGCTTAAGGATGTTCTGGTTGTTGGTCGTACGATGTTGTACATGACGGATTTTGATGAACCGAGCATGTTTTCCTTTGATTTTGTTGATACAATCAACAAGCTGATTTCATGTCGATTTGGTGAACGTGCTGAGAGGAGAGAACGAACGAAAGAGAGAAAGAGAAAAGCGGGCAACTAGAGAGAGAGAGAGCGCACAAGAAAGAGAAGGACAAATACGGCATAAAGAAAACCATGTGCTCCGAGAATTGGCTCGCTTAAAGCCGCTTATCAGTGTATAAAAGGCGCATTGTTGTATGTTTATATGCATGGTAGCACATAAGCATACAAGCTGCTTTTTTAAGCATTCTATTCATGTACACGATGTGTCCTTTTTTTTAGAAAGGTGCGTATCTTGTTACTGCTCCAGCTTAATCTCCAGGGAAATATCGTGTAACTCGACATTTGCCTGCATTTATTGCCACAATTAGTAAATAAGAGCTGGTGTGAATGAGAGCGAATCAATTTTTTTTTGAAATGAACAAGAGAAAGAACAAAAACACAGAAAATGACTGTATAGAAATAAAGTCAAAATGATTCTAAATAAAAGATTATCAGGAAAAGTGTTGAAGAAATTTTCAAAATTTTTCCAGCATAATCTCACCATCATATGCACTCTAGAGTGAAAGACATGTATGTACTTGATGCACACACACAAACGAAAGCAATTCCCATTTAAGACAAGCAATCGAGAGAATAAGTCGTCGTTATAAAATACTATACGCTTACTAATTAATGACCGAAAACATGTCGAGGATATGTGGGTTGGAAGTCTTGTAAAGCGTTTGCAATTGAAAGAAAAGAGAGTGGATAAGTGAGGCTGAAGTGTAGCACTGAAGATGCTTGAAACGTCGCTCTCAAGTGCACACATAAGTTTTTTGGTGTTATCAATTGTTGAATCTTATGTTACGGTAATATTATGGCTCATGAGCACCGCGGTACAGCGTGAAATGAAAACGTTACCCAAAGTGATATTAAGATACATTTCAATACACGCTCACGCTCACACTCACACATATAGTACACGCCGCTCAGCATTCGCAAGCATTTATTTTATGTATGCTGGGCCAATGGAAAAATGTGGAAATATCCTGAGCAGCTGTTGGGTGCGGAGATTGATCCCGTTTAAAGCTAAATGGTGAGCTTAAATGCGCTTCTTACCAGCCCAATATAAGTGAGAATGAGAACGTAAATTTTACGTCGCATCTGTGTGATATCACAAATTTTAATTGCTTTTCTTTTTCCTTTTTTTTTCACTCTCATAGCCTTGTTAAGTTGATGTGTGTGTGTTTGTGTGTGAGCGCGCCATTCGCATGCATTGCGGCTATTTATCGTAATTTCCTTCAGATTTGCACTTATTTATTTGGTTTTTGTTTGAATCTTGCAGCTATTTCTGCTTGCTGAGCGTCTACATCCATAAAAATTATTCGGAAATTATTTCAATGACTTAGCAAAAGAAATTCATTAAACGAATATATGCTTTGCAGGCATTTTCGCACTCTTCAACGTCAACACTTCACTTTGATTTGCCAAAACGGGGAACAAAGATACACTGAGGCGGTTTTAATTTCTTTCTCTTTCGTTCTTTTTGATTAAAGCGCACAGTCAAATGAATAAAGTAACAAAGTACAATCATTATAAAAGGATAATTCATCTCAAATTACTGGATTCTTTTATAGATCATGTTTTGTATTGTTGAACGTACTCAATCGAACGTTTTACTCCGTCCCCCCCAAAAAAAATCTCTTCGATTCATGTCGAAATTGTGAAACTTTCGGTCGTTGCTATCTTGCCAAGCGATTTCAATCTACCAAATGGGTTGTTCGGCTACGGTTGTTTGGTAGTCATTTGGCTCCGAGTCACGTTCACTGCCATCGACTCGATGGGATTATTGTGGCAACTCAATAAACGATTTTGCAAAACAGCAATTAACACATGCCAAGACTATCCACTTTGCACCAATTACACTTTTCCGCATGATTTATCGGAGCCCAATAGAAAAAGGCAGCCAATGGACCAGCACACATACACACACACAGTACGATAAATTGCCTCCTAAAATTGGCAGATCAATTTATAAATCTGTCTGCAAATAAACAAATTAACAATCTACCAAAAGACGTTGCAAAGATTGCTCCAATGCTAATCAAATCGAAAGCAGCCAACAATCATTCGTATTTTGCCCTCTAAAGCTATTGTTTTTGGCCCATTTTGCATTTGAACTAGAATTACTAAAGCCCTTGTGTGTGCAACAGGAATATTAATAGTCTATCCAAATGAGTCATGGTAATAAAAAGTGAGCAATAAATCAAAGGCAAATAGCCAAGCAAATAGCTGACGCTTATTGACCGAAAAAAGGCTTCTCGGATGGTGATGGTGAAATTGAAGGACAATGGTTTTAAAATGAAATAAAAATCCAATTACATTGCCCAATTTTGAAATAAATCAAATGTATATGGCTACAGTCAACTCAATTTTGTTGACTCTGGATTCTAAACCAAAATCAAGTCAACCGAATAACATGGTAATTTTAACACATACTCATTCGCACACACACATCGACACGAAAGATAAATAAAAGAACTATTTTTTCGACGAGGTGTTGTTATATATTCATTTTGAATTCGTGATGAAAATAGATCACGTTGAAATTTGTTTAGTCGTGCTGAGCTTTTTTCACATTTGATATGATGTGTGTGTGTAGGTCACGCAAAAATCAACAAATCTATGAATAATAGCCAGGGGTGCATGGCATATAAATGTAGACTGTAGAGTGTAGAGCCACATTACACATAGAATGGCAGCAGCAGCATCAGCAGCAGCATCATCAACAACAACAATATAGTAGAGAGGACGTGAATGAAATCGTTATAAAATTGGCAACTTGTTACATCGCTTCATGTGAAAAAGCAGTTCTGGATCGCAGGTACTCGGTACTCAGTAGTCAGCACTCTGCCTGTGGCTTAAAATTCCAGTCAAATTGTATTTTCCATATAACAGAAATGATGCTATTATGTAAAAACAAAGTGAAAAAGGTTCTTTTTTTCGGTACAGTGCCTAGCTTTCTACCTATACCTTCAACAATTTTTTGTTCTGTAGTTTTCATTTTAGTTTTTGGTTGGCAAAAATAAAACGTGAGTTTTATGCATGCATAATAAGCGCTCCTGACTTTCCTGTGCTTTCTTTCACTTTTTGAGCAACAAAAGTCACAGATGATAAGAGCAGCTTGAACAATGGCAATGGCTCACAATAAAAGAGCTGAGAGGAAAAAAGACGTATGCATTCACAACCACATGCACATGTGCGCGCGGAAAGGGGAGAATGGACGCACACACACAGAGAGGAGCAAATAGAAACAGAGACACAGAGTGAACGAGAAATCTGTTTAAAAATGGAATCGAGTGAAAAGGATGGCGAAATAAAAATGAAAGCAGCAATAGCCGAAAGAGAACACGTTGACGTACAATTAAATGCCAAACAAGTGTTTTGCCGTCGCTTTACCATCCACATTGAGTAACGACGTTCACTCGCATTGTCGGATATGTAACCGTTTGGTGTGCCCGAAAGCGAATCGCGACTGTATGTGCTTACGAGGCCATATACATGACACACAGAGCAATAAAGAGCCAACGAACAAAGAAGCAACAGAGTATTTTCAGTACCACGGATACTCTGGAAATGTTTTCGCTCAGTTGTTGCATACAGAATAGCACGCGTTAAAGAGAGAGAGAAAGAATGAATGAAAAACTAAATCATCACCTTTATTTCAGTATAAACACAGATATAATTTCATTATTATGATGTATGATGTTTGAATGTGAATTAGAAAAGCTCCTGGAGACACACCGAGACGGTGATGTGCGAAGCTTAACCGAATACAATGCCAAAATGCCACTCTAGAGAGCTCATTGTACTCGAACACAAGCACATAATGCATGGCATCGAGAAAGCAAAGAAGCACGCTGCCACGGTCACACGCAGATAAAGCAAACGGTTAAAAAAATGGAATGTTTGTGTGTGCGTGTGTGTGTTTTGTATGCAGGCCGGATGCTGGGGCTGTCTATGCCCGATTCCAGCTCTTATTCGGAAATGTGTAAGTGTTTGTGTGTGTGTGTGCCTTTAGTGAAAAGCCAGTTGTTGCAACGGTGTCTCTCTTCAGTGGCAGCGAATTCAATTTAATGTTTCGAGGAAAACATTACAAATGTGTACTTTGAATGGCGAAACAGTAAAGCCTTGCGTCTCGTCTAACCAATATTCACAACTGCTGGCACACTCCGTGCACCCGTAAAATGTTTGCTCTATCCACATTTTCTCCGTGAACAAGTTTTATGATTTTGAATCCACGAGCTACACGATACGCTGTTCGCTTGTGGCCGACACATGGATAGAGAGAGGCCAGCTCATGCGCTGCGATAACATCACACAACAATCGTATTTAATATACTTGGACTGCTTGCTGTCTCTGTCACACAATCGAATGTGAATCTCGATTACATGCCATTTCAAAACGGGAACGAGAGCGAGAAATAAAATAGCAAGCAAACGAACGAACGAATGAACGTCAAGCCAGAACAACAGCAGCAGCAGCAACAACAACAACCGAAATAACAACAGCCGAGTCGACGAGCGAGATTGAGCACACGAGAAACCAGTGCTTCGGTGGTCTTTTCAATCGTTGTTTTCCCATCGACGCACGAGTTGGCTGCCAGCCTCCGAAGAAGAAATATTTCCAATTTTCTCGCCAAAAATCAGTTTTTTACGCGCTTATATGTTGCTTGCATAAAAATTCCGTTTTTTTTTCAATTTCCTTTGGTCGTTTGCTTGTGTTTGTTCACGTTTTATCGTTGTTTGTGTGATTTTTGGTTCGGTTTTGATTCGAATTTTGGTTCCCAAATATTTACAACAACAAAAAAATTGTTTTTTTGGTTCTGTTTTTCTTTCGTTATATTCACACAATTAAATTGTTTTAACCAAAATTGGATTTAGTGGTTTAAATATATAATTTGGGTATGAACAAGAAAAGAATTTTTCAACCGAATTTTCGTGAGTGTAATATTTTTATTGGAGGTGTTTTACCTGAGTTTCGACCTGTTTTTTTTTTATTCGCATGTTTGGTATTCATAGTTATGTAGCTATGGGCTTTCTATGTGACCGAGAAACCAACAAGTTGATTTTTTTATGTTTGTTTCTATTGAAAATGTGCAGCGAGTACAAAGAAAATTATATCTCGCATTAATTAAGTGCAAAAAAGATTAATTAAAAGTAATTCATAAAAAATCCTGGAATTTAGTTAATATTTTAATATTATGATGTTGTTTTTCGTGTTCTTGTTTTACAGAAAAGACTTTTGCTGTGATAAATATAATTGATTAGTGCATCATTTCCTGTGAAGCGCGTTTTTGGAATGTGCTTTCATTTTCACACACAAATCTAAAGCCATCCTCATCAAATTAATGTAGAAGTGGTGTAATTTGTGTGTGTGTTTTTTTTTCATTAAACAGAAAAAAATTCTCATTATTTTTGCTCGATTCACATGGTTTATTTGAAATGTGAACACAAAACATTCAGCCGAGCTGCAAAACAAATATAAGCCAGCCAAATAGGATTTCAAATTGGTGAGGATTGAACAAGTAACAATAAAAGCATGCCGTCAGTTAAAACACAAAAAAATAATAATAGAGAAAATGGAGAGAAAAAAAGCGAATGCAAATGAAAAAAAAACAGCGAAAAAAAAAATGTTATAAAATCTCTGGCAAACTCGCAGTTGGTATGAAATGAGCGAGAAACTATTTAATGTTGAAATGAAATGTGGTGAACATAAGCATGTTGGTCGCTGACGTTGAAAACTAAATCACTCTTCTGTAACTGTAGCAAAAAGCTGGGAAAAATCAAGCTCCTCGCTGTCTGAATTCACATACAGGCAAATAAAAACGATGTAGCATATAAAAGTGAGCGCTATTTTAGTTGACATAAGGAAAAGAACGAAAGAAACAGAGAGAACAAAAAAAAAAGAAACGGAAAACGAGAGAAAAATTATTGCATGAATTTTCCACGCGCTGCTACGAACTTGTTCCTCCAATTTTCATTTTCCCTTCTTCAGCTGTGATATTTTCGGCGACTTAGTCGACTTTTTGTATATTTCTGGTGAACGAGTCACAAATGCCATTTCCATGTTATTGACGCTTGTTGTTGTTTTTATTGATGCTGCCACCGAAAGCCTATTGTCGCTACATACGAACATTTTTATTACTATTATTATTTATTTGTTATACATTTTTCCGCCTGCTACTTTTACATCTGAAGGCGAAATGAGAATGAGTCCGTTAGGTGTAGTGCGAGCTATACCATGGTATGTAACATACATATTTATGCTTTGTTTGAACAAACCAAATTGATATTTGCGTATGAGCGCAGGCAAACTGCTTATTTTGCAATTTACGCCAATATATTTCATGTAGCAGTGACTCTGTGAAAAGTATGCGAGAAAACAAGTCGAAACCTAATTAAAATTTTGGTATCACTATGCAGTTGGTTGGTTCTATTCGTTCGTTCGTTCACTCGCGCTTTTGAATGTGCAATGTAACCTCAGCATCGAATCAACATCGAGAGATATGAGATGTGACAGCAAGAAATATGAAACAGGATGGGAATTTTTCTTGGAATCTACAGCGCAAAACTCTGGTTGCAAGGCTGTTTCGAAGTGCTATTTACAACATATAAATAACACGGGCACCAGGTGAACTGAAGGCAGTGGGTGAACGAGTAACAGGGACAGAATGTAAATATGGCGTTGATTAGTGTGCAACAGGAATAGAGTCAGCGAATAGTTGCACGTACCTCGTGCCTCGTGTGCCTAATATGCTGTTGCAATGTCGGATTACGAATGATGCTGTTGCTGTTGCTGCTGCAACTCATGCACTCGATGTTAATCGAATAGAGAAATCCATGGCGATGGTAATGGTGATAGCAACCACGGATACATTCAATCCGAAAGGAAGAGCAGAAAAATCTATCTGACCTAATATTACGGTGGCGCTGGCGTGAGCGTTTATTTTAAATTTTACCACACACACACACACACACACACACACACCGCCGTCGCTGTGCGCGTTTTTCGTTTCATTCGTTCGCGCGCGCGATAGCAGGCCAAGCTACAGCTCCACCATGCACAACATTTCCATGCCTGTTTGCATAATTCTTCACTCAAAAAAAAGCAAAAAAAAAAATTAATAATATCCCGAGTTATGATATGAAGTGGGATACATTTCGTCGCGCAAATTGTTGAGCTCAAGAGTATCGGGAGAGCTTGAGTTGTTGTTTTTCTCAATGTTGTTGCTACAATGTAACTGCTGTTGCTGTGGCTGCTTTTCTTGCTCATTTGCTGTTGCTCTGCATTTATATCTCATATCATTCCGCTTAAAATTGTTCAGACGATGTGTATTTTTTTCTCCTCTGTTGCTCATTGCCTCATTGCCGTCTCTGCCGTTAACTCCCACCAGATTTATTGAATTAAACGCGGGCGCAAGTAATATACTCGAACTGATTTGCATATGAAGCATATACACAATGTCATCAATTTACTCGGGCTGACTGTGTCTCAGATTTATTAAAATATCAGTTACATGCCCGAGCTCAATGGAAATGGAAACAGAAACATGATGCCAAACAACAAAAAACAAATAATAACATTACAGTGACAGAACTCAAACAAAAACACGAGGAAAATGGCACATTTCGAGCGCAATAAAATGCTAAATGAATGTAAAAACATAACATGCTTTGTGAAACTGGGCAAATTTCGGTCGATGTACAAAAGAAACATGGCATAAGCTGAAAAAAACATGCAGAAAATGAAATTATTATCGCTTCATGCGAAAATAAAATCGCACGCGAAAGAAAAACACACACACAACACTCCAACAAATGTAAATTTGTCCGACGAACCGACGAATCGACGAATTTTGTCGTCAATTTAATTTGGTTCGACAGCCTTTTTGTATATTCAATGGGCCAACATTAATGGATTTTATCATTTCAAGTAATTCAAACCCAATGAAATTTCATCTATTTTCATCATAATTTTAATACTTGTTTATTTCATTTTATCGTCGACCCGCTGCCACACCACTGCACTCCTTTTTTGTTTCATAGCACATTTGGCATCTGTAAATTTCATTTTATTTGTGCGAGAAAAAAAAAAGAAACCCACACCGTAATAAACATTGCGGGTGTTGATTTAAAACTTCCTTTCGACTTGTTGAGGGTGAATAGAAAAGCGAGTCTATCATTAAAAACGAAACGAAAAACAGAAGCAAAATTATAGCATACACACTAAATGAATAAAATACGGTTTCAATTTACATGCGATCACTCAAATCCTACTCAAAACGATGACAACTCAACCTCGATGGTGAGAAAGTCCACCAACAATTCAAATGAGCTGCTCCATTCTCTGTGGTTTTGAAACGAATTTTCTTTTTCACTTCAGTTTACTATAGATGGATTAATGTTTAACAAAGATAAATGATGATACGAGAGATTTAAACATTAGGAATTAGACTGACATCGGTGACCACATTTTTTACGGCTACTGTTTGCTGTTCCGTGTGTTTATGATTCGTATTGTTCTTATGTGTATTTGGAAAATACCATTCGCTGAGTTTGGTCGTTTTGCATAGCCGTTAGCATTTCTGTTTTTCATTTAGAACAAACAAATGAAAAAAAACATGCAGATAAGAAACGAAGTCGCATTGAAAATTGAATGTGGAGGAAGAAGGGTGCATGAAAGATAGAAAGTGAGAGTGAGAGAAAAACAGTGGGAAATGGAACAGAGAGACTGCAAAACGGAAAAAAACGGAACCATTTCAAAGCGGTTTGCCAGCAAAGCGCAAAAAATGAATCCGTCTTGATATTGTGGAGTCCACAATTTGTGGGGTAAAACTTCTACATTTTACAGCATGTCAGTTCTTTCTTCAACAATTTCAAAGAACAATGATGAAGAAAGTTTGTCCGCTTCAAAAGGCGACATTTCTGTTTTTTTTTTCGTTTTGTTTCGATTCAAATCTACTCTCGAGCCTCCAAATTTGCCTATTCAATATGTAATTCGAGTTGTTGAGAAACCACATTCTAAATTGAAGCGCTGCGAAAAGAGGTCGACGAAATGGAAAAATTGAATATAAAAAAGTAAAGCGAATTTTTGGTCTCTTTTTGTGGGTTCGTGTATACAACAAAAAAAAGCAGGAAAAGTTTCTGTTGGCACTTCACAAATGCAAACCAAACAACAAGTGTTGAGAGCTTTCCCATGCCATTTTCAATTGTCATCACATTTTCATTGTGAAGATCTATATCAAAACGCGTATACCAACCGAATATTTATATAAATATATATATATATATATATATATATATATATATATATATATATATATATATATAAATATATATATATATATATATATATATATATTCTATGTGAGATGCTTTGTGCCCAAGCATTTCTCATACTTACGCATAACAAGATCTGGCTTCATTGGCAAAATATACGCATTGTTTACTTTGTATGCTGACACTTTGGATAACAGACGTTATCTAGAATGCTAACAACGATCATCATTATTATTATTCCGTTAAAATTGAATCAGAGACCCCTTGGTGTTTGCATGCGATGGCTTACCTCATCGTCAATTCATACTGTTGCTGAATAACAAGAGCCACAACGTTTAAGTGTTGGTGTGAGTGTGAGTGTGTGTGTGTGTTTTTTTTGTTGTTGTTGTTGTTGTTAAAAGTTGAATAAATTATGAGACCAAGATACAGATAGACGAAATTATAGCAGCGCCGAGAATTAGACAGATCTGTGCACATCAAACGCACTAAGTGAACCATAAACATATAACAAAATACAACACTTACGTACAAACCAAAGCGTACACCGAAAATAGACGTCCTCATGAACGTGCTAATCAAATTCCATGCGTTTCACAGTGAAAGCGTTATTCATACACACCTTTGCTTGCGATTTCATTTGAATCGACTATCCGGGCAAACGATGAATTTCATTCACTCACTCAATCGCCCGCTCGCTCGCTCATACACTCGTTCGCATATTTTCTCTTCACAGCCACACACTTAATTGAACACAATTGAACAGTATGCGATTTATATGTTGGATGCTGCACACATTTCAATGTGAAATAAATTATTAATGAAGCGCCGAGCTTTAGCCCAAAAACCCGGTGTGCTCATTTGATGCAAATGTGTGAGTGAGGTGTGTTGGGTCTGGCATATTGCGTATTCCGAATATACGAACTGATTCGCATTTTTCGCATTCATATGTTCTGCGCTTCGGAATAGTGCTTTTACCACCCAAGTAAATTGGAAAAAAATGAAGACATCAACGTGTATTCAAGTTGCAAGCGCGCACATTCTCACTCATACCAGCACATAGTTGTGCTATCCCAGCTCACGGGCAACATATTGCATATAATGGCTTGGATGGGCTCGATTGTATGTTATTTTATTCTATTATTCATGTAAATCCACGAAGAGAAAAGATGAAAAAACCACAAATTTCCAGATAACTCTATCTCAATGGTGCCGTACACTCGAGTCTCTCATTGACTTGTCTCTTCATTCGATTCAAAGTTTTCGGTTTTTCAACTTACTTATCCAAACAAAAATGTCAGTATAATATGCATACGACACACAAACACACACACAAGAAATTTGATGGTGCTGCTCAGAAGCGAGTAGCTAAAACCAAGTGGTGTTGAGCGAAACACAAATACGGTGTGTCAGCTTTGTCACATCAAGTCAATTCGCTTCTTTGCAATAAGCCAAAAACAGAACAAAGCGCCGAATAACATTCGGAACACAAAAGATATTTGTGGCAGTTGGCAATCTTATTGTGTTGTTAAGCTGTTGGGTTGTAAACAACATTCTACACACACTCGGCGCATAATACTCAGGTCGATGTATAACCTTTTAGCTTCTGCACACACTCATACACACACCGACCGCCAATTTCGTTTTTAACCATTTACATTTTTTATTTTATTTATGCGCTTAAATAATAAGACGATTCACCGTTTTTATATAGCTAAAATACACCAACGTCGCGGTACAAAAACACGAAGACGTGAATGAATGAATGAGCAAACGAATGAATGAGCAAATAAATGGAAATGTTACATGAAATGGAATGGTAAATGCTATCACTAGAACGATTGGATTTACGTATAAAACACGGACTATTCTTACCGACGATTCTGAGCTGGGTTTTAAAACCATACTTTTGCCTTCATCATTCGCGTTATGCAAGTCATTTCCATTCGTTTTCTGAAGAAATGATAAGGATTTAATTTTAAATCAATAAATTGTCTTGCTTTTCGATTGGTTGGTTGACTTTATTCAATTCCATCAGATAAACTTGATGACACTTTATTCACATGTGAAATTTACACTCTCACACCAATATCAATTCAATGTAAATTGTTATATACAACAAAACATTCCAATTTACTCGTGCATTAATTGATAAACAACAAGGTGATTCAATGTAGAAGGTGGAATTCATTATTCGTTCCCCTTTTTCCCTTTATTTCGAAAATGTCAAACTCTAGCGAAAATCCGAAAATAAAAACGGCCACAAAACCCATTGGCGTCACGGGTTACCTGAAAAGTCCAAGGCTGACAAGGATTATTTGTTTCCTTTTGATGCTACAGTAAATTCATAGATGCAGAAAGAAAAACTGGGTTTTTCATACAAATAGTGAATACATTCAACTTGAACTAAAATATTTGTGTGGTACAATTTAAGCATATGGATTATCCGCTGTCAAGGAAATTTACAAAATATTCTGAAAATATACAAATTTCTATAATGCATGATGTCCATGAGAAAGTCTATCGATCGAAAATGAATGAGGAATATATTTTAAAGTTTTTGCATCAACAAATTTGTTTTCGTAAAGGCTACAATTTAAATGAGAGCCACACAAACTACGTACGTAAATTTTAATACGGATGGTGCGTTTCAATCGCCAAAAATACAGTAAAACTTGAACAAGGAAATTAGATATAACCCTCTATCAACCTTTTATTAAATGGAATGGACACGACACAGACATGTTAATATTTTATTCAAATATCTTAACAGAAGGATTATGCGACGATACACAAGAAAACCTAGTTTGGCATCATATTTGGAAAATCCTTTCGAAATCGCACATTCAACCAGTTCAACGAATGCCTCGTAGTACAACATACAATGTATACATTTATTTTTACATGGATTTTCCTGGTGGTCATGTGTCATCATATTTTTCATAACACTGATACTTTATGAGTATCCTAAACTTTTCAAGACCTTTGGCAATCATCGAAATTGTTAGTTTCCGGTTACGATGATTCAAATTCAAGAAAACTCGGGAATTTTGGAAATTTTCCAAAATTTATATTTATACCTTATGACTTCAACGAAACATATTCAACCAATGAAAAAACTGTAAAAACTAAAACTACAATCAGCTCAAGCATTTAGTAAAGCGTAGTTCATTACAGTGAAATAATTTTAGATTCTATTTGTACACAAAACTGTACGATGGCAAATTATCAAATAAATAAACAACAACCAAAATAATCATAGGAGTAAATGATATTTGAACGTATTTAGGTCAAGCTACCCTTAAATTATTGCCTTCGACGCTAATAAATTTGATATCATAGAAGCTATGTGGAAAATGTGCGAAATGCCGTCTCAAGAAAATACTGAACAGAAATGGGGTTGAAAAAATGCTTCTTGAAACAATTGACATTTGAACGAACATCGATATATCGTATTACGTTTATATTGAAGATAACTGAGTGGTACTCAGTGAGTAGGATTTTGTTCCTCATGCAACTAAATGTAATGCGTTGAACGAGGCAAAAACTACTAAAAAACTAGTTGGATTGGTCATAGTTTTAAACGAAATAACAAGAAAAGTTCGAAAGTTATCTTGTTAGCGTGGGTAGAATTCAACCATTTCGATTCCAAGTATCCAAATACAGCTAACCTTGCAGCGATACAAATGCCCATTCACCAATTAACCACAATCATGTGGCCCGACTTTTTGACCAATTATGATATTGCGTACTGCGTACGTTTTATAAAACCATTTTCTAAATTGGGGTCGTATTTATGGTATGAAACCATTGGTTCGAATTTTTCCCTCGCTTTATCCAAGCGTTTACTGTGTATACAAGTAACACAAGCATTTTCGTTTTATTGATTGAAGCACACCAAAAATATGAAAATAACATTTTATAGCGGTAAAACTTAAATACTGTGACTCGATGTCAAATAAAGCAAACAACTAGATAAAATGACGCCAAGCTTACGTAAATGATCTAACATGAACAGTCACCATAATCAAGAACCAAACAACAAAACACAATAACTACGTCATGTTTTTCTGCTTGTTTTTTAATTGATATAAAGTGAGCAACCTTAAAAAAAAACGTGTAAATTTTATGGTGTTGTGAATCACACTAACTCCATCCATCCGAATGGAAAATTGTCTATTGCCACTTGCTTTAGCAAACGGTTAACGTTAATGAGATGATAAGAGAATGAAAGCCCTTCCATCTGACGCTATTTCGACGTTCTATTCAACGCAATAGTGTCAATTGTATATGTATATGCCTGATAATAAAATGATAAGGTGGTTGATTTTACGAAGTACCGTAAATCTTAATGGATGAAAAATGGTAAAACGGGTTTAATACTGTTAATGATGATGGGATCATCAAATTCGAGCCGATTTGCTCTATTGCGTGGGTGAACATCAAGAATAGAGCTGGTGGGAGGTAGATAAGTCAATATGTTCATTTGATTTGATCATGATGATAATAAAAAAAAAACCTCAAAAATCCAACCACTATGATTAAGCATTTAAGCTTTAGTTGGTGTGCTTTAATTCCATGATCTATTCACCTCAATTTAACACCTCGGTCACGGTAATGGCCATCATTAAATCATACAAATGCGTGTCGAGACCAGAGATTTTCTATTCGACGTTTTGCTTTACTTTATCTTCTCTTTTCTTCTCTTCTCTTTTATTTTTATTTCTCTGAAGTAATAAATTTGACTTTCTTTTAGCAGTAAATTAATCAACACGAAAGAGCCAAAAGGAATTGGATGGCATACTGAACCACTGGCTGGATTGAAGGTGATCCAAATATAAAACAAAACAACAGAACGCAGAAATAAAAGCATCGGTCATAAATTAAAGTTAGAGAAAGCGCCTATAGGATAGGTGTTAGTTGTTCAAAAACAATAATGAAATCACGAATGACATTGCAAAAATGATTTATCTATTAAACGACGATGGAACCAAGTAGATCGATCAATCATGAGACCGAAGCGAGTAGTAGTTCAGCCATCAATTGCAACAACGCATCGATAATACAGAATCCAAATATAAGACATGACTTAAGAAAGCCACAATCATCGGGTGGATCAGTGGCAAGTGTGCCGTTGCATTCATCATCGCGAGGTGACACGAATGCATACAACGGTGGCGGTGGCGGTGGAGGTGGCAACGGTATTGGTGCAAGCACAAAAAGTAAAAGCACCGACCGAAGTAGCTTTCATTCAATGCATTATGACAATCCAAACGATATTATCATAACGAATCGAAAAATGCACACAGTGAATTTAAATCGAGCGAAAAATCGTGGTGGCCAACCGACACGACGACCAATGCATGATGGCAGTGATTCGTATAGTTCAAAGTCGACAGCATCATCGTATGGTTCAACGTGTTCGGCGAGCTCTTGTGATGGTAGCGAAACAAGTTCAACATCTGGTGAACCAAATTTACCATACCCCGGGTTTCCCGAGCTATCGCTCAACTATTTAACACAGGAGATGCGACCTAGAAACTGGTGTTTGCTGTTGATTACAAATCCATGGTTCGAACGAGTTTCGATTTTAGTCATTTTATTCAATTGCATCACGCTGGGCATGTATCAGCCATGCGTTGACGATGAATGCGTTACCAATCGCTGTAAAGTACTCCAGGTAAAATGTCCAAACATTTCTATCTCTCTTTCTCTATCTTTTGTTGAGCATGTTGTTTTTGCTTTGCCCTTGTATTTGCACATATAATTAGGGCATAGCATTTGGAAACATTTTTCATCATTAGTGTTTGAAATTCGATTTCCTTAAGCCATTCTCGATAGCCTGTCGAATGTTCGACCAGTTTCGATGTGTGCAGTATAAATAGATGTGTAAACACTTGGAATGGATAAAACCAACAATACCAAAGAATTTACCGTATAATCTCTTACATTTCTTGTCTTCCATTTTCAGCTATTTGACGATATCATATTTGCATTCTTCTCACTGGAAATGAGCATTAAAATGGTTGCGATGGGTGTTTATGGCAAAAATACATATCTGGCAGATTCATGGAATCGTTTGGATTTTTTTATCGTGTTGTCGGGCGCACTCGAGTACTGTTTAAACATGGAGAATTTAAATTTGACAGCCATCCGGACTATACGTGTTCTGCGTCCATTACGTGCCATAAATCGAATACCAAGTAAATAATACATTCTGTTCGTTTTTGTAAATTCTGTCTTTTTTTTCGTCTCTTCTTTTGTTACCGTTGTGCCGAGATGCACGAGAAACCATCATCAGTGCGTACAAATCATTCAACCTTTTTTTGAAGGCTTTAGCATTGTTATCAAACCGTACTCAGTTGTGTCTCCAGCTACTGTTGCTGTTTCGTTAGTGCTATTGAGATATAAGTTTTATCAATCGGATGTACGCTATAGCGTACACGAAACAGGAGTAGCTGTGAACACATACCAAAAATAGCTCACACAAAGATCACCGTAACTGGTGTTTAAAATTGTAGTGCAGTGCACACAGTGTAAAATAGTACGGTACAGCATATGTATATGTACCAGTATATCGGGTTTATCTGGGGTGTCTGGTGTACCGTGTATGGTATGATATCATGTGTACACCGAAAACCTGGTGGGTAATTTCGATTTGAAATTCTCTACGATTTTTGATTTACTATCCGATGAACTGAAAATATCGGCGCCATTGAAAAAGCAAAGCAGAGCTAAGCATGGACTCAAACAAAACTGAGAACCGATCGAGGATGAGAGAAAGAGAAATAGAAAAGGAAAGAGAGAGAGAGAGCGAGAGGAAAAAGAAACAGACAAAGCGGGAGAGAGAGTAACTATTCGGCCATCATTAATCCACTCAACCGAATATTGATTTGGGTTAAATTAATACGATACTTGATATCTATCTAATATACTCACGATATCCACATTTTATGTTGGTTCGACGGATGCCAATGCTCACCATTACCATGCCACCAAGCGCCATACAAACCTTCAGACTGCACAGACCATCTCATCGGTCTCTCGATATCGAAAGTACACAATTTACTCAACCAAAATGAACGATTATCGTGTTTTTGATGCGAATCAACGTACCATATCGAGTCATTTTCGTTGAATTGCTTTGTTTTTTTTTTCATCCTTCTCTTCTCTGGGTGCTTTTGCAATAGAGGTGCTGTAAAATTTGTCTTTCTCTCCTTTTCTCTCATTCTTTCGGTCCATTCTTTTGTTTTCATTCATGTGCTTTGTTTATTCACCGTCCTATGGATGGTTTTTCGATATCCATTTGATGTGAATTACGTGAAAATTCGAAATCGAATTAGATGGCAGAACATATTTACACTTGGAACTTTTGGTTGTTAAAACCAGCGTACAACATGTTGCTGAAACCGTGGAAAAAGCGTGTCAACGATACAAATGCGAAATGGAAAATCTATTTACTTTGTGAACTGTGCAAAGTGTGTGCATGTATGCTGCTTACGTGGATTTGATTCAGTCGGTAAACTAGAGCAAATAGCATTATCTCGTTTTATCCTTATCTTGTGGCATTTTATGTCTTTGCATTCATCTGAACCACACACACACACACACACACACACAAATACATGTACATGTATACAAATATGCACAGTGGATTTCCATATCGTGTTCTATTTCAATATACACACAGGCCGCTATATTTTGTTTTTCTCTGATGGTTTTTTTTGTTCCATTTATCGAAAGCACACATCTAATTCGGGCACTACATTTCCGCTTTGATTTCCCATCGTCGTCATCGGAAAATCACGCGATCGCATCATTGTGTATTAAATTGCCATTACTTCAATTCAATCGAACCGCCGCCAGTATATTATGTACAATGTACACTTTCGATTTTTGTGTGTGTGATTTTTTTCGTGGCTTTCGTTCTCTTTTGTTTTGTGTGCGCAAAACCATTCGATAGGACATTTGCTAAAATCTGTTCTCGAAATATCTTTGTGTGCTCTGAGAAATGACACTGTATTATTTGGTATTATTGACATGTTTTCCTGTATACTGTCATTCACGTGCAGTCCACACGCAATCCTTCTTTCATTCGTTCGTTTGCCCCTTGCTCGTTGTCTTGAATTTTGGAGCGAAAATGTTCAATAGCAATCGTTCATCTTAAAGTAGCACCATCAATTTTCTAACGAGATGGAGAACACAAGATAGCATCACGCGTGAAATATTTACTCAGTGGCCTTTAACGGAAATATGTGTTTGTGTGTGTGTGTTTGCCGTCAAGTATTTTGCGGTGATGTGAGCAGCACTCAAAATGATAACGCGTAAATGGAAAATGAATGTGTTTGTGGATGCGTGTGGATATAGTCAATTGGAGCATTCGGCTAAAGTGTTCACGTTCCATTACGAATCATCTATGAGCAATTCACCAACTAAACGTTGAACTGGTGGGAAAAGAGATGTAAATTGGAATGAATGTGTCGGTTATCTGTTTGGATAATGTAATTCTCAGAAAATATGTCGAAAGGAATCATAAAAAGTATACAAACATCTCGCATGTGCAAGCTTTAGATTTGCGTGTGAACGATAGAGAGAGAGAGAGCGAGTTTAGCAAGATTTCGTTTGAAGCCATCATATTTGTATGATTGGTCCCGTGGCTTGTTTGCTTGGTACAAAGTTACCCTTAATATTATGTTGATAGACATTCAACGAAAAATGAAAAAAAAACATCCACGAACAAACTGAAGCAACTGAGAGAGAATCGTCAGAAAGTCACAAATGTGCACACACATATGATTGCATACCACAGAACCAAAGAGAACAGAAAAACATTCGTTTCACCAATCAGTCTGGTTGTACACTTTGGTGGAGCCGAAAAAACCAATTCCACACACTTTTAGCACTTTTTACCAGGTAGAAACGTTGCTCGGTGGATACAATACATTTCAATATTGCTTCCCTCTATCTCTTATTCCATCTCACCGTTGAACAAGCAAAAACAGTATAAAAACAACACACAACACCAAGCGAAAAAGCGCACATACAGCACGAAGCATGTATTATGGCTGAGAATCTTTTCGAAATCCACCATCAACGTATTAAACCCATATGTATATATATACAATCAGAGGCTTGTGTGTATTACAGATGCCCAAAACATAAAAATAAGCACGGCAAACGCATATAATATACGGGTCCATAGGTTTGAGCTGTGTGCGAGCGAGATGAAGGGGGAAACCAAAGCACCGAACCAGCATGAAATATAACGAGTCAAAATCAAGAAATAAAAAGCACAAGTCTGCGAATACCGTTTTGTATCATATTTTCGATATGTGTTGCCAGTTCAATGTTTCATACTCTCACTCACCGAATCCACCACTCGTTTCGAGTGAATGTTGGTTTTTTTTTCTCGGTGTGAGCGCGTTGCGCGCCCACATGCAATATTGCGATCGCTTATCTCTACTCAATAAGTTTGCTCGAGATTTTTGCCCGTTTGATGTTTTATACATGCAATTGATTCAGGTATTTCATATGCACTAACGCTTAAGTACTCTCGCTCTCATTTTTCTCCGCCATTTATGCTCCGAAGCAAAATTTCAAATCAATATTGTTCAAACAAACAACTCGATGGGATATATTCCGTTTTCCCCGTGCTCTTGCACACTCTTTCTTTTCCAATCTTTCGCATCGAATTGATTGAATTTCGCTTTCATGTGTACCGTATTATATCGTCTTAAGTCCTGCGATTTCGTTAACGTTGCACACTTTCGATGGGGTGCCCATCAACTACTGCCAGCCGAAGCAAGAGCAAAACGAAAATTGCCAACAATAATTAAATTATGAATCATTTTATGTTTAGCACACGATTGGGAGTTGCTTGAATCAACAAAATAAATTACCAATGGTGTAGCGAGAGAGTGAGATTGTGAGTGCGATAGAGAATGAAATGAAGAAACTTTGCAAAAGTTCTTTTTGCTGAACTTCACAATTTAATATGATTGAAAGACATTTAAATGTTATGCGTCTGTGCACGATACGACTAATGAAAAATGTCATAAAATTTCTTATCTTGACTGCTGGTTGATGTCGGCGTCTTTTTCCATTTTCAATGCCGTTTATAGTTTCGGTTGCGCTTTTATGGTGTTTGAGTGCGTGTTGTGTGACCATTTTGCATTTGCACTCGGTGCATTTGAATGGTTAAAGCCTTTGTATCCTACTGATGATGGTGATGACAACGACAATGATGTCTGCTTGATGCTCCAGTTCTTCTTTCATCTTTTTATGTCAAACACAATAATTCAGACGCTTGATTTTCACATACACTTTCACTTTTTCTCATCATTTTTTTTTCTGTTCTGCTCTCTATTTCTCTATCGTTTGTGGTTTATATTTTTTGCTGCTGCTGCTGCTGCTGCTGCTGTTGCTGTACATTTTTACGGTGCATTTTGTTGTTCGATGTGGCGCGTTTCAACCATCCCACAACCGCTTCGGAACAAACAACGACAACCACAATACATCACGTCAAAGGTATGCGAATACTCGTAATGCTCCTATTAGATACGTTGCCCATGTTGGGTAATGTATTGCTGCTGTGCTTTTTCGTATTCTTCATATTTGGTATCGTCGGTGTTCAACTGTGGGAAGGGATATTACGACAACGGTGCGTACTTCAATTGCCGGATCATGTGATGGCTCCCAAGTAAGTCCATCCATTTTAATTCAATTCGCTCACTGTCTGAGACCAGTTCGAAAATGAAACTTACCTAACCAGAATTATATACCAGAAAAAAAAAATAACGACCAGCAACAGAAGAAAAATTGTACAAATTATAACAGCATTTGACCGTTTCTACTTTTGCGTTCAGTTCATACACTTTCTCATTTTATTTATATACTAGAGTTTTATTTAAGCATAGGACCTAGGACAGTATCTAATTTAATAGAAATCATTTACATCAATTTATTTCCATAACAACCAGCAACAACCAAATTATATAATACAACAATTTATACATATACACCATTTTGATATAGTGAATTTTGCTCGCAAACGTCTCGTTGATAAATTTCACGCGATTTTCATTTTCTCGTTTACTTTTCGATTGCATTTTCACTCTCGTTGATGTCGATGCTACCATAATTCTATTATTTCATCTTTCTCTCCCTTTCGCTGTCTTATCATATTGTTTGTCATGCATCTCAATATATAATATCAACAGCATTTCACAGAAAACATCAACCAATTGACTTTTGCAACCATTCACAATAATCATGACCATTGAGAGTTCTCAGTTTTCATCCCCCTCACCAAAAACCAAGTTCAAAAACTTTCTCATTGTATAATATTTCATTAGTATTCCATTTTATCATTGGCATTAAATATAACGTTAACATGCATATCGATATGATGTGCAAATGTTTGCCATCATCTCAGCTAGCTGCTTTTGTGTCTTATGTCTTCTGTCTCGAGTCTCGTGTCTTTATGTCTCGTGTCCATTTTAAAATTCGGTTCTTACAGTTCAAATGGGTTTGGATTTTGACATCAAACACTTTCAGTCCAGTCTGAAAGTTTCAGACGTCATAGAGCGGTTCATTGGTTTGCCCACTGTGCACTGTACAGTGTAGCGTGTAGCGTGTGTACACTGGTATACGAACTGTAAAACTGTGTGTGAACGATAAAATATGTTCGTATTGTGTTGATTTCTTTTTTGTGGGATTTCGTCGTTGGCATTTGCCACACGAAAAGCTTTTCATCGTATCCATCGACTGAAATGCTAGTCTGTGAAATGTGGTGGTGGTGGTATTGTGAGCGACCAGCAGCCAAAATATGCTACCCATGCTGGATTTGCACATGCTGAGCTTGTATTTACGTTGTCTATTGTTTCATGTTTGCTTAAAAGTTGTTTACCTTTTACGTTAAAAACTGATATTTTCAAGAGAGATTTTTGCTTCGGTGTATCAACATCTTGAGCCACAACTTTCGTGAGCTTATCACAATAAATGAATAAATGGATGAATGGATGAATGGATGGATGACTCGAGCAATGCTCATTTTACATCGGTAAAATTAAGACAAACGGAGAAAATAAATCAAGTTCAAAATGTGTGCAGCGTTTGTTTTTCATTTGCCATTCCATTTTCGTGAAATGGTGAACATTCAAACAGGTTTTTCATTCATGTTGTTGAAAATTGGCTTTCTGAAAATAAAATTAGTTTACTCGCAGAAGCTGCAGAAGCATACGGTCGATATTTCAGTGGCAAGCTCTCCACCCCTCCCCTTCACCAAAGTTCTTTTCTTTTGCAGAATTCCCAGTCATTTTTTTTTCTCATTTGCTCGCCTTCTTTTCTCTCGACCTCACCAAAATTTGTGGCGTTTTTTTCTGTTTTTCAAAAGAATTTCAAAACACAGTTGTCATCATCAGTTCAGTTAATTTATACACATGGGCATTCCGTTTGCCTCGTTCAAGATACATAGAACAAACGAATCGACCGAAAATTTCGAAGAAAAGTGAGCCTCCAGCGATAGGAAGCAACGAAAACGATGGAAAATTATCGAGATGGTAGCAAATTAGCAATTTAGGAAAATGGTCAGCTGGCGGCTTTATATTTGCGAGCTTGGGCTAGCCAATTTCTATTGGAACTGTTGCTCTCTGTTGTGCGCTCACGCTCGCGACGTTGGGCTTTTGAGTGAAGCGCACGAGCAAGGTGCAAAAAAGGGATAATGGTGGTAATGCTAACGGAGCGGAAGTGATTTAGCACAATTTCGAGCCGAGCATTTCAGTGATTTAAATGACTCGACACATTTTGTATGATTCTAAGCTTCGTGATACCCATTTTCAGGGAGAGAGAGGGCACAAACAAAAAAGAAGAAAAACAAGCATTTAATAGAAAAATCACACAAAAAGCTCATTTTTCACCATTGAATGCGATGTGGATGTGGTCGTACTGAGTACCACATGGATTTGCAGTGGATCACTGATGACAGCATTATACAATGAAAAGTCAAAATATCATTCATACCTTTTGACACCTTCCAAACTCAAACGAGAAATGCATTCATTCATTTACTTTTTCGAAACACTGTTGCGTCAACACAAATTTAACGTCACTTAAATAGGTCGCACCCAAAATTGTCTGTACCAGAGTAAAATGATGAGAATGGGAAATCGTGCGAGCGCATAATTTTCCATGCATACCATAAATGCCGTGGCATTTCTTCAGATGGTAAACTACCACGAAATATAAAAAAAGACGAAGCACATAATCCAAAGTTCATTTATCATATCCATAAATACGCAAACAAATCAAAAACTTATGTGTCTCTTGTGTATATTTACTGCTGATACTCGCGTCATATTTCGACCGTCATCGTTGACGGTCTCACTCGCATACAGTTTCATCGCATGCTACCTACTAAGCGATTACAATACAATGAATTATTCGTTGTTTAGCTATAATTTGTTTGATAACGTGCACGTGTGTGTGTATACGCGATCAAAATGGCTCACATGTATACAAGGATTTCATTGTTAAATGATAGAGCTCTACCATCCAAACTGAAATGCAGCCGAAAGCATGTCGTGGCCTCGTCATTACCTCGTGACACCATACACACACACACAATTTATACGTATACCAACGAAACCACCGAAAAAATTTCGTCTGACATATTAAAATATATGTAAATAAATCATAAATTACAATTTGAATGTAGGTAATCGTTCTTTGCATTTATGCTCGTTTGGTTGTTATATTAGCAGCGAGTTTTCCATTGCACGTTTCATAATTTATACACCGACAATAAGATTCCATTTGTAACAAATTAATGAAAATGAAAATTAGAAAACTTTTTTTTTCGAATCTGAAAATTCATGGCTATTTTGAAGGCTGATTTTTATCAGCCATAGCAATAAGAAAAGTCTGGCCACACTTTGTGAACGTCGTATCCCTCTTGTGCCCATTTTATGCCTATATTCCAAACTTTTTGAACCATATTACAACTGTAATTTATTCGCCGAATTTTTTGTTGTTGTTGATGTTGTTTAGCTTTATTTCATAAATACAACCATAAGAGCATCAATTAATATCCCGCTAGCCGAGCAAGTTTTGTATTTGACTGAGAGTTAAAACCGATTCCATAGTGTAGCCACATAGCCCCGCGTAGCGTCTGTACACCATTAAGTTAATAATGATGTTTGAAAACAATAGATTTTTCTAGATTATATTTCATGAATGCCGAAATGCGTACTGTTAATTAAAGTTGCAGCCATTCTTTTGTTCCTGGGGAATATAAAAGCCCCGTGTAGAGGTATTCCGTTTTGTTTTCGCTATTGTGTGTGGAAGTTGGAAGCGCAATATTTTTAACTTGACATGTGTCGATCCACTCAAATGCCCAATATTCATTTCATATTTCATATTCCATCAATTTTTTTCCGTTGTGTTGCTTTCTCCCTCTCGCGCGCGAAAAGTTTCACTTTAATGGAAAAAAATCATGTTGACAAGACAAAAACAAAAGCATTTCATTGTTGGCCGTTTCGTTAGTGTTTTTGCTCGATTTTGGTTCCATCCATTAAGCAAGTTTATGGTAGCTGTTTGAATGTTTGAATTCTAATGAAATCTATCCAGCCAGGCCAATTATGACCATGACTCTTGCCAGTTAAATAGTCCAGCATTTAACTGTATTAGCCCAATGTGTAGCAGATAATTAAGTGTTGAATAGTATAGTTTTAGTTTGAAATACATCCACATCCACTTTCACACGTAAACCGATACACGATGCCAAGAAACCGACTCGATTTCGATGGTCAATCATTAGATTTTTTTTGTTCATTCGATTCAGTATAGAATATAGTGTTCATGACGTTATATGATCCCTTCAATTCTTATTTTAAAAAAGAACCACACATTTAACACATTTACCATCGACTTTTCATTATAATTTATTGATATGAAGGTCGAAGAAAAAAAAACAGTAAGTTCTACCCTCCCCCAAAAAATTACCAATCTCTTTTCAACAACTCCGAATATTACCAGTTTTTAAACGTTTCATTGTTACTGTGTGGACGGGTGGCGCGCTGTACGTGAATAAGTTGCCGTTGAAATTGTTGTTTTGTTTTTGAGCTACAACAATCAGCGAAACTGTCAAAACTATCGACTTTCATTTGGCCTTTCAATCAATCTGTCGCATTGTCTATTGATTTTTCTTGTAAAAACTTTATATTCTGAACAATACAATGAAAACATCGAAAGGAAGCCAACACATTGTGTTGTACAATACTGGGAAATGTTTATGAAACCTGATTGAACTCCATGGAATTGAAATTCTGAGCTTTTGGTTTGCTTTCTTCTTTATGAAATGACATTTTTTTTTCTTTCGAATGAAACAAGAAATAAAAAACAAATAACAAAACCACAAAAATTATAATAAAGAAACCAAAGAAAAAAGAATCGCATTTAATCAATATTTTCGATATTGCTTTCCATCTATTCTGATATCGAATATGAACAACGAGAGCAGAGCTTGTAAATCGCTTTATTTTGTGCATTTTGAGCATTTTGAGCAGATGCTTTTCAATATGATGTAAATATTTATTCAACTTATTCAAACTCGCTTTCGATCTTTCTCTTTCTCCTTCTCTCTCTCTCTGTCTTTCTTCCAAGAATCTTGCTTTCCTTCAACTTTGTGTATACCATTTGTTATGATTTCATTTGGCTCTTTTCAAATCTCAACGAAGATATTGATTGCTGTTTCAGACATCAAACCATTCAATAGAAATGGAAAAAGAACGACCAGAGAGCAAATAAATTACACAATCACAAAATCTGTCACTAAAGTGCCAACATTATCACAGTGCCATAAACCAAAATGGTGTTTCTTTCGCTTTCATTTCTGCTGCGTGATTTGATGTGAAGCAACAGCTCATTCTTTATTCTTTGTACATTCGTTTTTTTTTTATATTTATTGATTACAAAACATTTTTGTCTATACTTTCAAGTGAAGAGAAAAACCAAACTTAATGAACAAACAAACAAATAATAAATTAAGAAGGATTGAGAGATAATTTATTTTATTGAAGTAATGCAATTTTAAGATGTCAAAAAGGAAATAATAGACAGTTACCAATCAAAACACCATCACTCTTCTCACTCCTTAAGAAAAAAATACAACACCAAAAAAACATTTTCAAAATGAAATGAATGAAACATAAAGCAAAGCGCTTGGATTTTTATATTACAGGGATCTACCGGACGATTACAGAGTTCGAGTTCGAATCAATTCGTAAGAGACAAAAATCACCTCATTAACAATTTAACACCAAAACAAAAAATACCACATTGAAGAAACAACAAAAACAGCGCGCTTCCTTTTTTTTCATTTTTGTTTTTGTTTTCTGCTGTTTTAAATGTTTTCCTGAAACAATTGAATTCAATTTTTACAATTGAGATATACCACTAATTCTCACGCCAAAGAGGGTCAGATACACAGACAAACAGACACACACACAGAGAGAATTGGAAACACATGCCGACTGATAATAGCATTGTAAAGAGAGATTTAAAAAAAAAGCAAGTTTCTACTGTAAACCTGCATACAATCACTTCAACGCTCTCCACACAATACATTTTACTTGAGAATTTGTTGGTATTCTGACAGGAAAAAAGAGCTTTAAGAAAGGATGAGAATGCTCAATTCAATTACACACGTTTTTTTTCTGTTCATTCCATTCATTGTGTTCCTTTAACAATTCAATTGTTCCATCCACTTTGGTTTTTTTTGTATTTTTTGTTTTCACTCAATTCATTTTACTTGCTTTCGTCTCGATCTTTTTCGAAAACACAAACACATTACACAAAACATACACGCTACACAATCTATTTAATGATATAGCCCCAATAGACAAATTCCGGAGCCACAATTTGGAATACAGCGTTAATTATAAGCCATTGAATCGTTGAATAACTAATTTAAATTATTTAATTAGAGCGGCACCGGGGGGAAGAATAACATTGAATTGATGCTGGGTGTTGGATTTTTAATTTGAAAAAACAGCTCAATACATTGAACATTCGGTTGTTGTTGTTTTATTTTATGTTATTTCACACTTGGCCAAATTCGCTGTACATTCATTTTCGAAATCACGAACACAAAATTAATAAAATAAATGTTGGTTTTGAATCGATGACTTTAAAAGCTGAAAAAGTTGTGTGATGAAATTCAACTGAAATAAATGTGTTTTTTTTTTTGTTCGAGGTGAAGTCAAATGACCACAATTTGAAACGCAGTCTTCTCTGCAAGTTGAAAATGAATGTTCAATTGAATAATTGGCATTTATATCGATGCCGAGCTTTTTTTTCGTATATATTTTTTATTTTATTTGGTAGTTCGTATTTTTATAAATGGCATTTTGAGTTTAATTTCATTTGGTTTCTATTCGATTTTTTTTTTTTTGTAATCTTAAAATATTTATCGGCTGAAGCCACTGCACACACAAATGCGGTTTTTTTCGTTGAATGAATTGATTGATTGGTTTTTTGTGTTCAGTTTGAACACAAATTCAGTTTACACTTTAAAAACAAATCATAAAAAATGAAATCGAAATAAACAACACCGACCCACACACACACATACACACACATACACACAAACACACACTGGCGAAATGGTGTTTTCGTTGAGAGACTGTGGAATATAAATTTGTTCGCGCACCAGATGTGATGCTCTATCGAACCGATTAATTTGTTTACTCGAAACGAACGGTCTGGGTAATTGAATCGAAATCAAAATGGTGAAGGGCAAATGCCCAAGCGATTAATTTCCATCGATTGCATGACCCGTTTGCGATCGAAACTTATACGTACTGTTGAATCTCTGAAATTGTCCATAAGAGCAATAAAAAAAAGAGAATTGAAGTTAGCTGGCAATGGGGAAAAAAGGTACTCCACCAAAATTCAACGGCCGAATATTTCGGACCTGAAGTGAGAATTACGGCTCCATGGACATTTAATGATAATTCAACAAAAATCTACATTTTCCATTAGCAATAATGCTACGATCGCATTAATTATGTACTAATTTCGGGTTTTGAACGTTCCACGTGAACATCATTTGAGAGCAATTAATGTTAGCGCGGCAAGCCGTAAATACGAAACAGCAATAGTTAAATCGAACAAAGACATAAAACCTGTATTGTGAAAACCTGGGTACGAAAACAACAATGCCAAATGGTAGACACATACACACACAAATAACTGAGTGCACATACGATGACTGTGATGGTTGTGAGATGGTTGATGACTGCAACAGTGTGATGGTGTGACGGTGTCGATGTCGACGAAAGATGAATGTGTCAGCTCTCATGAGCAATTTCATCGCGAATGTATCGCAGCAGTACCGCAGCTCAGCAACCGACATAAAAACGGATTCCCTATTATTGTTGGCGGCATTTCATAAGTCATAAAATTCACAATACATATTTTCTATGACAACAAATAACAAAAGTGTACCAACCAACAAATAACGCGCTAAAGTTGAAATGAAAATAAAAGCAGAGATGTTGGAGAGAGAGAGAGAACGAGCGCAAAAAAAACGGAAAGTGAAATGCAGGCTGGCGAATAAAAAAACGATGGTTTGAGAAGAAGTGCGCGCTTTTTATGCACATTGATTTTTTGACACGACATCATACAATCGAACGCGCACCCGATGTCAGTTATTCGCAACAAAGTAAGCAATTTCAATGAGAGAGAAGAGCGTGCGGACGGGCACTCGAGCGCAAGAAAACAAAACAAAACACCCAAACACATTTTCAACGTCAGTCACACAATGATAGCGATGACAAATAAAAAAAAAAACTTTGTATGCTCGCACACATACCGGCAGCATATTGTTTGTCTCATACAAATACACACTGAGAGATACACACACACAAAACATAAAAAAGTCATCATATTTTCTAATATTGTGGCACTCACCCTCTCAATCAATCTGATGTTATGAATTACGTGAGCTTATGTGCTTAATGCCTGTACTAAATGGTATGAGCCAGTGATAATATCTCAACATCGCAAGCACTCGATGAAAATTTATTATTATTATATTTCGAAGTGGCGAAAGCATTCGTGCATTAATCAATAAATAAATACCGTAAAATGACAGGCCATGCACACGATACACACGGCGAACAAATAGCAGCAGTAGCGTGGCGACGGCTACGGAGGCGGAGTTGGCAACATCAAAATTGAACCGCACCAACGGGACATGTGATACATAATAAAGCACATGACACCACAAAACGTTTTAATTGAAAGTATTTGCATGGCGGATGCTGAATATTAGAGGGATCGATCGAATGGTCATGGTCCATGGTCCAACGGTATTGATTACACAAATTGACCCAGTATACGATTCCGTGCCGACGAATCAAAGTGAAAAATCAGGTGTATCAGATGAATCAATCGAGAGGAAAACAACATACAACACACAAAAAAACCACAAACGTGTCTCATCTATATTTCAAGTATTGATTTGACATTACCACCGAGTATCAATCTTACGTAAAAATTTATCAACATGTGTCCACATTGGCTGTAATAACGGATCCCCAGTTGCCGGATTGTTGCCGCTTTATATTTGTTTTCCATTTTCCAAAGATTTAAATAAATAAACCGCAATGAATAATGGACAATTCAATTTATTGTCAATGCGATTTACTCTCACTCAATGGATTCGTTTCAAATTATCACATATTTAATGTTGTTTTATTTGGCCAACCATTTTCCAACCGATTTCCAAACTCCAAATAATATATATACATTTACGGAGAGAACAAAAACATTTGCCATGAGAATTTCATGACGTTTGAGTGCTGTGTGTCTATTCGATTGAATTTTGAAACACACCCCGAACGAATAAAAAGGCATACAATACAATCGAGTCGAGTATGCTTTTGTTTTCGAAAATTTGCTGTTTTTACCTCCTCACGTGAACCAATCAACATCAACAATTTATGGTCGAAATGCACACATACACATTGCACACACATATATATATTTTCTCCCCATTGTGAATGGCAAGCACACTCAAAATAATACAACATCGAACAAAGCACACGCAAAACACAAAGAACTGAAACCAAATTTGATTAGAATGAAAATTTCATGCACTATAGATTGAATGGAGTGAATAGAGAGACAACGCATGGCTTCGTCCTGTGTTCCATTTGAAATTCTATTTGCGTATTGATGTTTGTGTGCGTGTGTATGTGTGTGTGTGTGTGTGTATGCGTGCATCGTCTGGGGTTGATCTACAAAATCAACAATTCACCGAGAAATATATTGAAGCACAGATCAATGAACATTCAACGAATTGCCATTTTTCTATTATTAATCGTTTAACGATTATAATTGATTATGATTTCATGTTGATCGTGGTTGGGCCCATCAAATTAATTTGATGTTTGATTTGAACAAAGTAATGTGTACTTTTTGTTGTCAACGTTCATTTGCCTTTCCGGGTCGTTTTTCATATTTGTATGTTGCTTTTTTGTCTCCATGTATTTTTTTTTGTTATATTGTATGCTGCCTGATGCTGTACTGTGTGCGTGCTTTGACTTTCGTAATATCAATGTCTAACACATCGGTTACAGCCGAAAAACTCTCAGCGCGCGCATAGAATAAAAAAAAAAAAAAACAAACAAAAAATGTTTTGAGAAGTACAGGAAAATTGACAAAGCTTATGATATCATTATCCAGCAAATGGTTTAATAATTCAAATTCAAGGCGCATTTATCGTCACCCCCTCGACACCGCACACAACTCAAATCATCGTAGTCATAACATGGTTTCCGTCTCGCACATTTTGCTTACGAAAATCGGTATTTCGATTCATGTCACGTCACAGCGTAAACAAATCGCATAACACACAATCACTCAGCCAGTCACTCACTCCTCCACAAAACACCTTTTTTATTTTTTTTCACTCAATTTTATCTCTCTCTCTCTCTCCGCCTTTTTCGTATTTTTTCGGTATTTTCTTTTTTTTTCTTGTTTCTTTATGTGTGCTTTGTTTGGAGTGTGTGTGCTGTTGTCTCGCAATAACACATTTCGCTTCCAAATATTTTCTTCTTCAATTCTGTTTATTTTCCATTTAAATTTGACGGAATTTTTTTTTATTCTTCTTTCTCACGGTTTTTGGCGATATTACTGTTGAAAACAGAACACAACTGATACGAAGATGTCAAATAGGATGCAAACGAACAAATGGTGTTTCGAATCAAATTTGAAACTTTTTGTTTGGCTTTGAGCAAACGATGAAGTTATGAAAAGCAAGTTTATCGTTATTGAATATATTTTAATTCTGTGCTGTTTTTTTTCTTCGTACGTACACGGATTTTGTTTCATAAATCAATAGTCCTTCTGGTGTTTGGTGTTCGATGCAAAGCGTTCAGCTTTCGGCCTAAATTCAAAAACGCCATCATTTTGATTGCATCCTATTTCACTTCAAGCCTTATATGCGAAACACGTACACACAATCAAACTAAAAAAAACACTTAAAATCTACACATCCACACAACCTCCCCCTTTTTCTGTATATCCGGTTATGATTGAAATTCCGTTTAGTCGTTGTATCGATTTATATCTACGTATGCGTATTTTATACCAAATAAGCCCGTATACCAAGTGAATACTTTCTAATTGAATAAGCCCAAATATATATTTATATTGCGATGAACTCTATTACTCATTCTCTGTTTCTCTCTGTCTCTCAAACTCTCCTTTATCTAAATACGTGTATATGGTATCCGTAATCGTAACCATTTTATCGAGGCCAGACTCCAATATATAGACATTGTATTTGATATTAAAAAAAAACATTTGTTGTACTGAAATAATATTTATTTTTCCCTTTAATTTTCGTCTCCATGTTGTTATTCTGGATTTTGATTCGAGAAAAAAAAAATCGTAATTTTCCTGCCCCCAAACAAACCGTTGTAATCGAATTTCGTATTTAAACTGGAATTGAAAGTATAGTTGAATGTGTAACATTTGTTTAAATTTTTCGACAACAAATTGTCATAATTTTCATTAAGTTTTGCGTCTCTCTCTATATATATAATTTATCAATAACCTCTGTTCAATGACCAATGACTCACATTTTGATTACAATTGTGTGCATTAACAATTTAAAGTTTCGTCCTTGAATCGTCGCTTTTAAAAGCGACAATGATAATAATTATTAGGTCAAGCTACAGCCAGGCGGCCATAGATGTAATCAAAATATAGTCACCATATGCTTAATTATTTCATATTGTAGAGCATTTTTTGAATAATTTTCCTCCCCCCATTTAAATTTAAATTGATGTTATAGGTCGCATGGATTTTGTTCGTTAGCATTGTTGAGTTCTCAGCATGTATTTGTATTTTGTAAGTTGATACAGAGGGATAAAGAACAAAACAAAAAAATCAAAACGAACCAACGTGTCCATTGAGGTGCGTGAATTTGATAGCCCGTCAGTGATGCTGTTTCTAAAGCAGTAGCTTCGAGCGTGCAACAATTAGTTGGCCCATATTCTAGCGATTACGTAGTAGCTAGACACGCTTTCAATTATCCAGTGTACATTTTACGGTGGAGCGTGCGATAATTGAAAACCAAAACATATACATCTACATAAACAAACATACGCACTCAATGTGTTCTCATCATGAGTATATTTTGCAATAAAAAAGAAAATAACAAAGGAAATCTGGTGTGTTGATTCCGGCAATGTACATTGTACAGCAATGCCTTTAATTCACTGTGCAAACATCACCACCGAAACCCAAATAATTTATATTCAGGCATTTTACTTTTGTGAGGTTGTAAAAAAAAGAAGAGCAAGCGAACGAGAGAGAGAGAGAGAGAGAGAGATATTATCTGTTTTTTGTGTGTGTGTGTGTTCAAGTGTGTGCACGTGGGAAAATAAAAGTGATGTTTTCTGCGAAGCATTCCACTTGATGCTTTGCAATTTGCATTATTCATTTCATCCGCCGTTGCCGGACCAAAAGAACAAGCAGAACGCTTGGATAGAATAAAAAAAGAGCACACATATTTGCCCGAACCTTTTGACGTGCATAAAGAGAATAATGAATGTTAAAACATGCGTATGCCTTTGATTATTTGATCCTTTTGCTAGATTGCCTCTCGCTCCGCCGCTCTCTCCATCTTTTTATACATCTTTTCATCAATGTGTTAGTTCGCTTCTTAACATGGTGTACAACAACAACAACAACAACAACAAAAAACCACAGTCGCGTGTTGATGATAAATTCGTCGGTGAATCTTCGAGATGAGAGACACCACTCAACTGTTCATAGTCTTCGTTTTATTTTATTTGACCCTCCCCACATAAAATGGCAAAATATGATAAGACACCGAGCGCAAAACATTTCCACAACATTTGATCACTGGCTAGATAGAGAGCAAAGCGACAAAAAAAAGTTGAGGTGTTCTCTATCGAGTTCTATTTCACCACAATTACGTGATACTCTCCTCAGGGGCAAAGCAACAAGAAAGCATACACACACAAAAAACAGCAAACATTTTTCAAGCAACATTTTGCTAACGTTTTTTATCGATAAAATCATCATTATGCTGTTCTAAGTTGATTCCCAGTGAGTATGTATCTCTGTTATTCGACGGTAAGCGTGCCTCACCTCTCTTGGTCGTCTCTTTTGCCTTTGCAAGCCTTTTGCGGATGTATACGTATTGCGCGCTGTGGTTCTTACATTACTTCCATTCGCTTATCCTTTTCGGAGTTTCTATGTCATTTCATTCATGAACGAAAACGATTCTAATACACTTTAAAATTTCGATTTTTTTTCTACGTATCTTTTCGTTACGCTCCGTCATTTATACGATAGTACTGGAAATGCATGTCAACAGATGAATTGAAGAAAAACGGTCGATAAGGTGAGAGCACCAAAAGATATTTATCATATGGAAATGGCCAAAGTGATATAAAGTATTACAGTCAGTGACTCGCGTGCAACATTTCGAGCGCCAAATTCCCTGTAGACGAACGAATCGGTTCTTTTTCTCGCACCGTCGCTTACATTCATCATTGATCCACAAACATATTTTGGTGTCGCATCTCTATAACATGGTTGAGCAGACCGCGTCGAACAACTCAAACGCCTACTGAACACGCGATACCGTTGAATGCTCAGCAGATAACACAATTTTGAGATGGAAATATCGCATCACAATTCTTTTCGGTTCTCTGAATTTTTTCCCTTACTCTCGTATTCTCTTTTCTGTGCTTTCATGTCGTTGTTGCGCTCTCTCAATATCACTCTCGACTGAAATGCATACTACTTGTAAATGAATTGTGTCGAACATTTCCATCTTATATTTATCTAGTGAATCGACTTCAGATCCTTGATTACTTATTTACAGCTCATAATCACTGGTGTTGCTACTACTACTGAATAAATGTGTCTTGGTGTGTGTATGTGTGTTGTGCGGCGTTTTTTTTGTGTGTGTGTCGATGCGTTTCCATCTCTCTCATTCGATATTCACACCACCACCCGACCATTTAACAAGTGATTATGGCCTCAATAACGACATATTCTCACTGCTAGCAAAGTATCATTACAAGTACACTTGACATCCGCCCTATCGATCCTTTTGCCATGTCATTCGAAACTCATTGCCAATGTGACATTTTCGCCCATGCATACACTTTTACCCATCCAAACAATTTTAGTTCGAAGGTGATTTCCATCAATTTGTAAGCACCCGAAGACAACATTTCGAATTCATAAAAGAAATAAACCCATTTTTTTGCGCTGCAGCAACATTGTTTTTTTTTATCTGTGTCCGCTATTCGATGTGATCATTTTTTATTCGACATGGATACATTTTTGATCCACATTCGCGCGTTTGTCATGCAAAGCTACATCGTTCAAATCGTAATGCATGTAATGAAACTGGGATGAGCGTAGTGCGGACGTGCGCGCACGTGAACCAGTTTGACAACTGGACGTGAACTGAAGTTTGTGACAGCTGAAGCGAGTGTATGTGTAAATAATTTGTAAATATGTATTGAATCAATTCGTAGATTTGATGGCGCCGAGGTGAGCTCATGCATTTTGAACAAGTCAACCGAAAGACAGTTTGGATCGAATCTATCAGCAAAAAGGGGGCAAGGCGAAGAAGAATGCCAAATCTCAAGCGCGATAGCTCTCAGCTATTGGGAATTTTATGTCCCTTAGATCAACAAATCCGAATTGCTTTTATCTCGGCAGTTTGGTTGGTTATGTTTTTTTTTCTCTCTATTTGCCTAGATATACGAGAATACGTTTGAGCACATTGAACATATTGTCGGGTTGAGCTTTTACGTTTTGCCCGAATTGAAATGCGAATATTATTTAAATGACAGCAATCAATAGCAATAAATCGTTTGAAGGTGTGCACATGATTTTCCTTTTGCTTTTCCTTGATAAAATCATTTGATGGATACGATTCCCCAAGCACCCTGCCGTACACGCTCGATAGCTCATATCGTTTATGACAAATCGTGTCTCATTTCGAACACGAAATATCACAGCGCCTGTTCATCTTTGCTCGCTCACAACTCGTCTGTGCCGCAAATATCAAATTTGTCGATTTATTGCCACTTTTGCTTCATGCTTTCCTTTTCTTCTCGTTGGATATTCGTCTACCCAAAATGTGGTGGCATTTATGACCGCGTATTTATTTTAACTAGTGCTGTCATTTTTCATTCATTTATCTTTAGTGATGTAACTGCTGTCAACGCTATTTACTACTGCCCGTATAATGTCCTTTTTTGGTATACCATCCCAAAAAAATGATTGCGCTGTTTTTTTCCTCTATTTTGCACTTGGATTAATTCGTAGCTGTAACCTTCAGCATGAAATTCACTGTTTATAATTTGCAGTGCATCATTTCGCATGTGTTTTTTTTTTTAATTTTGGTTTTCTGTTTATCAACTTGAGTGTAGCTCATGATGAGATGCAAGTTACCATGTGGCGTTCACTCAATCACTTACCAACCGACCAAAATATCTCATTTTCTTTCACCAACGACAAAAAAAAAATCACATATATTTTCACTCTTTTATATTACCAAACGTTTGTCATAAATTTAACGATCTCATTTTATTTCTTTTTCGGACTCTTTCGTTTTGCATCTATTCTTTTTTGTCGCTCCCACACCCACTTACACCACAATGATGATTTTTTGTTTTGTTCAATTCTTTTTTATGCCATTTTGTTGGCACATTTCTATTTTGCATTGAAAATTTACCTTTTTTTCAACAGCATTTCATATTACTATGAGTTTTCAAAAGAACAAGACTATATATGTTCAAAGCCAGAGGATTCGGGTATGCACATGTGCTCCAATTTGCCACCGTATCGCATCGGACCGATGGTTTGTAATGGTAAGTGTGTGTTAATTGAATGTGTCAACACATCGAAAACGGTAAAATTCATCTAGAGACATATTAGCTGAGACAGAGATAGAGAATCAGGACCAAAAAAAAACTGTACACGTGATTAGCTATCGGTTGACAACCAGTCACTTCAAATTACCTTCAATTTACGTTTATATCAAGGGTTTTTTGTTTGGCACTGTTCAAATCAATTTTCGTTTCTTTTCTCTCTCTCTCTCTTGCACACACATATTTTTTTTTGTTGCCTGTCCGTCGACGTGCTTCACTTCGATTCAATTTAAATTGAATACCAAAAATGCACCGGGTATAAAATCAATTCCAAAATAAATGTACAACGGAAACGATGTAAAAATCCAATTGAAAACACGACAGCATCAGCCGAACCATACTCGTACAATTTTCCAACGAATTCATCGTGCGTCAATTGGAATCAATACTATACGAATTGCTCACAATTAGGCGGGAACCCGTTTCAATCAACCATTTCATTTGATAACATTGGCATGGTAACGAATTTTAACTTTCTTTTTTAATTTCGAGAGAAACAACAAAACAGCCATTAGGACATTTATTTTCCTCTTATATTTGTATTGGATCGCATTTTTTATAGGCATGGGTGGCGATATTCTTGGTCATATCGCTCGAAGGATGGACAGGTGACTATAATTTCAATCATTTATTTTTACTGTGCATCATTTTTACTAAAAATAAATGTATTTCTTTCAACACCCCAACAGACATCATGTATTATGTACAAGACGCTCACAGTTTCTGGGATTGGATCTATTTCGTTTTGTTAATAGTGGTAAATGGCTAATATCGATTGTTATAGTTTGTAGTGCAATTTCAACAAGAATTGGTGTGTTTGTCTGTTGCGAACATTTGTTCACAACTGTTCAGTTCTTTTTATTTGACTTTTTCTATCCTTCTTGATATTTTTCTTTGCACTTATCGCCCTAAGTCGACTGTGTTTAATCGCACATTTGTTTAGCGTCAGTAAAATGTTTTGAATTATCGCATACGTGAGCGTGTGAGTGTATGCGTATGCGAGTGGGATTCTGAGAATGTTTCCTTATTTTATTGCATGTATAATAATCATTATCATAATCGTTGAACGTTTTGCTTAATAATAATATATGATATTCTCTTTTTTTCGCTCCCCACTCATCTCCGTCTCTTTTTGCCATCTCATCTCTCTGCTACCAGATTGGATCGTTTTTTATGATAAATCTATGCCTCGTTGTCATCGCCACTCAATTTTCCGAAACGAAAAAACGTGAAATGGAGCGAATGCGACAAGAGCGAGCTCGTTACACATCCACATCAACAATTACATCGAGCACAAACAATTCGGAACCGTCAACGTGCTATGCGGAAATCGTAAAATACATTGCACATTTGTGGCGCCGATTCAAACGACGACTAATTAAGAAGTTACGCACCTATAAGTATGAATAATTAAATTAAAACCGACATTAGACTATCTAGCGATTGCATGTTATACCCACTGTACCGCCATCGTACACATCCTGTGTGTACGGGTGACTTCCTGTGTTGAGTAGCGCGCAACTGCAAATTTCGGCACACCGAATCACTTTCAAACACCATACACGAAACCCACACAAATTTCTTTCGTATGCCGTTTCGCGGTATCTGTCTCTGTTTTGAATTTCTCTCTTCCACTCATCCGATAAAATGTGCGATATAATTAGCTTAAATTTGCCGCATTTATCGCACATTTTGATCAACGTACGGAAAACCTTATTAGTTCCAGATATTTATCTTTGCATTTTACCTATTGCGACTTGAGACTCACACGTGTGTGTGTGTGTGTGTGTCTTTGTGTGTGTGTATGTGCTCGCGCGAAAGATTCAGAGAAGTTTATGGCAGCTATTTTCCTTCTGTCATTTTCGTTGAAGTATTTTCAGTATGATCGTTTAATCGACCCGTCATCACAACGGTTCCCATAGTATAAATCTTCTTAAAGCATTTTTCCGTTTAGTTTCATCTGTCTTAATTGGATGCCATTCATTATGAGAATCACGACGGTTTCCACTTTTGTTTGTTTTTTTCTTCTTGTTTTATTTTCGTGTCTCGCTCTCTGTCATTACATCCCCATCCCCTTCATCCGTCCCAATTCCAATTCGCAGATACAAGCATCAGGATGAAGATTTGTTGCCAAATGCCGACACATTCACATTATCGCCGCATCGCATCAAATGCCATCATCCGAATTGTCCAAAAGCAAATCAAAATACGCCTACGATGGACGGAGCCAAACGTTTAAAATCACAAATGGCCGATACGAACAGCATATCTGGTACAATAGTCATACAGAATAATTGTAATAACAGCCAATTATCGTCACCGGATGTGTCAGAAGCGAACGAAATGCACAGGTACTCATCAAGTTCGGCCAATCTGGCGACAACCAACAGCGGAAATGATGACAAGGACGAGAAGCACAAGTCAAGCTTGTTAAAAATTCCGGGTGTTATTAAAAGTGAACAACAATCGGTATGGGTATTTGCTTTTGCAATTTTCCAACACGAACGAAATATTTAGACGAGAGATTACGATTTTATTCAATTTGTTTTATTCTTCTGTATTTGTGTGCGCTTCTTTGTATGACTTTGTGCGAATAGCAATGTACAAATGGATCTGGCGAGTATTTAAGCCCACCGTCATCAGCGCGACGCCGATCATCGGTAATGTTTAATGAATATGTTATTTTACATACGCCACCGAATGTATCTGAAGCACAAACGAATAAAAATATTTCTCAGGTGGAGAAAACAACACAAACTGGAGATGGAAATATATGGAAGGTAATGGCCAACATAAAAAAAGAAACAAAAGTTAAACACATTTCAGCCAACCACATTTTATCTATACGAACTGAACCATTATTCCAATGAATTTTTCATTTAATCAGCTCAAAAACTTTGCTCTCTCCCCAGATTCATTTGACATTCATTTTTATTTGTGTTGTGTTCCTTATTTTACCTTCATTTTTTTTGTGTATGGCAAATTTTTTATTAACATTCGCCTGACTTCTTTTTTTATCGTCGCGGCTGGTAATTGGTTTCTTTTGTTATTTTGATTGCAGGTGAACTTGGGTCACAATTTGTATTCGCACGCAATGAACAACATTCTAACGGATTGTTCCGATCTAAATTTCAACGACACAATGACATGTCAAGAGTTGCTTGCGTTTTCGGTAGCATTTTCGGCCGCTTTGCCAACCAATCAAAATGCGCTTGAATCATTATATTCGTCGTTGGCACATCACGATTTACAGGGCAATGGACGAAATGTGGATCGTGTACAGAAAAATGGTAATACAGATCACACAAATCGGCAGGCATCAACCGTAGCCACCGCCGACACTGCACCACCACCACCACATCCACCTCCACCAAATGGCTTGGAGAATTTTTCCTGTTGCTATCATCTTTATCAAAATTCAGCACATGTTGAAGCGCTCATGTCATCACGTCGAAAGCCAAACAAGTACATGGCACCGATTGTTGGCGGCTGGCGGATATTTTCCAAAATAATGAGCTATTCGCGTCGTTGCATCAAGGCGCTCGTCGATCATAAATACTTTCAGCAGGGAATTCTATTAGCGATTTTAATAAACACACTATCAATGGGCATCGAATATCATGATCAACCTGCAGAGCTGACGGCAATTGTCGAAACGAGCAACATTGTGTTCTCGGGTGTTTTTGCCGTTGAAATGATGCTGAAAATCATCGCTGAGGGCCCATTTCGCTACATTGCCAACGGATTTAATGTGTTCGATGGTGTTATTGTTATATTAAGGTAACAATTTTTTGCCAATATTTTCCACTAGTTAAACTGGACGTCGATTGTACGATGTTGATGAAAAGAATGAGCGTGCGGACTTGCAATTTTTTGCTTCCTTTTCATTTTGAATAATGCGAATAATTCACTTCATTTCAACGCTTGTTTTTTGGCAAGTTTTTTACCCGCGTTGGTTTTTTTCCCCGATTTCATGAAAAATGTGTTTTATGCACGGTTGACGTGAAACGCACAACAAAATAAGCAGCTCATTATTATTTTATTCATCAACTCGACTCGTCCATTGTTATGTCAATCCATCAAAATACAACTTTTCGTCGATTTTTTCTTTTGTTATTGTTCACCGTGTTGTTTTTTGTATCCTGTAGTACAATTTACATTTCCATTTTTCTCATGGCCAATACTTGTTCGTTTGTTACTCTGTTCTCTCTCTCTCTCCTTCTTTCTTTTTCTTTATCGTGTGTTCACATGTACATTTGCCGCTTCTTGACATCGCTATTGGCATCATATGCGTGCTTATGGACGAAATACACACGGGAAATGGTTCAACAAATCGCGTTGCGACAACATCAACATAATCAACACACACACAAACTAACAACACAGTGTATTCGAATTAGGTCAACAATTCTTTGGCATTAGCGAAGGCAGCTCGGGATTAAGTGTTTTACGTACGTTTCGTCTGTTGCGAATTTTGAAGCTGGTGCGATTTATGCCAAATTTACGACGACAACTATTTGTCATGTTACGCACAATGGACAATGTTGCAATATTTTTCTCGTTACTCATTCTGTTTATATTTATATTTAGGTAAGTGAAATTGGAAAATTATGTTATGCCAATACCAAAAACTACTCTTCTACCTGTTTCAGTGTGTCTGAGTGTCTGAGTGTATGAGTGCGCGCACGAACATGAGATCTAGTTTGTGTAATCATTGTTATTGCTTTCAAAGCGTTGTGGTGCGCCTTTTGTGTGTATGTGTGTATTTTACCCGTTAAAGAAAATTGTTGGAAAGGAAAGACCCGCACCCGCAGCTAGATGAATTCCAAGAGAATGGCAGGATACAAATCAGTTGTTAGTTAGTTGAGACGAAACCATCGTTTCGGATGAGAGAATAATATAGCAACAAAGTTGTAAAACGATGTGTGTGATGTAGAATACCTACGTATATATATATTTAGATTGTTATACATGAATTGTAGCTTTTGTTCGAAATTTCCAAACCGAACCAACCATTCCTCAGCCTTCTATTCAAATTGTCCTCTCACTCAATCCGGTATATTCCATCTTAAGTATGTTTCATATCACCAACTGTAAAACCATTTTCTTCATCGCAGATAAGGCAAACAAAAATGAAACGCTACCGCTTAAGCATTTTCATTATAGTCACGTTTCTTGTGTCCTTTCGTTCTTTTGCTCTCTCTCTCACTCTCGCTGTCTTTCTCTCTCTCTCTCTTGTTCACCCCGTCTCTCCGCCGCACCTTTCTTTTCCATTTTCACTGTTCAACACTAAACTATTGCGACATCCCTCTATATTTTTGGCCTTCGACCAAGCAAGAAAAACCATTACACTTTCAATTGATTCCTTTTCATTTTAATCTCTTTCGCTCATCTAGCTTCATTTCAATTTTATTTCGTTGGCATTTGATTTTGATTCTCCTTGAACTGCTTTTCCATGTTTTTCTTTCTCTCTCTCTCTTTTTTTCAATCTTTCGCTCTCTTTCGATCTCAATCACTCACTCACTTTTGACTGGCGCATTGAAGGTTCAATAACTAGACTAGGTAGCAAAAAATAATGAAAAAAAAGTAATACACTCTTTTGTCATTAGATAGTCCAACTGATGCCATTCGGTATTGCATTGTCAAATTACATTGTAATTCAATGTTTAACATTTGGCCATCGTTGACATTGAGCATAAAAGCACGTTGTGTCAGATGTGTCTCTTCATCAAATAAAAATTACATTAGCGGAATGCTGTGTTTGATTGTTTAGAAACCAACGAGAGAAAACAAGTTTCAAATCATTTAAAAAAAATTTGTTTTGATTGAAATTGAAAATAAAGTTGTTTCATTAAATGAGCCGCTTCCAATTTCATTCATCCTCAAGCAAACTTTGATTAATTTTCTGTTGACAATCTATTGATACATTTCAATTTAGTAAGCGCTCGCGAAATTGTATTGTCTGTGTTCTCCTCTACTTAGAACATTCTTAGAAAATGTTGGTTTTTTGTTGTTGTGAATGATCGTTATTGTAGGACGTTTCATTTCCTTCTCGTTTTTTTTTGTCATTGTCGTAAATTGAGATAGGACACGTACATTCGTACGTTCGTACATTTTATGCTATATCTCTCTCTCTTTCTTCTTGAAAAGCTCTAACAAATCTGAGCTTTAACAGAATAACTAACAAGCATAAACCGTTTCAGCGAAATGGAATATTTTCTTTATTCACAGTAAATATATATAAAAACATAATAACGAGAATAAGATGCACTTCAAACACACACACACACACACACACACAATGGCATTGTTGTCGTTCAATTCAGAAATTCGAATAGAAACGACAAGATGAAAGGTAAAAAAAGAAGCGATTGTAAAATCAACGAAATTGAGATAAATTGCAAAGAAGTTGACATTTTTGGCAATTTCCAGCCAACTCAAGGACTTCCATTTTGAAAATAGCAGAAAAAATAGATTCTCCACTAAAGCGGCTATTTTTGAAGATTAAGGATCAACGTTTGGCATTCTGCCGATGATACTTTTGCAGTTCCACTGAACAATCGACAATTTAATTGCATGAAACAGTTGCTCGTTTCACTACCCACCCCCCCCCCCCCGAACTCCCGCTTTGCTCCTGTATCGCAATACCTCTTTTTTACCTATTTCAGGTAAACCAAAGGCACCTCGCCAATCTGTGCATGATTTTATTTTTTCCCCGGCAAGTATACAAATTGTTCACATTTATTCATCATATTGAAACCAAATGGCTGTGTATTCAATTCAGTGTCTCTCACACCACACATCGTGCACTGCACAACGGAATCGTTTTCATTTAATAATTGTGTTTTTTACGTAATTTGTTAGATTGTGTGAGAGATGTAAGAAAAGCGTTCAACTTTCACATTTTAATCACGCTAAATTCCCGAATGAATGCCGTAGCAACAGTGTGCCCCAATTCTCCCATTTCCCCAATGCAATTGAAAATATATTACTGTCGAATTGAATTGAGTCTGATTTTTTTCTTCTCACAATTTTATACTTGTTAAACTTGCAATTTCACGCGTCAATTCAACTGAACTCAAAGTTGGTAGCATAATTTTTCCAACTTTGATACAATTATAAATATTTGATTTTCAGAAACATTTTTTATCCGTACATTTTTCCCCTCTGTTATTTGTTTGTCATAAAAAAAACTTTGTTTTTATTTTTATTTTGTTTGATTTTATGACAATCCATACATGTATAAATTTCCCTTCGTTCGCATTGAATATAAAGAATGTTGTTGTTTTTTGTGCCGCAAAAACTTTGGCCAATTATATCACACACACACACATACACTCATAAACGTTTATTGAACCACTCAAATGCCATGTGTGCACAGATAATAAAACCAAACGACAAACAATAATAATTTGCACGAGTAAAAATGTCATAAATTACAAATATTTTACACATATACAACATAGTATATTCAATAATATTATTAATAGCATATTGGGAATTCACCTGTTCGGATGCAAATTCTGTGACAAAAGCGACGGCGATGATGATGATACGCAATGCGATCGAAAAAATTTCGACTCGCTGTTGTGGGCCCTAGTAACTGTGTTTCAGGTGAAAAATAAAACTGCAAAATTGAATAAAACATTTCGAAGACACACACACACACACACATACACACATACATACATCCCCAGACAGAAATACACAAATCATACATTCATCAAACATTCAACTGGCAGAGATTAATTAAAACTCATCGTAAATATTGGCATAACACACATAAACACACATGTCGGCATACATAAAGCATGTTTCATGTAATAACTTCATTCCAACTACATTGTTGTTACATTTCAATGACGACTGAATATCCGACTTAGAGCTATCATCTATTTTAGACCTATCCTATGTTCATCAAAACAGTTCATACCTGCAAAAAAACACCACCAGAGAACCAATTACAGATTCTTGTTGTTCTGCATACATTGTTCATTTGCCATAGATAAATCAAAAACCAATCGAACCACTCATAATTGTAACAGACACACATACAGAGAAATACGTAACCTTTCATTACCATCATAAAATACTCACTACTTTCACTGCAGTGTTTTTTTTTTCTTTCGTCCTTACGAACGGAGCGAATTAATTAACTTTTTACTATAAAACAAACGTAACAAAACGTTTTCCCATTATTAACTAAACTCTTCTCTAGTCCAACACAATATTTTTACATAAATTCATAATTTCAACCATAAACTAATTGAATGAATGACTACTCTATGACTAATGGAACCATAAACGTTACATTCAAATAAAATTGACTCGTGTGTTTTTTTTTTAATTCTTCTTCTCTCTCTCCATACAAACAATACAATATACAAATGTTTGGTATCTTGTTTTGTTCCATAAAATTCTAACAACAACAACAACAACAACAAGTAAAAATTGTTTAATCGGTCTAATTAATACCTTTTTCATACGTATACGTACACAACTGTTGACTGACTTGTTGTCTAGCCTGTATTTCATGTTGTGTTTCCATTTTTTTTTTCGTTCTCTATTCTCTGATGAACTCTGTGAGTGGGGTAAAATCAAAACAAAACAAAAAAACAAATCTCTAGCTTAGATTTGGCTAAATATGACTGAAATGCTTTCATTGCGATAAAATCAACAATATGCATCACCATCCCTGCAGCCCATACGAATGGGTATCCATTGAGTGTGTGTATGGTTTTGTGTGTAGATTTCCATTGTTTTGGCATTGTCGATATTGTTGCCACAAAAACGCAGCCTACTAGGCAGCTGTTGAAAGCATTTCAGCATGTTTCCAATGCCATTTAGCTTCACATACATAAGGTAGGTTTAGCTGAAACATATTCACTATGGGCGATTTTTGCATGTCCTCGTTTTTGTTTTACGTCGTGCTTAAAATAAGTCGAATTAGTGGTGCAAATTGTTGTTTCTTTTTTCCTTTACAAATATCTCTAGCATTTTTTTTTCTATGCACACAGAAATACACAATTTTTTGATATTGAAACTGAAATTTAAAACAATCCAAAAACAAACAAACAAAAATCGCATGCAATTATTAAATTCGGAAAATCTGGTACGGAGATTATAGTATCAAAATTCGATGCCAAAGCATTATTGAAGGCATCAAATTAACACAACTCTCTAAATCAATAAACAATTTGATAGCTACGCAAGTAACAACAATGTGCCAAAATGTGTGCCATTCGTATGAGTAATGCTTGATCGATGTACCAGATCGTATTTTGGAATAATATTCGAAATTCAATTTGTTCGGCATGACCTATTTTCTCTTCTCTGCACAAAATTGCATTTTGTCAAAATCCGAGAGGAACTTAGAAGCCATAGATGGAATAGCGTTGAAAGCCGAGAGCCACACACACACACACACTTATATATACGTATTTATCCACCGAAAACTCGATATTTGAATGAAAAACTTAGAGATGCTTTTCAGTTAGTGAATTTGAGATCTCAATAAAGGAAAACCTTCAGGCAACAATCATGTCCCTTTCGTCCTTCCAGTCTTTTTGTTCAATTTATTCGATTCCCGTGTATCCATCATTCCGTCGCAAATCAATCTTTTCACTCTTAGAACAAAACTGCAATTAATTAGTTTTTCTCTTGATTTCTTCGTGTTGGAATGTGCTCGTGCTCAATTCCTCACCGTTTTCTCTTGCCTCACAGCTCAAGCACTCGACTGAAATTGAATAAATGAATCATCAAGTGCGAAATTGGGCATGAGCACTTCATATTCTGTTTTTCTTTTTTCATCATGGTTTTTATCCTTTTCACTTTCATTTCGGTTCTGTTTGTTCGATGTATTCATGCCACTGCGATGTTAAACTCCTTCTCCAGACAACGCTCTTTATTTTCCACAATAGATTTTATTTTTATTCCGTTTTTTTCCGCAGCGCATCAAACCATCCATCGTTTTACACACATTTTCGTTTCTCCATAACAATTTTTGTTTGCATATTCCAATTAACCTAATTAATTAATTAGGGAACATTTCAAGGACAAAGAGTTCGAAGTGACAGCGTCTCTGTAATGTCGTTCATTTTTTGTTGCGTTCATTCTCTCCACCATATTTTTCTGACCCATGAAAAGGAAAGACGAAAAAAAAAATCAAATTTAATTAGAAACAATTACCATATTATACGCAGATAATAGAGACATAACCGTAATTTTTTTTTGTGCTAGACCAAATAGAGAAAAACCACATGAAAAAACCATTCGTGTTACAGTTATATATAATTGTGTATTTTTTTTTTATCTCTCGATGATAATGTTAAAATAGCATTCTTTATTAATACTTTAATGTAATAACCACAATTTAATTAAAACAAAAATTAATTTGAATGAATCAAATTGATACATACATATGATATATATTCAATACATATAACCTATATAACGAAACCACTGTCGTAAACAGCATACATTTTATATATATACATATATCTGATATCTCAGCATACTCGGGACAATTTTGTTTGGTGGTAAGTTTTGTAAATTTACGGATGAAACCAGTGGGCAAGAAAGAGAATGCACTTGTCCCGAAATAGTAAGCAAACATCCACATTGTGAATGCGATCGAAAACATTTTAACAACATTTTATGGGCAACTGTAACCGTTTTTCAAGTAAGCATTTTAACCATCCACTTGTCTCTTTCACTCTGTGTGTTCCATAATGTTATATTTTTTTCCGTTATGTTCTGTTGTTATTCCAACAATATCAAACCAAAAAAAAAAAAAAAACAAACAAATACCCACCACCAATAAATGCAAAAAAAATGCTAAATGAATAACTTGAACCAAATAAGATGAAAAATGTGCTGCATAAATGTCGAGTGATAAAATATTCATGTGGTGCTCGAACGGTTGCATGATAAACGAGAGGCACAAAAACGCACACTATTTAATGGAAATTCGATATTTTTTAATCACTTACCACGATTCTGCCGATTTTTTTTTCTCTCTCGGCCAATGCGCGATCACAGTGCAAGCTTTTATATTCGTAATTTGATAATTTATTTGTCACTTTAATGAATTGCATCGATGTGTCGTGCATACCGATAGCAACATTACGTAAATCATGCAACGGCTTCGATTACATGAATAATTACTTTTTCCTCAAATTAAATGTAATCTTTATTGATTCGATGTTGTCTCGTGTATGTGTTATTTCAATTCGTTTTTTTTTTGTTTATTGTTTCGTCACGTTCTCTTTACCGTTATTTTAAAGTGCAATTTCACATCGCACATTTCTCCCACGCAAAAAATGTCCATTAAAAAAAAACTCAACTAAACGCGAAAAAAAGACATCATAAAATTGAACAAACAAAAACGATGTTTTAGTGCGAATTTTTCGCCTTAATTTGGTACGCGACAGTTTTTATGCTTCTTTTCCAACTTTTCACTTCAGGTTAAAACATTTTCGAAAAAAAAACGGTTTCTATTTTTTTCGTTCATTCTCTTGCGTTGTGTTGATTTCTTTCGTTTGTTGGTTGGTTTTTTTTCATTATCGTTCTCTTCACCGTCAATTGCAACAGTGTACAAAATCATGCTTCTGTTGCACATTTTCTCCTGATTTTCGTTCGGAAAACTGTCTCGAGCAGCCCAACGTGAAGTCAAGTGAGACGAGCAATAATAAACCAACAAAACTGGTGTGCGCTACTGCAAAACGCACACCCAACTGCAACTACCATAAACTGTACATAAAAATGTAAATATTTTACTTTGAAGTTTTTTTTTTCGTTTCACTTTTTCAAAACGGTTTGATTTAAATTGAATCAATATTAATGCATGTTTCTGTAAAATCGTTTCCCGTTTCAAACGAGAACGATGACAAGCGGAAAGTTTCACCACTATATTCTGTATAGTTTTTTTGTTGTTGTTATAAAAATGAAAATCTTTTTCGCGAATGGGATATTCTCTTATGAAAAGAGAATCGGTCGGTTTTCCGTTTTCTCTCCTTTATCACATGGCATGGAAAATTGCACACAGTAAATATTGTAAATAGCAGAGACCCGATTTTTCTATTCAATGCCTGAGCAAACAAAAGTGAACAGAGAAAACGGAAAAACCGAAAACATATTCACAGAACTACACCAACACACTCACACATACACAAATTTCGTTTAGACGTTGTAACCAATGAGATAAATTCACATAAAATTGTAAATACACTTCGGATAATAACCATGCGTCGTTTCCATTTCAATTTTCTATTTCATTTACGGTTAATTTGTTAACGAAAACATTATTTACAGAATATTGTAAATTGTTGAAGTACAAAAGCAACAGCAATCGCTTTAAATGCGTAAACAAAACTGCAATAACTGGCAATGAACTTTTGAATTGCAAATATTGTGTATTCTGTTGAAGTCAGATGAATATTTGTGTAGTTGACACATTCTGTAATGAATTTCTTGTTAACAATTATCACGTAAAAGTTCATGAACGGTAAAATCCTAGCCAAAAATTAGCCATAGATTTACTAGAATATGCTACCCCCTCGAAAACCCTCCGACTTTAAGTTCGTGTTCTACCATCCACTTTAACACTGAACATGACATACCTTTGCTAAGATGAATTAACTAGAAACTTTAAATGAAAATTTGTATGTATATTCTCAACCACACAAAATCACAACCTCACAACAAAATTCAGCCAAAACTCACATTCCACTTTTTTTTCTTCTTTCAAAGGGAAAAAAAAAATATACAAAATTTAAGATCTTTTCCGTTGATTTTCAATTCGATTAACATTATTATTTATCTTTGTTTTTGTTCACAAAATTCGTTTTTTATTTATTCTTTAAACAAACAAAAAATAGTAAAAGAAAACTGTTTCTAATTAAATTCTTTTGATTTTCGTCGAATGTGTGTTTGTGCGGAAATTTTGCTCAAAAAAATAGATACTCACGCAAGAAGATTGGAATATTGTACTTTTCAATGGCATGGAAAAGACAAGCCACTGGGCTGCATTGTATTTCGTTGCATTGATGACATTCGGCAATTACGTGCTGTTCAATTTGTTGGTCGCTATTTTAGTGGAGGGCTTTAGCTCTGAGGTAAGTAAACACAAAAAAAATGCCAAGGCCAAGAAAATACGCGTGCTCACTTTTAAAATAAATTCAACGATAGACAAGTGGAATTTAATTTTGTGCATTCCCAACAGCGAAATGAACGACGTGAACGAGAGCAACGTGAATTGGTGAAAAAATTACGCGAAGAACATGAAAATCTAAGCGATTTAATATATGACGACTATCGCAGTGGATCCGATTCGTTGAGCTCGAGCGACAATTATCAGGAGATGCGTTCAAAATGGCACAGTGCTGAGGATGTACGAAATCGCAAAGTGAGCTATTTAATTAATTTGATTGAGTTGAATTTTCTTTCTTTGTTTTCCTATCTTTTTCTCTCGTTTTTATATCGCTCTCTCTCCTCCCTCACACTCTTTCAATTTAAAACTTTCACCCAATTAATTAAATTGAATCGTGCTTAGATTCGATCACACCCACAAAAAGAGCCAGACGATAAGAGTACAAATAATACGCAACGCCAAACACAAGCCATGGTTTATGTGTATGTAAACAACGACACACTCTCCGATAATGAACTGTCAAAATCAAAACAAAGCATCGATGCTGACATCGATAAAATTGTTTTGGAAAACAAACACTTCAGAATGGTAATGGTTCTGCATCAATAATAATCATTTCAAATAGAATTTAATTAATTACGCTCCAATATTCAAACAAATATTTGAGCTGACCATAAATGCAACAAAATTCAACTGCAATTTGGAGCCACATTTTATTTGATTTGGATTAAAATAATGTTTATGTGTATTTATTTACATGAATTAGTCACCAAAAGAGGCACATGCTGGATCGAGTCGAGGTCGAAAATCGAGCAAAATGAATCCACCAATAATAACAACAACGGCTGCAACACCACAAGATTCACCAATTACCACACTTGCCCACGGAATGACCTTCTCTGAATGGGAGAAAGATTGCCTGAAGCCACCATCGATAATGGGCAGTGTGAAGGGTTTGAATAATTTACTATTGCCCGAACCATATCCAACCAAACGGAAAATGGAAAGCGCATCGAATCGAAATGCAAACACTTGCATCGATTTAGAGCCAAAAGCATCAGTGAGAAATATTAAATTGGATCGCAATGATTCGATTGAAGCTCGTCACGATGGTAACCAACAAACTGATACCAAATCGAAAACAAAGAAAAGCTTAAAGAAACGATCCAGTGAGAAACGGAAAGAAAAACCGTCGTCAGCCAATTACGAATCGGATATGCTAAACAATGAACGACTTGATTCGGTTGGTAGCTTGGATGTTATGCATAAATCTGGTAAACGTAATCAAAACAATACGAAAAATACAAACAAAATTAGCCCACGCGGTCGGCAAATCGAACCGAATGAATTTTATGGCAACGCACCAACGTACTACAGCAATCAAAGTATAGACCAGCAACAAATGCCCGGGCCTGGGTATGGACATCGTGGTTCGACGGTGTATCGTCGTCGAATGTCAACCATTGATCCGCAAGCGTTTAAGAAACTAGCCAATTTGGACATTCAACAGCTCGAAATGTTACGGGTGCGAGCAATGCAACGTGAAAAAGATTTACAAATACCCACTGTCAAAGTGGAGCAACCAGAAGCACCCACCGTTTGCAAAGGATTCTTTCGTGAGCCGATTAAATTCGTAACAGGTGTCATTCAAAAACGGTTCGAAGTGCTTACCGAAAACCGTGACACCTATTCACTCTACATTTTCTCCGAAGATAATAAATTTCGGCAAGCATGCGATTGGTTTGTGTCACAGAAATGGTTCGATAATGTTATTTTACTATTCATTGCACTCAATTGCATCACGCTAGCCATGGAACGACCAAACATCCCACCAAATTGTACAGAACGTTATTTTTTATCAACAGCCAACTATGTTTTTACGTTTGTATTCACGCTGGAAATGTTTGTAAAGGTAAAGTAAGCAGTATGCAATCGCATGCTTAATTTTGATATTTCATTCGATGAAAGACAAAATCTGTTTAATGTTCTCTGTGCATGCTTTTTCTTTGCTTATTGGTACATAGGTTGTTGCAGCTGGTATGTTCTACGGGCCTAATGCATATTTCAATTCCGGATGGAACATAATGGATGGTTCGTTAGTTTTACATATTATCAGGGGCTCTGTATACATAGTGATCTGGTGGAATGGGGCGGGGTAACACCATTGACGTTATTGGGAAACTGTATACAATCATTCAAGCTCGATAGCAGCACTCGGGATGAAATTTCAAACTAATCACGCTTTTTTTACTTGTCAGTGGGATATGATTAGCCTTCGCAATCCGTCGAGATTTCTAAACAGAGCCTATATGATTTTTTTTTAACCAAAAATCGTTATGCAATTTCGTAATATTTATTGGTTTTTTTTCAGGTTCGTTAGTCACAATTTCAATAATCGATTTGTTGATGTCGCTGCTGAGCCACTCAAGTCCGCGCATTTTCGGGATCCTTCGCGTGTTTCGTTTGTTGCGTTCATTGCGTCCATTGCGTGTAATAAATCGTGCGCCCGGCTTAAAATTAGTCGTGCAAACGCTGTTATCCTCTTTACGTCCAATCGGAAATATTGTGCTGATTTGTTGCACATTCTTCATCATTTTCGGCATTTTGGGTGTGCAACTATTCAAAGGCACATTCTATTATTGCGAAGGTATTAATGTGAAGCATGTAAAGAATAAAACCGATTGCCTCTCCATACCGGGCAATGTTTGGATCAATCGTAAATACAATTTTGATGATTTGGGCAAAGCGTTAATGTCTTTATTCGTGCTGTCGTCACGCGATGGCTGGGTAAACATAATGTACACGGGCTTGGATGCCGTTGGCGTAGATCAACAGCCAATTGTCAATTTCAATGAGTGGAGGCTTTTATACTTCATTGCCTTTATTTTGCTTGTGGGTTTCTTCGTGCTGAATATGTTTGTTGGTGTTGTTGTTGAGAATTTTCATCGTTGCCGCGAAGAGCAAGAAAAAGAAGAGAAAATACGACGAGCTGCCAAACGAGCTGTTCAAATGGAAAAGAAACGAAAACGTAAGTTGTTCACTTATTTTTGCGTGAAAGTATCTCGTTCGCAAGAATTAAACAAATAAACATGACCGTGTTAATTGAAATGTTCCTGGTTATTTTGTATATTTCAATTTTACGCAGGTATGCATGAACCGCCATACTACACCAATTACTCACCGTTGCGACTGTTCGTGCACAATGTCGTCACATCCAAATATTTTGATTTGGCAATTGCCGCTGTTATCGGTTTGAATGTGGTTACAATGGCTTTGGAATATTATATGATGCCAATCGCGCTCGAATACGCACTGAAAATATTCAATTACTTTTTCACGGCCGTGTTCATCCTCGAGGCAATCATGAAATTGGTTGCGCTTGGCTTTAAATTATATATGAAAGAAAAATGGAATCAATTAGATGTTGGAATTGTTATTTTATCTGTCGTTGGAATTGTGCTCGAGGAATTAGAAACAAAAATTATCCCAATCAATCCAACCATAATACGGGTGATGCGGGTGATGCGTATTGCCCGTGTGCTGAAATTATTGAAAATGGCCAAAGGAATTCGAGCATTGCTCGACACGGTGATGCAGGCATTGCCACAAGTCGGCAACTTGGGTTTACTCTTTTTCCTGTTGTTTTTCATCTTTGCGGCGCTTGGAGTTGAACTGTTTGGTCGATTGGAGTGCTCGGATGATAATCCGTGTCAAGGACTCGGCGAACATGCACATTTTGCCAACTTTGGAATGGCATTTTTGACTCTATTCCGAGTTGCTACTGGTAAGTTGCAAAACTTTCTTCTTCTACCCATTACCGAAGAGATTTTAATGAACATTTTGCATGTTTCTATCGCAAATAGGTGACAACTGGAATGGCATTATGAAAGATACACTACGTGATAATTGCGATGATGAGGTAATTTCATTTTCTCGAGGATTGTTTTTTTCATATCATCACGATAGCATCAAATCACACAAGTTTTCATCCGAAAAATCCGAAAAATGTTCTAATCATCCTTTTCTAATTTATCTCCAGGCTGATTGCGTGAAAAATTGCTGTGTTAATTCGTTTATCGCTCCGATATTTTTTGTGATATTTGTGTTGATGGCTCAATTTGTGTTGGTAAATGTTGTGGTAGCTGTGCTAATGAAACACCTAGAAGAGAGTCACAAGCAAATCGAAGACGATGAATTTGACATGGAAGAGCTCGAACGTGAAATGGAACAAGCGCAAAAATTCGAAGAAGAGCAAGCGATGTGTATGCAATTGGAGAATGATTCGGGTGCACCGCGACGACCAACGATTACAAAAGTACTATCGCTGCCATCCAATTTCACGTACACGTCGCCCATGTTAGAGGGCCGATTCAACGGTCAACGACGTCAAACGGTGCAATTATTCAATCAGAGCAGTCGTGGTTCAGACTTTGGCCAAACTGGCGCTGAAATTGAATTGGGAGAGATAAAACCAAAGACTAAACGTAGATCGAGCAGCACATCGAAAGACAAAGAGGTGACTGCACCACGAACGCCAAATGTGAAACCGAAATTTAACCGCGAGATATCATTAGACGAGCGTCAAATGATGCCAAAACCAACGCACAAACTCATCGAAATGAAGCGCACGAGTTTCGATCAACTGCTGTTACGAGATGACAAAACGACGAATTTCAATCAAAAACCCAATGCAAAACCGACCGAAAAGAGCATCGCCACCAAAAATGTCACCGACAAACTAACCAGTTCAAAGGATTCTATGGTAATGGCAGCCGAAAATGCAAAAGTATCTCTGTATAGGCGATCATCTTTGAACTATGGCAATTCAAATTCATCAAAAGAGCGAATACAGTTGGCAAAGGCACAATCAGTATCGGGACGATCAGGCAGTTGTCGACAACTATTCAAACAGCATGCGATGGACGATGAAGCCGACATCGATGAAAGCTCACTGCTACTACCAGTGCTGAATAAACCACAAATCCAACATATTGATGTAAAAAATGCTAAAGAAACTAGCCTATTCAACAAAACCACCAATGACACAGAGTGAACAAAATCGATTTTATGTTTAGACTATTTTCATTTTTAATGTTGCGTGTAGCGTGTGGAATTTAATACTGAAAACCAATACGCAGTTGGACAAGTTAATTAGACAAATTCAACTCAAGCTAAAAAAAAAACAAAATGGAACATTTCAATTGAAATACTATGTTCGGTGGTGATCTAAAAGTATAGAAACTTCAAAGTAGATTCTTTGGATGTGAAACGGTTTTATGGTGGCCAAAACAAAATTTGGTTTCTACGAGCAATTTAATTATGTTTTAATTGTGCAATCGAGCAAAATCATATTAATTATCGAATTTGTTATTCAAAAACATTCGATGACATTAACAATTTTAGGAATTTAGTGAATGCTAGCAATGACATTAAACATTAGTAAGTATTTCTCTCCAAATACAATAATCGAATTATTAATTGAGGAACATTTAAATGGAAAATCTATAACAATCAATACGACAAACACAAATTATTAGGCAAACTGTATATTTCGTATACAAGAACAAACAGGAATTTGATAAGCAATCTATTTTACTAGTACACTCTATGGTACACTCTGTATCAACACTGGTTTCGAACATTTCACTTCATGTGGTCAATCAACGGTAACTGATTTTCATTTTATTATGTCTTTTGATGTAATTCTTTGATCTAAATATCTCCTGTTCGTTTACATGGCAATATCTAAAGAGCGCATAGTTTCAATACGGTGTTAATTATGTATATTTGTTTCGCTTGCGAACTGAATGTTTGATGTTGCCTATTGAAATCAGCTTTCATCATTTGCCACTTACTACAGCTGATTAAATTAACAAAAACACAAAGGAACTATGCAATACTTTAGCAAATGTTGCCATTTTATGTGTAAATTTATTTCATTTGACCATCGTTTGTGATGCTTCAAATAAATGCATTACGTGTCACATTGATGCATGCGATCCAAATTGGTCACAACTTTTGGATGTATTTCAATTAAACGATTTATATGGAAGAAATCTATCAATTTCTAAACAATTTTTATGAGAAAAAGAAAACATCATTCAATTTTCCATTTCATTTAAATACTTTACATATTTGATCAACGATTTTTAGAGAATCGTTAACTTTTTGTATATACTTTTCATTTAAAAAAGAATGAAATTTTCATTTGGAGGAAAAGAATTCTATCACGTGTACCTTTTCACAACAACAACAAAAAAACAAAAACAAAACAAAACAAAACAAAAACCAACAACACAATATAAGCACTTTTACGACAATTTACTACAGCCTTTCAGAACAATCAACTCAATTAAACAAAAGAACATGTATTTTTATGACCAGCAATTACCACCACATTTCTCCACCATCTCACAAACATTTCTTAAACGAGGAAAATAGAACATTTATCTCGTGTACAGCAATCAATTTGGAGCACATTTATGTCCGGGGTCAAACCTCTTTTTGACACCAAACAATCCCCCCCCTCAACATAACAAATCTATATACAATCTTCGATATATTCACAAAACGGTGTACATATTTGAATGGAGCATTCAATAGCAATACATTCTGAACACACACACACACACACAAATATATCTAAATATTTACAAACCGTTGATAACACACATTCAGTCAAATAAGGTTCATGTTTCAAAATGATTTGCAAAATTTTAAACACACACTCAGAGAGAGACACTCCCACATTAAGTGCTATAAGTAGAGAAAAATATATTTCTTTAGATATTTAACTATCGCTTCTTGGTTCATTAGAGAGAGAAAGAGAAAAAAAACCACTCAATTGCGCATCACAATATGTCAAATGGAAATATGTGTGAAAAATGACTATTTTTAACCTGATTGAAATTCAGGCCATTCGATTAGCATCATTTGTCATATTGTGCTGCGTCATTGATCATTATAACATGCGTTATTTAATACAAATTTCATGCCTTCTATAACTAACATAACAAAAAGGAAACTTCTAATAAATTGCATATTATATTCTTAGCGAACAAAAATGAAAACGATAATAATGGAAAAAAAAATTTACAAGAACATTCTTACAATTCTTGTTAGCTGAACAATTGAACATACACACAATGACTAGCACTTACTATTAGGTTTAATCGAATAGAAAAAAACACACAAAATAAGAATTGAAATACTGTATTATAAATTGTGTTAACCAAAAAAAAGCAACTATTTTTTAAGACTCTGAAAGACACTACCAAAAGAAAATGGTTAAATCCTATTTAATCAAAACAAATGGAATGAAGTAAGCACTAATATAAAGCTAGTCTAAATTTAAAATAACAACAACAACAACAACAACAACAAAAAACAACATCAGTAGCGGTGATATACTATTTAACTTTTAAAAATGAATGCTATATTTCTATAGTGGAACAAAGAAACTTATTAAATTATTCTATGTGAATGGATCAGAAATGATCTGCTGTAAACTTCTTTCTGTAAATAGCGAAAACAAATGAAAAAAAAGAAATCGTATATATAAATGCGACGTGTTTTTTTTTTAAAAAACGTCTAGCTTAAGGTGTGAATATTCAATATTTTTCACGTCATTTTGGCCTGAGTTTTGTTTTTTTTTTCGGTTCAGTTCGATGTTTTAGTTGCTAATGTGAAATTTTCACACGCTATTTCCATGCGTTCTATTCGAAGCAAAATGTTCTATAAGCTGCAATTTTGGTTGTAATCTATCCCATGGGATATGTGCTTGATTTTGGCCGCAGACTCAAGTCTCAGTTCATTTGATTTATTTGATTGACATTGTTCATCCAACGATGACATTTTGATCAAATCATGTATGTTTTATCAGCCGTTTTATTCACTTCAATCGAAATCAAAACAGAAACAATGGGGTGCACTTACACACATCCACACGCTTGAACTGACGGATCAACGGGATGGATAAACGAAGAAATATAAAGACAATTTCAAAACCACAACAAGAAAGAATAAAAGAAACATTAGACATTTATCGACAATCTTAATCTTGTGCCTTTTCTAACTAAAGTGACAACTCATTCAATTAACTTGATTCAATTTGTGTTCGCTTTTGCTTGTGTATCATTTCTTTTGACCTTCCATTTTCTAAGCTTTTTCTTATTCGAACCGAAACCCACATTTCTATCTCTCAGAAATCTCAAAATCGAGCTGCTTTGTTTTTCATTTTCATTTTCCCTCATTGAAATACGAGCTTCTGTCACAATACTTTCTCTTTCTTCGTCACCGTGAACAGAAAAAAAAACAACAAACACAACAAAACCAACATTCTATTTATAAATATGCTTGGATCTTGCTTGACAACAGTCGCAATTTGCGAAATCATTATACAGGTGGACATTATGATGCTACTTGGAAAATGAAAATACTAGTTCAAGGTATTTTTTTTTCATTTTCTAAGCAATAACAGAATGGGCGTCAATTAAGTCGCAAACAAAGTTTTTGATGGGCGAAAAAAAATGTACAACTGTAGGATATCTGCATGTGTTAGTCAGAATGAAAGTTTTTATTTTTGAATAATGCTCAATGACAAATACGGCCAAGGCCGACGTTGAATACAAGACAAAGCCTATGTTTGGTATTGTGAATTTCCTAATGAACATCAACATTTATACAATTTGTTCATTGATTTGATGAACATCTCTAGCCATATCACTCTTCCATAGATCAAAATCTAGAATCAAATTCGTTTTTATTAGTATATTTAGTTAAGCTTGAATTGTTTTAGTAAAATTATTAACCTTTAGCTTGAACACAACCATGTTAAAAACGAGAATAAACAATAGAAAAGCATAGAAATTAAATCAAATTGCCCCTTCGAGAAATTAATCCAAAACAAACTTAAACTTTTTAAATTGCCTTTCTCTAGTTCTATTGCTTTGTTTGTTAGATGCATTTGAATTCATTTCGAAGAGTTAGTTGATTTTGGAAAAGAACTGTAAACTTTTGCAGAACCATAAACATTTTGTTTTCCAACCAAATACAAAAGCCAAACTTGTTGATAAATGGTAAAATGAGCAAAGTTTGGTGATAATGTACGAATGAATTGAATCTTTTAAAATTAGATCATTTTATGTTTTTATTTTAGAATTTTATTCGTGGACAACAATCAACAGCATAACATTTTATCAAGAAAGCAACAACAACAAAAAAAAAGAAGTAAATATTTTAGTCATGTTACAAATTAGTTGAGATTTTGGTGTGAATGTTTGATAAAACAATAAACAACAACAGAAAAATTTAGCCTTGTTAACATTTGCAAATAAATTAGAATAAACAAAATGTCTTTAAAAGAGCAGCTGCTTCTACGGATGCTTTGTCCATCCAAACGACTTTCAATCTTTAGCAAAACATTCGATAGGTGACTCACCTGAAGTGGAAATGATCCGCACATGGGATCAATATAAACAAATTCCTATTCTCTCTTTAAAAAACACACACAAAAAAACAAAATAAAACAAAATAAAACAAAATAAACTCATAGACATTAAAACACACAGAGAATAATAAATAACAGTGTTAAGATATTAATTGAATTAGAAATTATACAAGTGGTTATTGTAGAAAATAAAGCTGAACAAATGATGAAACATAGAAAAATATCGAATGAAAAACAACCGAAATAAATATGTACTATATTGTAGTGTTAACAAGTAAATTTAGATTTAAAACTGAAACCCGAATACAGATGCTATATTACTTGAAACAAACAAATATGATTTGTAGTTTTAATTTATGCATGTAAATCATCTTAACATAGATCACCATTGTAGATTGGAAGCGTTACTTACATCACATTAAACCTAGATACTTCCATAGATTCATAGCTTAAAATAATAGCTAAACCTGAAAGGTCTTATCAATGGCCAGGTCACAATACTATAATATGGGTAAGGTACTAACTGCACAGAAAATATGACTGGCGCACTACAGCACCACAATGTGTGTAGCGATGAGTTTGCTACACACTTGGGCACTCAATATGGGCACTGTGCTCACATTTTTCACACACACACAAAGTAGTTTTAATGCGAAGCTACGCAAACGTTAGTGTGAAGAAAATCTTATTAGTAACTCTTTTACTCCAATATTGGTGAAAAGATCCGTTATTCTCAATAGAATCGGACAACAGATTTGTATCATGTATATGCACAAAGCAGAGTCGTAGGACATTCAAACAAAAGAGAATGGGCATTAAACTGAAATATTGACTACTAGATGATTTTTTGAATTGTTACTTTCTTTTGTGCGGATTTTCTTCAGCTCTGCTTTGTATACAAGACAAACTAAACGAATTGATAAAGGATATTGGACAAAAGAGATAGCAAAAATATTTAACATGCCCTTCATGCTATCGTTAGTGTAACTTCGCACTAATGTTATTTAGTGTGCGAATTTTGAGCACAGTGACCATATTGAGTGCACAAGTGTGTAGCAAACTCATCGCTACACACAGTGTGGTGCTGTAGTGCACCAATCATGTTTTCTGTGTGGGTTTTAATTTTTGAAAAAGGTAAGGTATAGCGTATCTTACCTGTACCTTACCTGAAAATTATGAAGTTCATATATCTATAGATAGGTAGTAGGAGAATACTCCTACATCAGGTATTGAGGCTTCATGATTGGAAGTTAAGAGGTTTCGATTTCTTGGGTGATCAAGAGAGTCAAACAGTAGTACATAAGTGACAATAGAAAAGTAAGACAAATGTGTATCAAACGGCAGTACGGAAAATTTAGTTGGGAGCAGCCCGCTCTCGCCTTGAGATTAAACTTGCTAAGATTGCACCGCATTTTCAATCACATTTGACGTGATACTTTCTCTCATAGGTGATGATTCTCTAGTTTTGGCTGATGCAATTCTAATTGTGGAGATGCAATTCATTTTTACCGTAAAAACATGGAAAATTAACAAATTTGATACATTGAAACAATGGATTTGATGCCTGCTTTTGTCTATCATACCAATTGGAAGAAAATGAAAATTGCTGGGCACATGAAAAATAATCTCATTTTCATTTCAAAAGAATGGCTTTCAAGCAATAATTTCGAATCCAAAAATACCAAAACATCAGTGTCATAGGAATGAATACAGTTTGTATTCATTGAGGACGAAAACCTGAGCTGAAAATACCACCGTTATTTTCTGTGAGTGTACTTCAGAACCGTGCAATGATATTTCCAACTCTGTTATTTACCCACAAAAATGAAACTAACAGCTTTTTTGGTAAACCCTAAAACTGCTACATTGCTTTTATTAGTCGAATAATTTTCGGTAAGTACATTATTTAAATTGAAGTTAAAAGTTATTTTGTTTAAAAAAAAAGAGAGAAAATTTTCATTTACGTATCATCGTTTCTCGGAAGTCATATTAAACTTCATACTGTATACTTTGACTTCGGCATTTCATCGTTTATACTGTTGGTTGTAAACCTAAATGAAAAACAACTTTGCTAATTGCATCTCATGGAATCTGTGGTAACTAATTGGTATGTGCTAATCACTCTCTGTGATGGTGCGGTGTGGAGCCAATAGTTTAGCCTAAAGTAGTGTGCTTTGCATATTGATATAAGTGAGTAATGTTAAATTCTATAATATTTTGATTAATGCTTGTGTAATATGTACGTGTAAGTTTGTGTGTGTTTGTGTGGATATTTCATCAAAATCCTTTAAATCCAACTACGTCTATCATTTTATACATACGTCCTAAAGGAATTTTCTCTACATGGAACCGTATCTAAGTAAATACTTGCATTGCATTAATCTGTAACAAAATACAGATTTGAGTTTTGAATTAAATCAACCAGAATTGGCCGGATGAATCAAATGATTTTTCGCCTCAGTTGAAAAACACATTTGAGCTCATGGACCAAAAAACCGGTCAATTTTCTATATCCAAAATAATCATGAATATTTCGAAAGTTCAATTCACAAGGGCAATTTCCGCATGCATTTAAACAGAATTTGTTGACAACTTCCGACCGTTTGCCGTTGAGATTTGAACAATGAAATTCTTAAAGCTTAATCTAACACTCAAGGGGATTAATGCACAATTACATACATCCACTTCCTATCGGTGTGTTTTTACTCGAAAATCTCATGGCTTTGCAACATTTTACAGTTGTGCCCTAAACAAACCAGGAAAAAAAAACTTATGTCTAAATATTAGCTGAACATTTCTCACACTCTTCATCTTCCACCTTCTTGAATGATTCGTTGTTTCTGTTCAAATCATTCGTTGTATTTATTATTAATTTCAACTGGTTTTTCCTTTAAAAGAAAATAATCACACCTCAAGCAGCCCAACGAAGTATTTACATCGAAAAAAAAAATACCCAAAAGTTTATTTGAAACGATTTTACAAGGGACATTTGATGGTATTCGTGCGCAAAATAAACCTTTTGGTATTTTACTCATCACTCGTCAACTGCTTGAAATGTAAGTATTTAGAGGGCGGCCGTTTTATGATAAGAAATATTTGCGGTAAGTATCTTGAATCATTAATGAATATGGTTAAACTTAATTTTATATACAAATAGAAATGTTGGCCAGCGATTTAAAACTGGTTTGTTGTGATCGAATACTGGTTTGAAATAGTTTTTCGTCCGAATCAGCCAGCATTTGGTGTGTTTTCGGTTTATCTGCGGTGTTAATGCTTGAATCGGGTCAATTGTAGCTCGCATGATCTCCTTGCGATAGTTTTCCATTGAGTTCATCTACAAAAATGAAAGAAAAAATATCAGTTTTATTAAGAGAAAACTCATCAAGCTTCTTCAAATGTGTTTAGTTAAAAGCATTTCATCTAACAGCCAATTCACAATGAGAGCCATAATGAATCGTTTCGATTAAGGGATTGCATAATAATTTGTCTGGTGATACATAAAAATCACTCAATTAGGACGGCCAAAAAAAGTCGGGCGCAAGCATTGTCTTAAGGAAACTATTGGGAAATTTGCCAGACGAGCAAACATCCGAGAAATTGGGTGGAAAACAATTCAAGCGAATTTCCGTCATACGGAATTTGTCTTCGTTGCTCTCGTTGCTAGTTGGCGACAAACTGATCGAACATTTTGATAATGCGGCTGCAGTTTTTGTCATAATCATTTGCATTTTTCTCAATGTCCTTCAGAATTGTAATCGATAGTTGGGCTCGGCGAGCGAGCGAGCGCTCATTCATTCATTCACCCGCCCCATTACAAATGCATAACAATGGCCATATACATATACTAATACTAATGCTTGCATATTTGCTTTGGCCAAGCCAAAAAGAATATGAAGAATATGCGAGAGAAATCATAAGAATAAAAGAAACTTTCGGCATTTGCGTTTTGTCGATGTTTCTTCCTATGGCGGTCGATTTTAGTACACATTTTTAAATAAGTGCTATCGACGACGCCACCACCACAAACACACAGCTACAGCTCGTGCTCACAGCCGACAACACACAAACACACACACACACAAACACAATGAAAAAAAAACACTTTTGAGTCTATACGAAATGGTACACACATCCTATGCTTCTGAAATCTGTGTTGAGCCCGAAATCAAAAGAGCGCCACAAAAGAAGAGAAGACGAACAAAATGAAGAAGAAGCGTTAAATTATTGCAGTATGATAAAATCGTTGAGAAGAAATGCAGACGCATGCACACACATTTCAATAGAACGAAAGAATAACAGTAAAAACCCATTTGAAATATACATGTAAACGTGAAGCGGAGACAACCTCCAGCGCTCACCGCAGTACAGGACAACACGCGCGTATTAGGCTAGATGAAACAACAACATCACCGCTCGGGGAGAGACAGAGAAAAAAAAAACTATCATAATTTATTTATTGGAGTCGGGAATATTTCAATGGTTTTTTTCCGCATTGTCTGTTTGCTTTAGTTGGCACACTGGTTTTGTTGGTGATGAGGTTACTGTTGTTGGTGCTGTGTTTGCGCCTCCCGTCGTCATAGTCGGTGGCCTTTTTTCTCATGGAATTTCATAAACTGTGTTGTTTTACGTATGTGAATGGATTGCTGTGAACCAAAACACAGAAAAGAAATGCTGAATTGAGTGAGCTCACCGAGGCACAAAGAGACTTTTGATTTAGTCGAAACGAATGAGCAGGCGATAGGAACGAGAAAAAAAAATGGGGAGTGAGATGCCGTTTCTGTGTCGCCTTGGACGCTGTCAGCAAACAACAAATGGATACAAATTCGCTACTGATTTGTGACTTTCTTCGCATTTATCTCGCGATACATGTATCGTGCAATGTCTTGTACAATACTCTCTTTCCCAATGTATGTATATAAACAAAATCCATGTTGGCGTTTCACATCGCACAATGCTCATCATGTTTGCGTGAATTGTTCGCGCTCCAAATGCAAACAGATAAAATGTTCTAACAAATGAACGTTATAAAACATGAGACTGACGGTATATTTCGACTGAAAAGTGTTTTTCCATTTGTTTTGCACTCCGAAAATGAAATGCGAGTGAAAAAGAAATCATGTGAAAACTGGCGAGAAAATCACATAGGTCGACAGTGGCGCGACTTATGTTTATAACATACAAAGAAAATTTGCCACACTCGATGAACTTCAATGTTGTTGGTTTTCCATGCCATTTCGAATGCATCTTTTGATTCTTTCGCTGGTTATTAGTTTTGTTGTTGTTCGTATGCGGTTCGCTAGTTTTATTGCTGTTTTTCGGGTACTTCGATGGCCCGTTCAACACAAATAGATCCATTTGGTTTTTATTGGTGGGTGAATGGTGATTTCTCGACAAATATTATCTGCCCGATGAATCAGTTAGCGTAAATGCATATAGCAAATGGCTGTTTGTGTGTGTGTGTGTGTGTGTGTGTGTGTGTGTGTGTGGATGTGGATGCGAAGCGAATGACAATGACGCCGATTTTCATATTTGGCTTCTAAACTCAAAGAGATGCTTTTCTAGCGAAAATTTATTTTATGGAAATTGATAAAATATGTAAATCGAAATTTACTGTGGCATTTTTGCAGCCATAACATCATACACTCTATGGATTCCGTTTTTTTTGGCACATTACGAATGCATTCGCAAATCATGAAAAAGCACATAAACCTCATATTCAATTCGGACGCGCGTGATTATGAATAAAAGCTCAATGGTTTTCTTTTTAAAGTTCGTATATTTTTTAATGCCATGTCATTACATAACCAGAAATTATCGCTTAATTCACCACATATACACACACACACACACACACACACACACAAAAACCGAATATCTTCGTCTTACGGAACTCGAACAACATGACATTCGCCACTTTTTATGGTTTATGTGAAATCCATTTATCTTTTCATTTGTTTTTGCGTCAACGCGCTTCTCTGGGCACTGTCGAAGACACGAACACACCACAGATCCAGCGGAAAAAGAATAAAAATCGGAACAAATGCAAGAATAAATCGCTCGTAACGGAAATACGTAAAGAAAACACATTATTCGTGTCCGTTACAAAGCGACAGCATATTTTTGCCGCCGTCGAAATAATAAGAAAGTTACTGGCAATAAATTAATGCGCTAGAAAAAGAAATTCACATCGAAACGGATGGTTTTATTCTTATGCAATTTTCGAAACTTTTTTGAAAGCTGCTGTCTACTCTCGTTTTGAATCAATTACCGCAGTTTGAATTAGGAAAACTTATTAAAAGACAAATACGAAGCGGAAAGTTATAGTAAGTGATGCAGCGGCACAAGCTCACCGGAGTTTTTAAAGTTTCTTTTGGTTGTCGTATGAAATTGAAAATGTGCAAACAGAACACAAACCTTTTAGGGTTGAAAATTCACTCGTAAGTTTATTTGTCACTTCAACAAGTGCTTTTCGTTTTCGAGCAAATGTACATGTTTTTTGCTTCTTGCTAGGGCCGCACTGTTAAATCGAACTATTCTCGGCACGGTGTCTTTGCTGATCTATGGTTCTATTCATTGCTTGTCGCTAATTAATTCATGTCTATTTTAAGCTATTTAATTGGCTGAATATTGGTTTTATTAGCACGGTAAACGTTGTTTGATTAAGTAGTTTAGTATTTTATATATTTATTTATTGGGTAATTAGATTGGCTTGAGTAATATTTTATGAATACTTTATTTGGATTTGACGGAAAGCTGCTTTTTCAACTTGATTCCATTGAACATTGAGGCAATGAGCGAGCACACAATTTGATATTAACCGGCAATGTTCATGATAGCAACACACTACAGAAAAAAACTTGCTTTTTTTGCTGCCGCTGATGCTGTTGCTGTTTCTGCTGCATGCTACATTTAACGGTGAATATTTTATGGGGTTTAATTGATCGTCGTTTAATTAAAATTGAATTTTATGATGACGCACTTTGCACAAGTGATGCTCACTCGTTGCATTGAAACATTTGAGTGTTGCGTATTTTCGATTGAATCGCACGCAATTTTAAAAATAGTTGTAAATTTTCAGAAAACGAAGAGAAGAAAATTAAATGTCGTTGCGATTTTTGCAGGGCCGACCGCGTTCTGATCACAACGAAATTTCAACATGAACTGAATGTTACGGCGGTCGAGAATTTTTCTGGCCGAGAAATGATTTAGGGTGAGTGTCGTGAGCGATGAGCATGAAGCCAAATCCAAAGCCATCATTGACAAGGTATAAAGATTCGTTCGCCAAACAGATCAACGCCAGTGCCAACACAGAATGATTTTCAATTTTTCGATTTTGTGTCTCGTTTTGTTCGCCAAACGGTTTGTCGTTTTGCACTCACTCTCTCACTCTCTGTGTGATGATATTTTGATTCGGGGCCAGCAAATTGAAGAATTATACAGATTTTTTTTTTGTGTGTGCTTTGGTGTGTTGCGCTCACATTCAGTGTTGCTGGTGCTGTCGGTTATTCGCTTTGCTCATTTCGATTTTGGCCGTTCCTTTGACACAAAACGTTTTTTTGGGTATTAGCCAGTTGGATAGCGATAACTCAGTAACAGCATCAATGGCATCATCTTGGCCCGATGAAGACAAAAAATGTTGCACCGGTCTATTTCTTTGAGCGAACAAAAGAAACACACTTGCACCATCTCAGCGACCGACCGACCGTTTCAATGTTTTTTTTTTCCTCTCTGGTTGAACTGTTGTAGACAGTTTGGAGACGTTTCGAATGGATTTACGTAACGGAAATTGAGCCGCGAATTTAAAAACAAAGCAATCAACCGAATTAATGAAATTTAAGTGTGCAACAATAATTGTCAACTTGTCATTCTCAGCTGCAGCCAGGACAATGGTCAAGCGCGTTTTTAAACTATGTTCTCATTTCTTAAGTAACGGATTTTATTTGATTTTTTTTTTAAATATAAGATTATGATGAATTTAGAAAATGTACGCAGTTTTATTTTTCAGTTTAATCAAAATGGATTTTAATGTTTACTTAAAAAAAAAGACTTGACAAAACTGACAACTCCGAAATCCGATTAAAAATAAGATGAATTAAAATGTTTGCTTGTCGCAAACGACGAAAAGTGTTTTGGTTGAATTTTTCTGCGTATTTATTTGAAATGTTTGAGAATGAAACGCACGACACACAATCGTTGCCCGTAGGCAAGATTGGCGCGCGTGTTTTGTGTGCCAGAATCCACACAATACTGTGCTGCCAAACAATTCGACACCACTGGCTCAACTCCAAAATAGAAAATTTTCATTCTTCGAACACACCAACCAACACTCTACGTTCGTTTCGTTCGCTCGCACACACAATCACAAAAGCGGCTGGCTGGTTTGTTTGGCTGATGAAACCGATGCGACGATTCCACACTGAATCCGTCATTATATTGCACACACGCAATCCGCCTTCTGGTATAGTCTTGCCCCGTATATATAGACAAGCATTCAATGTTTAGCATTGGGTCCTAAGATTCAGCCGCACACGATACGATTGTTTTTTTTTTCACTCTTCTCGCATTCACTCTATATTTACAAATAGATTACATGTGCAATGTGCACAGAGAAATGTGCAAATTGTATACATGTGTTTAAACGCGATGCCCACCATAGAGACACAACCGTAGCGTATGAAATTGAGTGCGCGCGCGAAAAATATCCCAAAACACTATTCACAAACTGTTCTCATTTTTGATGTTGTTGCATGTTTTATTTTTGCTATAGATGTATAGCCCAATGCTTTAGCTAGTAGTTTTGGCTTGAAATCCTTGCCACCGAATATTGAAATGGATATAGAAATGGATGTATAGCATGCATACATATTTGAGAACGGGCACAATTTGTTTTTTTCTTCTTCTTCTTCTTCTTCTTTTGGTTTTCGACATTGTGAAAGGCATTTGTCGCCAACAAAACTCATGCTCTCACACAGCTATCGCTTGTCGTACTCGTTCTTACTGAATAACTGAGAGCACGGAATAGTACATTTACATGCAATACTGTAAATCAAATTAACTCGCTTCAAAATTGTTCGTTGCGCTGGTTTATTTTTGGCAATTTGCTCTTTTAACGGCGTGACTAATTAATGAACCTTAGCGGAAAAATCTCAGAACTTGGTTGTGTATCATGATACATAACAAATGTTTGTTAATTTGCTTAATGCTCAACATCGACCAATGAATGTTTCATTGAAAATTATTGCTAGCAAAAAATTAAATATAGACTATAGGTTACACACTCACTCTATCCATCTCTCTCTCTCTCTCTCTCTTTCGGCTGAATGTCGTTCGGAAATGGCACGTGCAGAAAATAGCAAAATGACAATTGTGGTCGGAAATGGAAAATCACAGCAATTTTGTAACCAAACCGAAAACCATATCGAAACCACTTGAAATGGAGCGCCAACAATAATTCCCAGCACTGTATGGCATTTATTTTTGTGTTTGTGTGAACGTTTATTTTTTCAATGATTCTTCCACCTTTAATCAATGTAATAATGAATATACTCAATGACAGAGTCTTATTTTCCACTTAATCAACCAATAAACTCAATTTATATTCGATAAACACATTCCACTCTAAGCCAAACATATTGAACCAAGATGAGATATACGAGAGAAAAAAAAACGAAGTGAACCAACTAGCTGTAGACGATTGCCTAGCATTCAACGTCTAAAAAGTGTTAAAATGCCGTTATGATGCGATAACCGCAAAATTACTCTTGAAAACACGCACAATCTAATAGAACGTGGCACAGTGGTTGTTTGTGTTGTAGACTGAACCAGCAATTATTCGGGTACACGCTGATGCTGATGGTAATGCTCGGAAAATGGTGTTGTTGTTTAATCCAATATATTATGGTTTCGAGTTAAGGCTGGAGCGGCTCACGCGCCCAATCGCTCTCTTGCTCACACTCGTTCGGTTCAGTCGGACGGTCGGTTGTTTGTTTGTTCGTTCGGTTTGCTTTTATTATGCTGCACACATTTCAGCGTTGTTTTGCCCATCTTGTCCACCATTATTACAATTGTTATTGCCGTATCATGAGGTGCTAAGCAGGCATAAGCAATTCATTGCATACCACCACAATTTCGTGCGAAGTACATCGTCATTGCCGTTGCCATCGTAGAACATTCGTTGAACTGTAATGTACTTAACAAAATATAACTCTATCAAACATCGAACGACCAATACCAGCAAACGGTAATGTATAATGTGTGTGATTCGACAAAATGACCACAAAAGCCAATTTTGGATTTCGAAATTTGGTACACACAACAACAACATTTTACATCACATATGCTCAACGACCGAAGCGCTTGTTTCGTTGTTTTTCAGCTCTTTCTCGCTGAACATACATCGTGTGCTGTTGTTGTTGGCTTTGTCATTATTATTATTAGTTGCCACAGCCAATGAATGAATTATCTTTCTATGCTGAACAACCTCAACAAGGACACACACACACACACGCACATGCAGACACAGACATAGACACGCACATATGTTTGCAATTTACTATGCTAACGAATGTGTTCGGTCAATTGGTGTTCATGTTCGACGGTTGTTTCTCTGCATCACATTTATGCGTGTATTTCCTGTTCTAAGCCAATTTGATTATGGATAATATGTTGCCAAAGTGTTTTGTTGCCCCCGCACGCACATCTCTCCCATTGACAGCGATAAGATACCACTCTCGCATAAACACATTCGAAAATGTGACAAATGACTTAGCATCGCAATGATTATAAATTGCCTTGAATTTTCAGTTAGAAAATCGTCCTTTTGGAACATTTGCGACGGCAGTGACTGCTAACGTTGCTGTTGAAATTACGGAAAACGATTATAGATTTTCAACGCCTTAAGTGGTGCTGGGTGGAAATGACATTATGATAATAAATTATATCATCTTATTCAGCTCTTTCAAACATATTTTGTTCGCATTCAGTGTAGAATGTAACGGCTTGCATTGACTTTTGATGGCATGCAACGGCAGCTAATTAACAAGAGATAATTAATGCTAAAAGCTGCTCTAATAAATGTTTATTTTGTAATTAATGTCTAATCCGCTTTGTAAACTAAGTCAAAAACCCTCTCTTCTTTATTCGTGTTGTTTATTTCGCATGTTAAGTTTTGTGCCAATGGAAAAGTACCAGCCTTATCTATTTTATGGGAGTCTCAAGCACATGATTTTACAATTTCAAGAGTTTTTTGGTTAAAAAGTGCTTTTCAAATGTGTGTATAATTTGGAGTTAAATGATCTTTACCCCCACGAAAATTTTCTTGGAAACTCAAACCAAAAATCATTCTAATTTGGCAATGATTTCTATCGTTCAACCGACAAATAGCGCAGCAATTTGGAAAATGCTTGAAAATGGTTCTGCATACAAATTAAAATGGGATTTTCATGATGTTGCACGATGCTCCCTCCCCGCACACATTTTCAACTTCTTTTTGTTTGGACTGTGTGCTTGTGTATTTGATGATGTGAGGCGACATTTTATCTTATTCAAAGCGGAGAGATAAAAACAACAATAACCATAACATGGCATTAAAACAGTGCTTTGTGTTCTAGACACCAATAACAAAAAAAAAAATCGTATCATTTTTTGTGTGTGTGTGTGCGGGTTGCCATTTCATGTTAAATGCTCAAATGGTGCTGCCTCATTTGTTACATTCCAATGAATGTTCCGGCCAAACATGCAGACAAAAAAAATTTCAGTCATTTTCAAATGAAGAAGAAAGAGCCGTTTCTTTTTAGTTCAATTCTAGCCACCCGTTAAATATTCAAAACATCGATTTAGATTCTCGACGAGGCACAACATAAATGTTGCACATTCAACGAGAGAAAAAAGCAAGCTACACCACGAATCTAGATGGGACTTTTGTGTGTGTGTGTGTGGAGTGTTATCAACTCACATTTAGCCGACGGGTTGCTTCGCTACAGTCGCCCGATATTTTCAACTGCAAAATATTTTAATCGACATAAACAAAAAACACTTATGCACTTTGGCGACAAACCCCGGCACAACACATTTTGTATCCGATTTTTGTGTTGAGCATGGAATTTCAATGTGGAATCGAGAAAAAAACAAAAGAAACTTTCGATTGTGCACACATTTTTGGCGTATTGGAAAGTTTGCCAAATGCACTCTCAGTCTTTTTATTCTGGCGATTGCGACGAGATATTACTCTTTTTTTGTTGTTGTTGTTGTTTTAAAGCAGCGGGAAATGAGGCGGCTAGAAAAACTAAACTCTCAACATTACATCGCCCCAAAAATAAATAAAACGAGAGCAAAATGTTAGTTTTTTTTTCATCTGGCTTGAAAAATAGCGAATGAAAGTACTTTTAAATGCTCATGTGCGGCAAAAGAGCAAGGCAATTCATTGATCCCGAATATCGGGCAGATTTATGACTCGACGAACAAGTGCACGCAGCGATGAGATGAACAAAAACCCACAAACATTATGTTCATGTGTCTATTGACTGGAAACTACTGATATGAAATCATATGTAATCGCTAGTCGCTGCAAATATGCTCAAAAATGAACAATTTTGTGGCGACCTGAAAATACTACATCAGCTTTTAAAATGACATATTTTTGTTGAAAAAAACCGATGAAATTGTTCAGATTTGTTTTTTGTGTGAAATAAATACATTGGTCGAAAGTCCGAAATGGTCGAAGAAACATCAAAAAAACGGTTGAAGCTACGTGTGCCTCCATAGAAATGAAGCTCAGATGTAATGTATCGTTGAAAGTAAGAAAAAAAAATTCAGCTTTGCATTTCTACATGAAACAGGTAGATTTAACTGAGATGAGTAATAAGTGTTTACATCCGATTCTGGTTTTCAAAGACGCGGTCGTAAACATTTAACGATCGCAGCGTCGTAAAAATATGAATTAATAAGCGGCTCCATTGAAATCGAAAACAATCTTACAGTGGCTATTAATATATAACAATCGTTCACATAGTATGTAGCAAGGATGTTCAAAACATATTAAAAGGCTGCTTACGAATTATCACATTATCAGTAAGTATTTCTAGAAGCTGAAATGCGTTTTTGACCAATTTTGTACACAAAATTCTACATGTAGTTATTCTATACTTTTAAATGAACAAATTCCATCTCTCCGGTCCCTGTTTGCATTTATAATTTAGCAAAATCTAGTATAAATACACCAGCAAATCACTAGAAGAATCACACAATTTGTTGTATCGTCTCTGCGATCACTTGGACTCGCGATTTCAATAAAGATTAACTATGCTTTTTCGCATTCTTTTATAGTAATTATATACTTTTTTGTTTCGATTAAGTGCAAGTTTTTGGATCGATTCGTGAATGTATATCAGAATAAAACTTCAATTCTGATTCTATTATTATCTATAAAAATTGTTTTTTTTTCTTATTGAGGTGAAATAATGCATTATTTTGTACATGTACAAAAACTCACACATGGAATGGTCGCTATAAACTAATTGAGGTAAAATAGGAAAGGAAACTCAAATAGACCCGCGAAAAGCATTTGGTAGGCTTATTTGTAGTCCTCTTCATTCAAAAATTGAATTTTTAGCAAAAAACAGAATGTTCATTTGAGGCAAAAGCGCGCCTAAACGTTGGTAATGACGATTCCAAGTGCTCGGACTTTAATTTTATTGAAATTTATGACAAAAATGAACATTTATGAAGCAAAACATTCTATTTTGGAAAAAAAATGCATTCTGTGATAAAAGGTTGATTTTTTGGTTTTGGGCAAGGAAAAACTGACAAAAAACAGTTAAAGTCGACTTTAATTGTTTTATCTGTTAGTCTTTTCAAAAATCAATATTTTATCAATACAGAATACATTTTTATGGTGAAACAGAAAATTTTACTTGATAAATTTCAATACCTCAAAAATTAAAGTCGACTTGCCTCATCAATTTTTAACTGAGTTTACTCAATTCTGGGTGGGTGAAATTTGGCCGCGTGAATTTTCGTCGCGAGACTGTTTTATTCGGCGGCCAAACTAACATTTTTTAGCGACTGAAGCAGAATTTTTCAGAAATGAATTCACTGTGGCCGAAATTCACACGGCTTAATTTCACTGAGCCCTCAATTATTTCGGCTAAATTCGTATACACACATCTGTTGTTGCTCTTATCACTATAAGAAATATAAGGCAATGTTAGTCTTATGACAAAGTACCGAAAATTGGTCGTTACTTCCATTCAGTTCTCTGCTGATTTAAGTAACACTACTACACGCTGCAGCGTTATGTACGTAATTACTGTAGCTCACACATTGAAAATTAAGCATTTTCAATAAAGTTGGGCTAAGAAGATTGCTTAATACTAAATATGGTCTGGCTACATCTTGTAGCGTGTGCATCAAAGGATTCACACTGAATGGACGTTATACTTACACTGTTTCAAACACAGAGGTACACACACACATAACGTACACACAGTGTGAATTTCTACTTGATATCAAATGATAAAATCACCGATGGATGAATAAATGAATTTATTTATTCATAAATGAATTCTCTTGTATCCAGAGATGAATGTGAAATTCATTCAATTCGTTATTTTTAATTTTGTGGTTGTGTCTAGAATATGATGTCGACTAAATGTATAGTACTTCGTATCAAGAGTAAAAACAACCATTCCAAAAACAACAACAAAACTTCAAAAAAAAAACAGCACACAAATCGTAAACACAAATGCGCATTATAAATGCGCAATAAAGTTAAAATACTAAAACGTCAAAGCGAGTGGTGAATACATCAGCTGTATCGTTGTTTCAATTCAATCAAACACATTCATTTTTTGCGAAGTAAAATAAATAAATACCAGTGAAATATTTGAAGAAATTTATTTTAAGGATTTACTAAGAAATCTACGACATTTTGTTAATTGTAGGTATCTTCTAACGAAAAAAAAAAATCATTGGAATGTTGAATTTCAACAGTTGAAAGTGTTTTTCTAACCAACGTGACATGAATATTCTAGTAAAATGCATTTGGAATTATTAATTATATTACAATTGTTATTTTTTTTTTTTAAATCAATCTTTGGCGCTAGGAAAAACTAAACATAAAGATGTCGGTTGTCAATTCAACAAGTCGTCAACATGCCATCAAACTCAACATATTATACTTGAATAAAATTCCGCCGATTCAAAACACTGCACTGAACCTCCAAGGACATTTTTCACAATTTGGAACTGTATCTGACGTTAAAGTTGCATTCAATAAAGATCCCGGGGCAGCTGCAATCATTTTTAAATCTCAAGAAAGTGCCGAGGCCGCATTAAAAAGTCAAAAGATGGTGTTTAACAATTCACAAATTAAAGTATCACAGCACCGACCACTGTCCGTATCCACATCAGCATCAATATCGCCATCTGATCAAACAGAAATTGGTTGGCAGTGTACGATATGCAATAAACTTATTGCAACCGAATCGAGCCTAAAAAGGCATATAAAGCAATTACATGCGGAAGTAAAGTGCTCAATATGTCAATCGGACTTCATCTCATTTGAAACATTCAGAAAGCATTACAATGCTAAGCATTTGCAGGCAAATAAATCTATTGGTAATGGAGGTCAAATTGGTGCAGCGATCCAGATCAATATGCCAACAGCATCTGGTAAGTACAAAATATTGATACAGTCAAAGAATGAAAAAAGAATCAAGAACTTAAATATTCGAACAGAGTCATTGTTAGATGAAAATTATATAACACCAATTTGGTTTTCATTAAAACAGGTGTTAAAATAGCACTTTGTGAGGCACAATCGATATCATCTCCAGGTTCAGCGCTACCCACAGAATCATCTGTGCCACTGACAACCACACCAAATACGACTAAAACGGCAACAGCATCAAAATCGAAAGGCATGAAATTCAATAGTTCAACGCATGAACAAAGTTTGGTTGATCGAATACACAAAAAATATAAAGAAACGCAAATCGCCAAAACATTAACGAAAAATCTGTTTGAAAATCGGGAATCGGGTAGAATTAGGCCAGAACGTAAGTTCTTTTTTTTGTTTGCTTTAATTTTCCCAGTTTTTGTCATGATTCGGAGGATTTGACCATAAATTTCAGAAAATACGGATACCATCCCGATGAAGAAACAACATTTTATTGCCCTGATTCGAGAAAAAAACGAATTTAAGAAAATGGTGAAGCATTTGACTGAAGACAACAAAGGTTAATTTCCTTTTTTTTAAGAAATTGACGAAAAAAAAATTTATTCAATCTTTTAAAATAAAATAAAATTATTATTTGTTTTATATACTATAGATAAAGCTGATGAACTAGTGAAGGCACGACAAACTATTCCTGTGCTCAAAGTGCTAATAAAAGGTTGAATTGATCGTTCAAGTGGTTTAATATATTCTTCTAATTTTACGTTCAATTTTCACGGTTTAATTGTTTTTCGTTTGAAAGTGTTGTCAAATTGGCTAAATTATTTAAAAATAAATTGAATTACATTCGTAATCCTGACTTTTCCGCATTGATATGGAATTTGAATTTTCTCTTGAACAATCTTAGATTTTCAAGCTATGTGGAGTTGAATTTTTGAGGCATTTCATGTGCGAAAAAGTAAACTGTCGGAAAGAATGTGATGATGTGCATTTCAGACAATTTTTGCGACATTTTTTTCAATTTCGCTAAAAAAAGATGATTAAAATGTCTCAAATAATTCAGAAAATTTCGACCAGTTAACATTTTTTAAGACATTTTTCAAATGAGTTTTATAGAAATCCAAATTAATCATTTTGAATGTTATTGTAGAAAAAGATGACCTTTTGATGAAGGAAAAACAGAAATTTGCTGAGCGAGATCACAAGGTGGCCAATTTATTTGGCCAGTTGAAAGGTTTCTATTATTTTTTTAAATTTATTTTATTCAATGTTCCGTTTGATTATTTTGAAAATGAATTTATATTGTATTTTATATTTCAATAATCAAAATACTAATAGTAAATATTTGAATGTCTTATTTTAAGAACGAGATGGTCTACTGCATAAAAAAGATCACGAGACTGGTGCGCTTAAGTTAGAGGTGGATCATTTGAAAAGCATCATTCATGGTTTGGCTAAATAGTTTTTAGTTTCACGCTTATAATTTGGAATGAATTGTTCCCATTTGAATAATCACATGCAAGGTCTGTTCTTTGCTTTTTGTATTTCACATTTAGAATAAAAATTGTCGCTTCTCTATTCTTTTGTACAATTTCAAACAAAATTTTATTGTAATCAAATACTCTGTTTAGATTTAACTAACCAATTGGCGAAACAGCATTACGACAAATTCGCAGTCGATAAAAGAAATAAAATGTTGAACAGACAACTAAAAGGTTTGTTTTGTCCCATTTTGTAAAATATTTCATAAAAAACTGAATTATTTTTCTAGTAAAAGAGGCCGCTTTCAAACAAATAAGATAACATGCCGTGGAATTATCGAGAAAATGATCAGCTTATCCACGAAAACCAGTGTCTGGTTGAGCGCCTAGAAGGTTTTTAGTTTTTTTTTCATTAATTCTAATACATTTCACAATTTCACGGGCATTAATTGTGTACTATCAACTTTCTTTTAGCAATGAATGAATCCTTGGTGAATGCAAACATGGCTATCAAAGACCGAGCACGTGAGCTAAAAGATTTGAATGTTTGTTTGAAAGATTTTATATTACGTTTCTTTCAATTTCGACAATTCATCGATTCTTAAATGGTCCTTCTTTTTTTTCAGAACGTGAAACATTGTTGGACGAAAGGGATGTGGTAATTGATGATCTCAATCATAAAGTGAAGCGTTTACGTGATCGTGTAAAAGGTTTATTTAAGTTTATGTTACATCTATGCGTGAGATGCGAACTAGAGTATCTTTGTTTTGAATTATCAAAATCTACTGTGCATCGCAACCTTACTTATTTTATCTAATACTTTACAATCACCATTTTCATACGCTTCAATTTTTTTTTCTTTTTTAGAAAAAAATGTCTCTTTGGCAAAACTTCGGGCAAGAATTAGTCACCCTGGGCAACGAATTGGTAGAAAATCATATCGGAAAGAATGGCGCAACTAACAAATTTAACCAACCATACAATATTTTTTATGGTTTTTTTTTTCATTTTTAATTATATAGAAGAGAAAGAAGAATCCTCAAACTTTTTGAATAAAATCACATTATATATATTTTATTTATTCAAAATATATTTTTTACAAAAAAAGTATGCCTATGACTCAGAGTTATTTACTAAAAAAAAGACAAACACAGAATAACAACAATATTCAATTATATCATGCTATAATTCTTGTAAATCAAAAGTAAGATTCCCCTCGCTCAGTTGAAATTAAAACACAAGAAAATGTGCACTTGAGCATTTTAACCATTCCATTGTTTGGTTCAAATATTCAGAAGCTATAAAGCATCATGCATGAATGCGCTCATAGAACGAAAAAGTGAAACCATTTAAAAAAAATTTAAAATCATATTTATTCATCCCGAAGCAGGCTGGTTTGTCTAACTGTTAAACCAACACCAACACCAACATTCAAGCAAACCTAAAATCGCACTGTTTGTGTATACATTTAAAACTGTCTGATGTAGAGGTAATGCATAGTAGTTGTGAAAGCAACAACTAAACAACACATTTGTTGCCGCTTGGCTGTGTAACAGGCTTATTAATTGATACTGACTGCCTTTGTGAATGTATAAGTGGCAGTGTGATTTATCTGCGATAGCCAAACGCTATCTCGTAAGATCGATTGCCGCTGCGAATGTATGGGTGTCCGAACGTGCAATCCAAAATTCTTTTGATTGTCATTTATTGTTTTGTCTTTGTGTAAGCTATACGTTTAGCATTTTCTATAACCAAATAAAATAGCGTGGTTGTTCATCTTGTTGTAAAATTGCTGGCGAAACTACATTTTTTTCTAATTTTCGATCCATGAAAATTGAAATATCGAAATAATTGCGGCATTTCGTTGAAAAATTATAATTAAATCAAAGTAAAATATTGTTGACGAAATTCAAAACAATTGAAACATCAGTGACACGTAACGCGAACGCCAATACACTGTGCTTAACCGGAATACCAACCGATCAAAATAAAATTTTGAAACTACGATTATTTTTCCAAATTTGGGAGAGTGACGTTCATTGAAGAGTCCTTCAATAAAGATCCTAGTGCTGCATTGATTTCGTTTGAAAATCATGAAACAGCTAGTGCGGCAATAAACTCGTCAGATGCAGTTTTTGGTAATGCATCGATTAAAGTATCTTGGAAAAATGTGCATGAATCAACGAAACAGTTAATTGATTCAAAACAATCGATTTGGCGATGCGTTCGTTGCGAAAAAGTTCTCTCCAGTCAAAAAAATCTGGATGGGCATATGAAACGAATGCACTCCGTTTTTCACTGTCCTTTTTGTGAGTCCGAATTTGAATCACATAAACTTTATTTGAAACATTTGAGCGAAACACACTCAAAAATGAAGGTGTGCACCATGTCACAAACCGAATCAAAGATGAATATTATTTCGCCAATTCAAAGCCCAAGGAATTTTGGTGAGTTTTCATGATCGAATGAATCTATCAATGTAAAAAACTTGATTGAAAATTCGTCTTCATAAATTAAATAAAACATTCAACAGGTGGTAACCGCAGCAACACATCTTTGTTGATCAAGGTTGACGCATCCAAAAACAACACTCTGAATTTGGTGCAGAAATTCCACAAATTTGGAAAAGTTGCTCAGGTTGTGTCTCCGTTTAATGGCAATCCCAGAGCCGCTATCATAACATTTTCCAAGGCTGAAGAAGCGAATGCAGCATTTGAAAATTACAAAGATTTAATTGATATGCAAATCTATGATGAGCAAGAATCAAATTCAGCTTCAACATCAAAGCGCAAAGACGGCGCACACGAAGAAAACGGACCAGAGGCCAAACAACGCAGAAAAATGCATCTTGAAACGGGTTCAATTGAAAAATGTTCGAAATCAAGCAGTGGTCAACCAATAGGTTTGTTGATTTCTAGCTTTGTTTATCTTCGTGACAATCCTAATACAACTATGACCAATATCTATTCAAACTAGATCGAACGGACTGTTTGTTGAAGCTAAAGCTGGAAAATGATGGGCTCAAGAAGAAAGTGAAACAATGGAGTGATCGGTTAAAAGGTTTCATTTCATATTGCTTTGCTTGAATATTTTTGAAATTTTGGTTTTTTTATGACAATCGATGACAATATTTGAATTTTGAATTTATTTCAGAAAAAGACGCTTCCATCGATAAGGTTGAGCAGCAAAATAAGAAACTTTGTCAAGAGACGAAACATCTTTCCAACCGTTTGAAAGGTTCATTTTATTTTATTTTTACACTTTGTGAGAGGTGATAATTTATTTTAATTTATTTTAATTTATTATCTGTTCTAGAAAAAAATGCGTCTATATCAAAGTTGACACGGGAAAATACCGATCTCGTGGCGAAAATCGAACGGCAAAAGAATCGTTTAAAAGGTTTGTTCTTTTTTTTCGATAAATTTGAAATTTAAGTTTATAGATGTGCAATCAGTAATTTCAACTTATGTTGATCTTTTTTATTTCTAGAAAAAGAGGAGATTCAGGCCACAGAAAATGAAATGAGGGTGAAAAAATGTGCCGATATTGTTGATGAAGCAAGACGTCTGTTCAATCGTTTAAAGGGTATATACGTTTTATCAAAGTTCTTTTTTTTTCAATAAAATTTTCATTTGAACAAATTTCCCAGAGAAAAGCGGCATGTTGGAAACTTTGGAACAGCAAAATATTCAGCTCAAAGATGAATTGAAACGCTACGCAGATCGATTACAAGGTTTGTTCTACTCGTCTTTCTTTTTATAAAAAAGTTAGATTGACAATTGAAAGAATTTGTTTTTTTTTTTTAGAAAAAGAAGCTGCGCTAATCGAAATGAAACAAGTAATGGCCAATCTCATGAGATAACCTGATTTATTCAGACCTTCAACATGAAACTAATGCCCTTCAATCAATGAACCTCACGTTAACTATATCAAAAATGATCAATTTAAAATATTTTTTTCTAAAAAAAATAGACATAAAAATGTTTTGAATATTCTAAGAATTCCATGTAGGATTAATTATTACTATTAGTATTGTCAAAAAGAGATATTTCATAATTAGGAAAGTTAAAATATGACATTTTATTGGTTTATTCACCACCATTGGTGAATTCGTGTCAATTTTCAAGCATGTTGATTTGCCGCAAGACTTTTCATGGTATTGTTTAAAGTGTTCAGAAAAAAAATGTATCAAAGAAAATGAAATCTCTACCAAACCGAATGGTTTTTGCGGTTGCTGTCAAATGAATGTTAATATCGCATAGCATATTTTTGTGCATTGTATAGGGTTGAGAATGACTTTGAAAATCAACACTGAAAAAACAGCATAGCAGCATCGCAGCACCACTGCTTGCTGACTGTGTACGAAAATCATAAGTCGAATCATGTTTGTGCAGGAAACTACATTGTGCAGGGCCTACACAACAAGTGTCACAACGTTTTGATCATTATTTGATTTCGATTGTTTAGTCTCTTGATGAACGCTGTGCTGAGCGGGATACAGATTCAGTTGTTGCTTTAATATTGTGTTTTTGTCTCTCTGTGCCTAAAACGAATCCTCTGGAAATAAATTTAATGCGTAAGAACTTTTCTCTAAGTTTAATTAGTGATTTTTGAAGATTATGCATCTCAGTGAATTGTTAAGACGTAATTGTTTTCAAAAATTTGTTTCAATAAAATGTATTGTCAACACTAAATCAAAATAGGAAAAAGAATCGTTGCTTGAGATTTAACAAGGCTATGGATGTTCTGATTCACTTTTAATATTACTATTTTTTTTTTTAAATATTCTATACTATTTCCTAATACGTCTCTAATATTGTTAGCTGCTTGTCTGCGTGCGCCTCCTTCTGAATGATGCACACGTACACATTGAGAGAGTAAAACACACAGAAGGACATTTCAATACATATTTTATTGATTTTTTGTTGCGAATATTTCTAAAAATTTCTGTAATAACGCTTATATAACTGTGTCAATTCCGATGATTTTTTCATTATAATTTGAAATTGTTTCAGGAAAAACAACAGCCAAAAGTTGAAGATAAGGTAGTCAAGCGTTGAAACGTTGCAATAGTATGGCTACTGGTAATACACTGTACTTGACGAAGATTCAACCGGATCAAAACCAAATTGGAAACCTCAACAATCTTTTCGCCAAGTATGGAAGGGTTCTACGGGTTGAAGTGTCATACAATGGTGACCCTGAGGCAGCAGCGATCACATTTATAAGCCATGAAGAGGCTATTGCAGCTTACCATAAATTGAAACCAGTGCTCAATAATCAAGGAGTTGATGTCTCTTGGAATATTTCACTTTTTTCATGTGCATCCGCACCATCAACAACAACAACATCGACACCGAAAGCAAGTGGTCGGAAAAGTATTATTTTTAAATGTGATCGTTGCGACAAAATTGTTGCAAACAAACGAAGTCTGGAAGCTCACATGACGGCTGCGCACACGGTGTATCAATGTCCAGTTTGTCATGCTGATTGCGAATCCAACAAATCATATATAAATCAACTCAACGCTGAACATTCAAATGCAAAGCCATTTGTCGTTTCCAATAAGATGTCAATTCCAGCCGATTCAAAGGTTCAATTCAAATCGAATGAAAACATTCAGCCATCACCGCCAAATGGCGAATCCAAAAATTCTGCAAAAGTTCTCAAAATGAAGATAAAATTAAAGAAAAAAACAAAAGAAACGCACAAAGCAAAGAAAAAGGCGACAATAGATCGTGTGCATTTGAAGGCATTGTTAGAAGGTCAGTAGAGTATATTCTCACTGAGTGTCGCTACGACTCGGTACAGTCGTGGCGGCAAACATTCACGACGCCTCAGCGTCGTATTGATTTCGACGATGTTCGTATATGCATACGACTCATATGTCGTACTCACATAGAGCGCTCGCATCATGCGAAGCGTTCACATCGTGGTACCTCAAGACTCATATGTCGTATGCATATACGAACATCGTCGAAATCAATACGACGCTGAGGCGTCGTGAATGTTTGCCGCCACGACTGTACCGTGTCGTAGCGACACTCAGTGAGTTTAAGCCATTATTCAGGACAATAAATGAATGCAGCTATATAATTTTGGTAAATTTTATACAGAAAAAAACGAGGTGTTGAAAGAAAAGAACGCTCTATTGGACATTTTGCGAAAACAAAACGAAGAACTCTCGCTAAAACTGACCAACGAACAAAAAAAGGTGGAAATAAAAGATGCCACGTTGGCAAGCATGTAGGAAAGCAAAAATTCTCTCTTGCAACGCCTTTTGAACGAAGAGTTGAAGGTGAACATGCTACGACAGACTCTGTCACAAATGCATCGTGCTGTAAGTAGATCCCTATGCTTTGAATATCAATATAATACAATGTAATCATACACAATTTAATTTCAGGTCTAATTGGAACCACATTTTCATTTAGCTCAAACTGACGTCTACCGTGGCATCTGAAACCTCTACAAACACCTAAAAACTAGCTTTTGGTTATATTTTAGATTAAGATTCAAAGCCATTTTTTGTCTTGACAACATATCACTGATACGATTTGACGGCATACGAATTTGAAAGACACACACAAACTTCATTTGACCGTTTCATATATGAATAGCGTAGCTCAAAACTCATACGAATATTTTTAAAAAATAGCTCGACGTCACAACATGTGTTTACAATGAATAAATCCGTGTTTAGTTATTTAATCGCAATGACAAATAAAACCACAAAGAAATACAATTTCAATGTCAATGCAAGATCAATTCCTTAATTATGTTTACTGTAAATTGCTGGCTGTAGTCATCACAATTGATTTCTGTGAAGGTAATTCAATCTTATCGAAAATTATTGGCTGATTTGTATTCAATTCAATTCAACATCTAATGCAACACTATTCTATTTCTCAACATATATTTAAAATCTAAGAACAAAAAACTTCCTTATTTTCTATGGAAAATGCGTTTCATATGTGCCATTTCATAAAGTCCAATTACGGTATAATTTATCATAGCACATTCGATGCTCAATAATTGTGAGCGTGTCAAATAATACCGTGTCTGGACACTCTGTATTCAATGAACATCCACAAATACCTAGAAACTAGCTTTTGCTTATATTTTAGATTAAGATTCAAAGTCATGTTTTTCTCTTGACAACATATCACTATTAGAGATCTGTGCGTTGTTGTGTGAGTAAAGAACTTATTCTGTTAGTCCGGAATTAGTTATCAAATTGGAAATTTCATATTATACTGTTACACATGAGTCAGTCAAAACAATTTTAAACGACGTGTGAGGAAATATTTTGTAAACATTTGGTAAACATTTGGTCAGCAGAAAATTAATTATGTTTAGGTAAGTTTTATTAAGAGTGGGTTTCTCAGTTTATTGAGCATTGATTTCTCGGCCGTTCAAGTGAAAGAATCATGGTGTTTCCTTGTGGCTTTTGTAAAAAGACGTTTCAAAGTAATTTCGCAAAGACAGAACATGAGCTGATACATCTAATGGCTCGTGTGTCTTGTAACGATTGTGATCGTACATTTTCATGTGATACCAAATTGAGGCGGCATCGTAGAAAAAACCATCCAGAGACATCAACCAAACAATCGAAGAAACCATCAAGACGATCTGTGTCTGTCAATACGACCATGTCTCATAGTGAAAGCGATTTTGGTTGTGGCGACTGTGGGCGCCGTTATACGTTCATTCAATCGGAGGAATATCATCGTCATGTGATCGAGTGCTGTCGAGTAGGACCAACGTTGACCCCACGGATGGACCGCAAATAACTATGTGACATTATTTGTATTCTGGCATATTTTATTGGAAATAAACAGAAACATTCGTTCATCTATCATCAAACTAAGCTGTTGAGTTATTATTTTTTTATTATTTAATATTAACTGAAAAAAATCAATATGTTTCTTAAAGAGTGGTGGAGATTTTAACGAAATTTAGTCTATGTTTGTTGATGTGTAAAAAAATTTGATACTTCTTCAACATATTATCATTCGTTTTTCGTATGAATTTCCATCTGTTTTGCTTGTGATAAGAGCCCACACACTTGCCTACTGACGTGTCGTACGTGATGTTCAAACATTCGATGGTGTTTGCGGTTCTTTTTTTGGAATGCCGTGTGTCTGATATCAATATACTTTTTGCAATTACATTCCAACAGTATTATCATATTGGTTTTTAGCTCCTTATAAAAGACAGCATTTTAAATGAGAAAAATGATTGGTAGAAAATCCAAGGTAAGTTCAATGAAGGGATGAAGTGAGTAAAATGTATTTTTTAAATGGTTGGTACGATTCGACTGCATGCGAATTTGAAAGATTCATACAAACTTTAGCTGTTTCACATATGAATAACGTAACTCAAAGCTCATACGAATATTTTTTAGAAAAAAGAGATCGACAGAAATCGACGTCACAACATTTTTATACTATGAATACAAATTATTAAGTGCAAATCCGTTTTTAGTCATTTAATTGCAATGTTTATGAAAGACGAATAAAACCACAAAGAAATAACAATGTCAACGCAGGATCAATTTTTTAATCGTTTTCACTGTAAATTACTGGCTGTATTCATCACAATTGATTTCTGTGAAAATGATTGGCTGATTTGATTGGATGAAAATTCAATCCAATTCAACATCTAATGCAACACTATCCTATTTCTCAACATATATTTAAAATCGAAGAACAAAAAACCCTCTGATTGTTCATATCAAGGGAAATGCGCTTCATTTTCGCTATCTCAAAAATTCCAATTAAGGTATAGTTTATTGATAATAAATTATAAAAGTATATTCGTTGCTCAAGAATTTTGATAGTTTCAAATAGTTTTGTCTCCACTTCCATCTGAGATTGGTTTCTACGAATTTTGAATAAAGACAATAAACAAAGACAATCTATAATCGAGCTCGATTTGAGTAAACTTTTGGACATAAATAAAACGTCGTATAAACAAACAATCAAATATGAGAAATTCTGCTGTTAATATTTAAACTTCACTAAATTGAAACTGTTTTACTCATTTGAATTCCGTATTTCTGTGCAAGAGCACCCGCTTCGTGAAATTTGAGTTCCAAACGATTTATACATTAAAAAAAAAAAAAAATATCTAAATAAAATTACTAAATAATGAAAAACTCATCACGTGCCAAGATATCGACTCCAATATGGTCATCCCAATCACCATTATCATCTACACATAAAAAACATAGTTTCCACTGCAATCAGTGCGACAAATTGATTGCTAGTAAATCCAATTTAGAAAAGCATATTGAGCAGATGCACACTCCGGTCAATTGCGAGGATTGTCATGAAGAATTTTCATCAGCTAGTTCCTTCAGAAAACATTACAATGAACAACATTCAAATGTGAATAAATCGATCATTTCAAATGAAAAACAAGTCTCACATAAAATATATTCAGCGAAAAAGACTCCAAAAGAAGATGGAACATACAGAACACTTCAAATCAGATACAATGTTCTGAAACAGTCAAAGAAGAAAGATGAGGAACTTTTGAAAGGTAAACTACAGTATTTATCAGTTTTTCTTTGTTTCTTTGTGATTGTTAATTTCCGTGATATTTTCATTGTATTTCGTTTGCTTAGAAAAAGTTAAATTATTGGAAGTGAAAGATGTTCATTTGAAGGCGTTGGAAGAAAAAATCTTATTGCTAGAGCAAAAAAATGCCGAACTCTTGAAAAATGAACAGGTGAATCAAGATAACTTAAGTAATATAATATTTGTCAAGTTGGTCTGATTCAACAAAATTAGTATCAATAATCTCCACATATGTTGGTAGTTTAATATCATAAATTTTGATTTCAGAACCATGGTGAATTGTCTTTTCCACCGTATTTCAAATTTGGCTTTAATTTAAACCAATTAAAAAACATGCATTTGAACGTAACAATTATATTATTGTTTCTGTTGCACTTTTTTCATCATTTGCTTCATTGATTTGTAGAAATTCACACGTAGACAAATCGATACCGTAGTTTACCATTCTATCCTGCAATTTACATTGCCTAAACAATAAAGAAAAAAACAATAAAATTATTCAAATCAATAAATTATAATACATTGACTTGATTTATTCAATAAAGTTAAATTTAAACACATTTTGTATGCTGAAATTGAATGATATTTTTTCCTGTTTATACAACACATTTTCATCAACACTCATATTTTCTTATTCAACATGATGAAATTACAGCAATGTCAGTGGAATGAAATGTATTGCTGTGCAACACAGTAGTCACGAATTTTTGGATGTGCTAGAATGCGTTTGATATTTTTGTTGTAATGTGCGTCGCTCACTTTGTTTGTATGATAAACTCATTGGCCAAATGTTTCGAAATACGTGTTCATTACAGCCACTGTGTTACTGCGGAAAGAGGTTAAACTAACCAATCAAAAAGTATATTGATTTTTGACAGTGTTTTTTTTTATTTCTTTGGATAAAGATCTCAAATTCGTGGAATATAAACAAAAAATATAATTTAAAAATTTTGTGAATCAAGCATTTTTCAAAAAAGATAATTCGAATTGAAATAATAATAAATATAAATGTCGATGTGATACTACTTCTTTGGACACATTTTAATAATACACGTAATATTGCTTGTGACAGCGAAAAACGTTCGTTTGGTGTCTAACTTGCACTTGAGCATATCAACATGATTTTACGACGTACATCGGGATAAACACTTTAGTCGAATGTTTATTTTAATACTTACAGCAGACACAAAATTGTGAAATCGTTTTTATATATATTAATTTTCATCACAAAATTAGTCGAATTAGCAAAAGTGAAAAATTTATGTCCAAAGCTATGGAATTCAGTGATAGCACCAATGCAATTGTTATTCCAAGCCGTACAATTGTTTTGACAGGTGTACCTCCGGAGCTCAACAATAATGAAAGTTTGCACACATACTTTAAAAAATTTGGCTCACTGCTGTGGATTAATGAAAAATACGAACAAGAAACGGATGCGGTTATAACATTTTTCTCTATATCCGATGCAATTTCAGCATATATGAGCAATGAAACCGTGTTGGATATTGATTCCATACAAAAATCATGGTTTGAATACACAAAAACGTGTGAACTATGCCCATATAAATATTCATCACAGGCATCAATCAAACAACATATGGCCCAATGTCACGATTCCAAAATATCTGCTGACACGTTGAAGGCTGGCAAAGAAAATGTTAACGGAACCATCAAAGGTAGTTTCCGTAAAATATAACTCGATGTTGGATAAATGTTCTTGAGTGAAACTAATTTGCATTTGGTATTACAGTAATGGGCAATCAAGTGGAACGAAAAGAATTCGATGTCGGCAAATTCAATACGGCTCATGGAGTAGGGGATGATAAGCAGGCAGAGGATAATGAAATGAAGAAGGATTCCGGCTCAACAAACTCTCTGAATGAGGCAAGGAAGCGCCGTTACGCTGAACAAACAGAAATTGGCAGTCTAAAACAAAAAGTTGCATCGATGCAGTTCGAAGAGGAAAACATACTGGAAAGTCTCGAAGGTTCGATTTTATTGTGTTGATAGAGTGTACTGTACATTATACACTGTACACTGTATGCTTTAGATTCGATTTTTTATACATAATCGAAATAATGTGAAATAATTTCTAATTGTATGTTCTCAATGTGAACAGAAAAGTCCAAACAGTTGGAAGAAATGGAGCTAAGGTTGACACAAATCACGAAGAACAATGAAATTTTGAAGAAAGAAAAACTACGAATGAATCATGAGTTTTTAACACTCAAGAGAAAGTACGAGGACCTGAACGATTTATTTAATCGAACTGTGAAGCAGCGAGATTTGGCACGATCCGAAGCTGATATGTTTAATTCAGAACTTGAGTCGCTGAAAGCTGATAAAAAATGTGTTGAAGATGTTCTTAAAGGTTTGTTAAAATCTTCATTCTCTTGAGTTGGGACAGTTTATTTTTGCAGCCATGTTTCTATTCTACAGAAAAATGTAAGCAATTAGAAAGTGAAGAATTGGGATTAAGACGCTTTGTTGCGGGTCATGAGCTATTATTGAGAGACAAGGATCGTCTGGAAAACGAGTTAAATGGTTAATCTTTCAGTCTTGCATATATATTGAAATGCATTTATTTATTTTTCAACTCTCACTAATCCTCAGCCAAGCGTGCTATTTCCAATGAAAAAGAGCGCATGGAATGCGAAATTTCTGCACTTAATCTAAAAATTGCCGACTTGAATGAAGCTTTGAGCCAAGCGAAATCAGAACGAAATTTACATGAAGTCAATCCAACGGAATCGAGCAGCAATTTACGAGCTCTGCTAACGGAGAATATGGAATTAGTAAATGAGTTCAAAGGTGAGCACATTTTACATTTAGAAAGATTTCTTCAATCACTCATACGATAATATATTTAATCATTTGAAATATTCATTTAAATATTCGACATTTTACATTGTTTTTCAGTAGAATGTAAGCGTTTGGATGAAATGGACAAAGATTTTAAACGTATTTCGACGAAATATGGCTTGCTGATGAAAGGAAAGGAGAATAAACAACACGCTGGTAAATAGTTTATGATTTTTATTAAAAATAACTTGTATTCATTCATTGGTGTTGTAGGCAAAAATGAACTGACAAAAGGAAGTATACGCATTGAAAATGAAATTTCAACACTCAAACGAAAAATTGAAAGCCTAAGCATTGCCTTAATGAATATGGAAAAAGAACGAGACCTGGCACAGTCAAAAATTCATGCACTCGACGAACAGTTAAAATTGATGCTAACCGATAAAATGAAAATGGATAAAAAATTAAATGGTTCGTTCATATCCATATCACCTCATCACAATACCGTATCCATATGAAAAATTGTATTTTTGCATATTTGTTATGTTATCGTATTCATTTTACAGACAAATGTAAGCAGCTTGAAGACAAAGAGCTAGAGGTAATTCACATTACAACAAAATATGAGTGGCTGCTAAAAGAGACAGAACGCATGGATAACGAATTGCTATGTCTCAAACGGAAAAATGAAGATTTAAGTGAATCATTTCATGATGCAATGGACGAACGAGATATGGAGCTACCCGAAGTTATAACTTTGAAGGAAAAATTGCATGCATTGCAAAATGAAAACCAGTCAATTTCTGCAGTGTTAAAACGTACGGACATAATGATATATTTGATTCATGTCTCATTTAATCAGTTCACATTTAATTCAAAATGTTTCAATTTCTAAAATATATTGCAGAAAAATGTCAACAGCTTGACGAAAAACACTCTGAACTCAACCAAATCTCTCTAAATTACGAACGATTGTTAAAAGAAAATGAAAGATTGGATATCGAACTAACAGGTTTTTGTCATTCCATTTGAAATATTTGAAATGTGTCTTTTCAAAACATTTGTAATTTTGTGTTCAGGTAAAAGGCAGCTGGAGGAAAAAGAAGCGAAAGATAATGTAAAATCGTCACTCGAGCAAAAGAACAAAATGTTGACCGACGCCTTATATTCCGTCGAAAATGAAAAACGTGCTCTACAGTCAGAATTGACCACTTTAAAGGAAAAACTGCATACATTGCAAACAGAAAAGGAACAGGTCGTCGAGACTTTTGATGGTTTGTCAAGCTGTTGATATCTCTAATATTTGTTTAAATGAAATGATTTATTATACCTTTGACTCAATGTCCATTGACTCTCAAAGACACCTTTATGCTTTTAGAGAAGAGGAAGCTGGAGGTCAAGCAAATGAAGAAGCTCAGTGCAAAGTATGACATTTTGGGGAAAGACAAAAACCGTGGTGACATTGAGTTAAAAGGTTAATATTTTTTTTTTCATTTATTTCCAGTTTTTAATGACACAGAAATCTTTTACTGTAAAAGTGTTACATAAATGAATACAATTTTCAATGTAGATCTTTTGAATGAAAAAGAACGTATGTCCAGCGAAATGTTGGCACTTACTCGGAAAAACGATGACTTAAGAAGAACATTGAATGCAAATTCAGCACAACGAGAGAATGAACGATACGAGATTGACACTTTGAATGGCAAATTACAAGCACTACAGACTGAAATGGATAAGGCCATGGCGAATCTCGAAGGTTTGTTGGTCTATGACATTTGTTAGTTTGAGAAATAAAAAGCGAACAAGCGTTTGCAATACTCGTTGAGCTCATTTCGAATTACACTTAATTTATCAGGTAACTGCAGACAGCTCGAAAGAAAAGAGCTTGATATAAAGCGACTTTCCATGAGGTTAAAATTGATGCTGACAGAAAAAGAGCGAACAGACAACAAGCTTAAGGGTATGTTTTCGTACGGAATCCATAAAATGTCCACTTAATTTAGTTAATTTACTTCATTTACTTTATTTGCTGAATAAAATCCACTATCAAATAACATTTTCATTCATGTTACACAGCTGAACGAGAGCAAATGATTGAAACCACCGCGGAAAATGTGCGACTCAAAACAGAAGTGGAGCAAATTCGAAGCGAAAAAGAAGGTTGGATTAAAGTGCACAAAAGTCGTTTATTTTATTGAATCAGTTTCTTTTTTTTTCAGTAAAAAATCAGCAGATGCAAGATAAAGAATGCTTAATGAAGAGCATTTTAATAAAAAATGAACTGATGCAGAAAGAAATTGACAAGTTGAAAAAAGATTCAATTGGTTTGTTTCGTATTTTTCCAAACAGTTTCGAACATGATTAATTAAGTTGATTTTGATTTGCAGAAAAAAATCGTGTGCTAAAAGATAAAGAAAATCATCTCTTGAATTTGACGAAGGAAAATCAAAAACTGCTAAAAGATTCATTGGTGAAAGACAAGCTGTTGAAAAGTATACAAAGTACGCTGTTATCATTTAACTGAAAATTTATGTTTCAATGCCTTTCACAAGGAATGATTGGATAAAATTTATCCATCGAAATTTTGTCTGTTAATAGGTAGTTTCAGTGTGTTGATGCCGAAAAATGCCAATCAGAGTGAATATGGTCTGGCGAAAGACTTGTAGGCGAGTCTAAATTGTGGAAAAAAGTTAGGCCAAATGAAATGATAGAAAACTTCTAAAACAACCTAGAAAACAACTAGATTTATTGCTAAGCATAAGCTAGAATTAACACCAAAAATAATCATTTCAATGGTTTCACCTTTTTTAGCCTGGAGCTAAGTTACCCCATTTATTTTGGATAGATATTAAGAAATGAAAGCCTTTATTAAAATCATGAAACACCAGCGATAAATTTTATGTACGTAATACATATTTATTAAAATAATTTCCCAAGTACATAACTATATTTTGTTGAATTTTCATCTCAACACATGCTAAAATCAATAAATAAAATATAACAGAGGAAACTGAAAATCTGTTCCGGCCATTGCTATGTCTGTGCAGTTTTCTCTCTCTCTCTCTTTCTCTCTCTCCAACTACTATAATAAGGAAGTACTTATCTGTAATAAAAAAAATATTCTACGTCAATAGCAGCGTCTAATTTTGTCACAATTCATCGGAATAATCGGGAAGCTAAGAGAGAAGTAAATGAAATGTGCTCGCGCGAAAATTGCCAAATGTCATGAAATTATGTGCAATGACCCGCCTTTTCTTGATAATTTAATGGCTTTGGTAATTTGGAAAGCGTCCACATTTTTGCCGAAAAAGATTTCCCCCCCTTGAAAGAAAAGGAGTGTGAGAACGAAACGAATCAAACAAAACAAAAAATACTAGAACGAATACAATAGACTCAACATATTGACTGTTCACTGTTCAGTGCTCAGCTCCCTGGTCCTTCTCCCGCACCAACAAACACAACTATACTGATTTTTCTTTCCCATTTATGGCATAGGTCGTGTATATGTAGCGCCAGCGATTAATATCGTCTGATATGCTCCATAATATCACCCCACACTTGGTGTAGCACACTTGAAATAAGCCGCACACAAAATGGTTTGCGGTCACAAATGCAAACGCGAGCGATAATTTAGCACCGATAATTATGTGCTGCTCACTGTAAGAGTACTTCTGTGATTTCATTCCAAATGAGTATTGCCACACTCAATATTATAATTTCGGTCACATAATGCACACACAGTCACACACACAAACACAGACATTTGATTTAATTAAATGAACAATGACCGCAATTCTGAGCGAGATGGAATGAAGTGCGAGTATGGTGATAAATCGATGGCAATTATATCAATACCTTTCTTCTACTCGACTATCATTTGGGCCAAATTGACTGCTATTCATTTTTGCTAGCTTTAAAAAGTGTGAAATAAGAATAAAAAACAAGGAATTGGGTAAAATCAGTCAAATCTTATGCACTCATATATTTTAATTTTTTTCATTATCTATACTTATGGTACAGGAAAAACATTCAAAAAAGTATTTTCTACAAAAAAAACAGGAATGATTGAATATAACGATTTAAGGCCAAGTAAATGCATGTTCTCTTATAAGTAATGCATGTTTCTATGCTAAAAATATTAGACAGCTGTTTGACAACCAAAGTTTATTGTGCTCGGCACAGTGGAAAATGTTCGTTGTTCTGTTTCGCTAGCACTGCAGCACTGCGTACATTGATTTCTCAATTTAGAATCGTTTTTCGAATCGAGAGCTCTGCGATCGTGCCGAATTACCATTTACGAGCATATGATTTGGGTTGGTTTTATTATTATCCGACGATTTGGACCGGCTCAATTTGAATTGTTGCCATTCACGATCCTTTGCAATGATATTCATGCGTTCGTACGTTGGCATTTCGAAAAAGATATTGTACAATTCAGCACTGGCTGATGCCAACTATTCTCGAACATGAAATGGAAAGTTCAGAAAGTGACAATAAAAAATGAAAAACGAAAAAAAAGAAACGAATTAAAAAGTTGGTAATTGGCAGCAAATGAAATGAATGAACAATTGTAGTGAATGGAATCAAATTCATGGCATTGAAGTTTCGTGCATTACCTGTTGAAGAAGATGAAATTTCAGCTCAATATCGGTCTTCGATTCATTTTCCGTTTTCTCTTCGCACATTTTTAAAAGCAATTCAAGTGTATCATAATGTGTTTTACGAATAGTTTTCACCTTTGTTGTTTTAAATAGCCGCCTCACAAGATAGCCCTTCATGTATGCTGTAATCGTTGTGACGGCTCGAGCTTCCTCGGCACTGTATGGCTCCAGATGCTCAGATGGAGCTGTAGACGTTGTTAGGCTTGATGGAATTGAATTGTCAATGTCTACCACATCACGAACCTGTTTGTTTTCGTCATAATACAGGCGACGTATGCACCGTGCATTTTCCGGCGTAAAGCGTTTCACACGATTACCGTTCGAATCAAATTGGACTGGCACCTCATCGTTGACTTCATCGATAAGCATCTTTTCATTCGTTTTCTTTGCCAGATCTTTAGTTTGGTTGGCCGTTCCGTTGGGTGTGCTTTGCTTGTCACCTCCATTCATAACCAAATTTGAAATTTTCATTAATAAATCTTCTTGTTGACGGAAAAATTCTTCCTGCATTCGCTTTTGTTCTTCTTGTTGACGTTTCATTAATGCCTCCATTTGGGCTGTATGCTGTTTTTCAATCATTGCAAAAATGTCTTGGTACTTTTGTGCGCTTATATTTCCATTGAATGAATTCAATAGCATCGATTCATTTTGTGGTGATTTTGAAGTATTTTTGATAGATTCCGATGATACCGTTGGCCGACTAATGGTCCTCTTAGCACTATTTTGTACTGCAGTCGGTTTGCCTGATCCATAGATTGATCGTAATGTGGTTTCGCGGCTTTTAGAAGTATCCGTTTGATTAAATTGCTTGCGTTTTTGTGATACATGTTGAACTCCCACTGGCTTCGTTGAGCTTGATTTGTTTGAGTATTTATTCGATGGAACAATCGTAGAATTTAATGAGGTATTTGAAATTGATGACATTGACTTATTGGCGGTAGCAAAATTTTTCACCAAATTTTGATTGACTTTGGCATTTCCACCGAGCGACTGCCCCGATTTACGTGGAATGTTGGTGATCACATTGTTTTGATTTTTCCTAAATTCATTCAATGACATTGGACTTTTGAGTGGTGAACTGGTTGATCCCATATCAATGCCGTTGGTTTCCATATGTTTGAGCAACAGGGGGCTTGGTTTTTCAAGCGTATATGAGTTTGATCGTATCAAGCGTGCAGCAGAAAATTGACTTCCAATACTTGGAGCTGGTGAAAATGATTCACGGCCCGACATCGGTGTGAAGTACAACGACTGATTTCGGCTTTCATTTAACGCACCCAATGATGGCGACGAATGTATCGAAAAACTTGGTGATAAATTGTCAGCGTTGAATTCATTTAGATTCATATCTATAGTTAAAGAGAGCGGAGCAACTTCGGATGATTTCGGTTTTGTATCAATACCGTTTGCATCTGCCAACTCGGATATGTCCATTTTTTCAATTTCTCGACCAGTTTTAGCAATTTCATCTTCTTTTAGTGTAAACGCATTGTCATCGAGCAAACTGTCAACTGCGGCTGATGTATCATAATTTGAAATGCTGCATTCAGCACCTTTGACCAGTGTTTCATCAATGTCACTCATCGATCTGTGATTGTGATCTGTTTGACTTTCATCAAGCCTTTGTGAACGTTTTAATTGCAATCGACGTTCCACCTCCATTGCCAACAAGCGATCTTGATTCAATTGAATGCGACGATTGTCGTCAATCTAACACGAGAAATAAAAATGAAAAATGGATTTGTTTTTTCAACGTTAGAAATTACATTTCAATCGAATATATATGAAAATAACACTAATTATTTTTCGGCAAAAAAATATATTCAAGTTGGTTATGTCAACCTATTCGAAGGAACAATTTTATACTTGATCATGATGATATACTACATCAACTTGCTTTAGTATCAAAGATAGCTGTTATTTAAGTTTAAAGACGATGATTTATTAAAACGACTGCTTTGATATTCAGAGCGAAAAATATAAGAAAAAAAATCAAGCAAAAAGGGCGAAACTGATTAAATGAGTCACTTCTTGACCATTTTCATGAAAAAAAAAACACTTCTACTTCACGTCAAACAGTGAATTTTTCAACAACTAACTGTTTAATCAAAGTGTTAGTAGCCGGCAAGTGTTAGTAAGCAACAATAAATGTAAAACGAACAATTCTACATACCACTGGCGGCAAAATGGGTTTGCCATCGATCTTAAAAATTGATACGTATGAATTTTCCTGTGCCATGTTCCCGGACCACATAAAAAAAAAACCAATTAAATTTATCGTAAAAGTTTAAAATGAAAACGATCGTTAAAAAATAAATTCGGTTTTGTTTTGATTACTTCGATTGAGCATTCTGCATCAATCGTTCGTTGTTCGTAGAAATACTGTTTCCATGACAACTGGCACATGACATTTGTTGAAAATACACGGGTACGTTCATTCATTGACACTTCACGGTAATTCTTACCGCAGCACATTTGACAGATGACATTTGAACATTTTGTTCAACGTGCGCAAATTTTCAGTTTAAAGAAATTGAATCGTCAGAAATTCGTGGTAATCTTTGAGTCGAAAAGTGATTTCGAGACTGAGGAAAAATAAGACATTGATAACAGTTAGCTTAATCGAGAATTTGAAATAATATCAAATTTGTGTGCTTCATTCAGAGTTTGTATGTTTTTAACGTTTTCTTTTTGTGTTGATTTTTTTTTCTTTTTGAGCTCAATGTAACCTAATCTGTCGTTTCGCGCAACGCGATTTGTCAAACGTCATATCAGTGGTTCTTCTTTTTTTTTTGTCATACGCAAAGAAAAATTCATCCAAATTCTAGTGTATCGGAATGTGTGCATAAAGAAAGAAAATGCCATGTCGCCAATTAAAAAAAACCATTCAATACAAAGAAACAAGTCTGGTCCATCGATCATCACTGTAAATTTCATTCATAATCGCGCTATCAAGCCAACCGAATCATCTAAATTTCAAATAGTTTGCGGTGCTGTCTAGAACGAAAATCAATAGTTAAATGGTTTGTCGTCTTTGTGTTACTGAACTATTAGTTGTGGTGTGTTAAAAGCGTTTTAACTCGTAACTATTTCATTAGATCATATTGTTGTGCATCTGTTTGCTGTGCCATAAAATTCACTTTTATTTATTTTGTTGTTATCAAAAACGTGAGCATTAGTTATAATCAATATGTGATCAAACAGTGTGTCACACGTTGTTCATGGTGTGTTCACGGTGCGTTCAACCAAATCGATTCTTTTGTGTGTGTGTGTGTGTTGTTGTTGTCATAATAAACACATAAACAGTACAGGGCAATTGGTGATTCAAGTTTCGTGCAAAATACATTTATGATGCGCGAATCTCTTTCACGTAATTGAATTTTGGTCTTTTAAGGTCGTTTAATCTTTGTTTTTGTTCCATTTATTTATCAGTAAATCAATCTGTTGGGATAGGTTAAGATTACCAATTGAGCGCAAATGCAGAAAATTAACTAACGTCACAATTGCCCATGTTCTATTTTTAGCTGTGGGAAATGCTGATGTGAAACCATTTCAACAACGAATGAACTGCGTCTTCGTTAAGTAAATATTGTGCCATTAAGACCATATGTACTGAACGAACAAGAAAAATATGTCGTACACCGAACTAGAAAGCGGATATCAAGGATTGCGACAACAAAATCGACCAGGATATAATTATATGGGTCACGATGGAAATGTTGCATATGTAAGTTTATTTAAATTATATTGTTTTATTTTAAGAAATTGTTAACTGACAATCACATGACATGACAGAATTTGGATCAATAGAAGACTGTAAAGCAAACAGTTGATTGACAAGTAGATTGCAAAGCCTCCACGCCAAAAGGTGTATTATGTTTCTAAGTACATAGCTATACGTGACAGCCTCACACTGAGTCATTAATGTAAATTCAATGGTAAATAGAGTGCTTTAGTTTTTTTTTGTGTTGTGGCTTGTGGCAACATCTAAATGCTTCAGCAAACTTCTTATCGCTCCGTTTGCCTTGAATCAATAAGCTGCATGTAAACCGATTACCTGCCTTTTTCACAATCAATTGTAACTGTGCATAACGTGTGAATAGATACAAAAGATAAATTATCGGTTCATTTCTTGCCACAAAAGGTGTGAAACCTTTAAAACTGTTCTAATATCGAGAGAAAGAAGGTTTTTTTCCATAGAATATTGTGTTATTCAAGTCCACTTTAGGGTGTCATGATGAGGAGCTAGATAGGCGGTATCTGATAAACTGAAAAGAGGTGGTCTATATTCTTAGATTATTAATCTAGACCTTTACAAATAAAACAGATTTTACATCTCAAACGGTTGAGGTAGAGAAGCTTTGATTTCGAACTGTCACAGATGGAATACATAAGCCAAATGGAAATTTACCTCAAACGCCCTGAGAAGAGATGACCTCGGAGACGACTCATATTGAAACGCTACATCATGCCAGACAAATGGCCACTATACATTTGATTGTCGATAAGCACAAATGCCGAACAAGCCATTTTTTGTTCGATTTTTGTCGCCTCGTTGTGATTCACATAGTACGGTCGCCAGCAAAGCTCATATCACAAGATTCAATGCTAAATAAACACAAATTATAAGTCAAATCAAAACAAATCGATTTGCTTACATTTGCTTAGGTACAATCTAATAATTGCAAAATCTATGTAAAACACACAGCTCACAGCTTCTGTTTGAAAAAAAAAACAATCCTCAGCTCAACAAATCGATTTCTGATGGTGCTGGTGTGAATGTAGACTGTAGAAACACAGAATCTATTTGTCTCTCTGTTTGGTTGAGAGATGCTGTTTGTTTTTCATTTCATTCATATCGAATACATCGACAACGATTCACCGAAACGATAAAACGAGACAACATGCATAAAAGAAAAATGACAACGCCAAAGAAAAAGCGGGCGCAAAGCGTGTTACACCGCGAGAATCTTAAACAATCTAATGTTCTGTTAAATAGTAAAATCGGGTTTAAAAATAGCTCAGTCGAATTCGGTTTATTGCGAAAGTAAAAACGTCGCAAAATTTGTGGGTTTTTGTTGTGAATCTTTTGAACAGTTTGGATTCATTTGAACGCTTCATTCGTGAACTTTGTTTGAGCTATAAACTAGCTATTGACGTTTTGCTTGTGTGTGAAAAATGCAATTTTAGCATTGAAAAAGCAATTACCACTGAAACGAGCATTGTGAATTCATCCTCTTTGGCCGATAGAAAATTACAATAGTGTTTAAGTAAAAAAAAAAACAATTTCACACATGGAATTCGAAATTGAGGAGACTGACAAAATGGATTTTATTTTCGATTACGATGAGGTTAGTGAACTGTTCCATTCATTGTTGACATTTCATCATCGAGAGTCGAAAATTGATTGTGATATTTTCCGTATGCGTTTGTTTGACCATAAAATTAAATCCACCCGAAAAAAGGTGACGCTTTGTAGGTCGATCACATATATGTCAAAGTGTTAATTTCTCAATGAATCTTAATTTCGACTAGAAAACATAAATTTTCTGACAATACAATAAAATTGTGGCTACTTTATAAATTACACTCAATTTGAAATATTGAATGCATAATTGACGATTGAATGCAACGTGCGCCATATACTTAAACAACCTTTAATGTCATTCACGTTGAGCAGCCACAGTGCGCATCAATACATGGTATGCATTGGCACAGAGAGCCACTGAAAATGTGGAACTAAGCAGTGAAATGTGTCTTAAAATTGATAAATAACGAAAATATAGTTGCAATTAGTCATTTGAATTGCTTACAGCAAATTTACGATTTTTTTTTTTGCTAAAATACTGGGATTAATGTGATTTGGTTGGTGCCAAGCACTGTGTATAATTCAACATTTTAATGGGCATTTATGCGTGTGACTTGAATTTATACGATGGGTAATCGGGTGCCGGTGTTTGTTTACACTTTTTTTTATTACTTCAAATTGAAAAATGAATACAAGTTAATCTATTTATGTAAACATGAACTTGAATTTTCAAACTCAGACCTAGTTGATGTGTGCCGTTTAGACAAACTTTCTTATCACACTTGGTTAAAATAAAATCAGTCCAAATTTCAATTGATGAAAAAGAGTGAAACTAGACGTATGACAAAGCGTGCACTGATATGCATATAATCGGACACAAGTGGCACGGTTTCAAATGTATAAAGTTGTGTGTATTCCATGAGTCGTCGAATGGTCGTGTCGATTGCCGTTGTAGTATGACACTCAAGGGGGGATTCAAATACAAACCAGGCGCCCATAATTCACACTGTTCACAAGTACTCTTTTTATCTTTGCACATGCTTGAGCTCGATTATTTTAATGCGAGCAAATTCTTCGCTTAGCTCATTCGCATGATAAACGAAGTTAATTAGCAAATAAATTTTCTGTAACAATTGAACCAAACTAGACGATGGCCTCGAAACTTTTGTTTGTTGTTTTTTTTTCTCAACTTGTGTGAAGTTTTTTATCACGCACGGATTAAATTACTCCATCGAAATGTATATGTGCTGATAACAAAATGTAAAAAAAAACTCATATCAAATCAATGATAGCTAAAGTTAATTTGAGCGCTGAACAATTGAATCGTATCATAGATACAAAGTCCTCAAAAAATATTCAGAAAATCTATCGAAGGTGAGCACTGTGTTTAACCGTTGAAAATTGAATGTCAATGCGATTCAATGAATTGCAGCTAAATGTAAAACGTTTCTTCGGTAAACTAATCGACATAAAAATGTTCTAATAAAAATCTTCACGAATTTATTGCCACATGATTATTTTTATATTTGATTCAGTCAATTTGATTGTTTTTCAACTCAATTGACTTTCCGTTTGACGAGCCAAAAACGTTCAGCGGATCAAAATACAAACAAGTACACACAAAACCGATTTCATGCTTGCAATCGGTGAGTCGAAAAAGAGGGAAAGATCGACGACGTAACTCAAATATACACAAAAACCGTATGAAGCTACGGGGCGAGCACACACAATCTATACACAACGATTTGGGTATAAGTTATACATTGAAAATCCAAATGAACAGAGCAAAACAATAATCATAACAAACGAACGCACACATACAGCGCGCCTCGTATAACACACAGAGCACACATATGAAAATCCATTCGACACTCACGTAATATGTGAATCGCGCAACTGGGACTCAGTTGTGGTGTATCCGTATGTTTGAAAGAGACGAACGCATCAAATACATTCAAACGTACTGAAAGAATGAACGACAAACAACATTTCCAATATTTAAAAAAAAAACAGCTACGAAACTGAAAAACGCTTGACATTTTCTAATCATGTGTTTCGGATTTTAGTATGGGGAATGGCATTCGGTCGGCCGGTTGTTTTGCGATGTATCGCGTTATTTTCGGTTTAATTTTCATATATTGAATTTGTGAATTTTGTTGTAAACAAATCAATCAACGCTACATCGAGTAAAAGTCACAGCAAGCGCATCAAATGTAGAGAGAAAAAAAAGCAGACTTCGTACACGTAACGAAAGATTATGATCGAGTGAATGAAATTGTGAATAATGTGTGTGAATTGAAAGTGTCCAAATCGAAATTGATTGCATTTTTTTGTACTCTCGTAAAACCAGATTTGCGGGCTTGTTCAGCAAATGTCACAAATCAATTTCCAACGATAGTGTACTAATTTAATCGGATTAAAAATAAACTTTGGTGGTAAAAAAAAAACACGATTCGTGAGATATTGGACATTCAATTGAATCAAATGGTGACGATACGAGCTCAGCTTAGCTCATTTGTTCAACGTTTTTTTGTTTGTTTCTGCGTTGTTTTGAAATTCACTAGCTACGCATATGTTCCTTTGTCAATATTTACGCGTGCGCTTTCCCATTTGAATCGTACGGCCTGTGCTCGTGTTGTTTATGAATTTCATTGAAAATCATGAAATTTACACGTTTTTGCTATTTACTCGAACTAATTTGCGATCAAAAGAAATTGAAATGTTAACAAAAATCTGTAAGCATTTCTCGGCTGCCTAGTTTCTTTGTGTGTGCGTGTGTGTGTTTCACATCAACAAAGAAAAATCGCATCGAATTTAAGCATTTTTGAGTGTGCACATTATGTCGACACATTCTTTATGAAGTTTACTTTGTGATGCAACAACAATAAAGAGAACAAACGCGCTTCGCTCAAAAATTCAGAGAAAAATCATTGAAATTACTTAAAAATAGCCATCGAACGCACATCTCTTCGACCTAATGCTTTTATTATTACCCATTCTCGTCGTTTGGCTTCATTCTCACATTAAATTCAATATAAACATCAAATAATAATTTTAAAAAAAATGGCTCACAAGTCATTAGTCAGCTGCCTGTACATGTGTTAGTTATTGATGCGTGTGATCATTGATCGTCAACCAGTTCTTTCTACTTTTTTTTCCTTTGTTTGTACTTGAGAGTTTTTTTACGCGCGTACCTTCGAAAGGTTCAAAAACAATAATTACCGACTTAGTATTTTCCATTCAAATTTATTAGCTTTAATTTTTTTTTTAGTAATAAATCATATTGAAACCTATGAACTAAACTGGTTCAAGCAAAACATGTAAGCATATTAAATCGCATTGAAATGGAAATCAATCGATTGATATTCGTTGATTGTTTTGTTTAGTTGCTTAGCGTACGACGCATAAATTTAAACAATACCTGCAAAAGGTATGGAAAATTTTCGGGAATACGATTTGTGGGATTAGAAATACCAAAGTGCGTAAATTTTAGGCATCTAATCGGAAGAGAAAAAAAACAGCAAAAAGTGAGCATCTAAAACACAACGCATTTTTCAATGGATTTACGCGTGAATACAGCACAATTGACTTCCTTTGATCTATTCAGATAGTTTCACGCATGAATACGGTTTTTTTTTTTATTAAAGTGCTTCACATACAATGCGTTCAGTTTAAGGCATCATTTAGATTGGAATTTGGTTTGTGATTCTCTTTTGGATCGTAAGAGGTTCAAGCCGATCTCGGGCTTCTCGTCGCAATGATATTCGGTTTCATAATAAAACTGGCCCATTGAAATACATAGTAAACATTTTGAATACATCAATGTCAATGCTCATTCACAGACACGAGCAAGTGTTATACATTGAACTCAATCAGCTGTCGCTATTGCTGTTGGTGTTATTGTTGTTGTTCATTCACATTCCAGTGTGTATTGGTTTGTTGTTTTCCATTCTGCATTTGGACGAATTGGAATGGCATGATTTATACTGACATATATAGATGTGTCATGTATATGTACAGAATGTACACTGTATACTCAGCGTGAGCTGTTTATGGCGGTTTCAGTCAGCTGATTGCGTGTTTCGCATTCTTTTTCACCGCTCGTGTCATGCAAATTTCATTTAATAACCGTTTATTTTTTGTTGTTGTTGTTTTGTTTTGTTTTGTTTTATTTTATTGCTTCGATACGAACGTATATAACAACGTTTTAGAGCATTGTAAAATCAAATGAAATTGCAGATTTTTTTTTCTTTTAAATGCTATGTTAGAAAACAACATCCACAATTCGTGTGCATTAATTAGTTTGTCACTGAGTTAGCTAAGAATCGACACACGAAACAACAGTGTCAATTCCTATATTTTTACGGAACTTCAATTTATAACCGCTCAATAAAATTCAATTGGGCGTATGTCATGTGAACGCATTAAATGCTATTTTCAATTTGACATTGTGTGCCGTTGTGATAAATGCTTCGAATAATATACCCTCAAGTGTGTACATGCCAGAATATTGTTACATTGTCAATAAATCCAAACGATTAAATAACATCGTTTCAATAGATAGCAGGAATTGCCTGTTGAAATTCATTGAGCCGATTGTGCAATATTGTGTTGATGATTAGCGTTGGTTAAAATGTACTAATTAGAATAATTGTGAGCACAGTGTGTGTATACAGTTCCTATTAGCAAATTATAATTAATTAGCATCAAAAATAGAATAATTTGTTTGAATGATGTAAAAGTATTTGCTTTTGTTGCATGCATTGCTATATCTGTGCCTTATTGTTATACGCGATGTGGATTGGCATAAATTTGTTACAAAATCAAATACGAACGTGTGCAATGTGCGCTGACATGTGCATAAGTTGAGGGAAGAGGGGGGATGGGGCAGTGAGCCATTTTCAATTGAATCCTTGAGTATATTTGAATACGATAATTTGTCAAAGGCAAACGATTTAAACCGATTTTTTTTTTCAAAAAAAAAAATGCATTGTACATGACATTGCACAGACGCCGTACTGAAAGGTAAACGACTTTCAACGATCCGTTGTAATCGTATGCATTACAATGATTTATAGCTCAATTGATTACATTCACCGTATTTGACTTCCTTGATTTGGAATTTCAACCGTGAAAATTGCCTATTCAATCCACTGAATAGTTCATTTCACATGTTATGTGTACGCCATTTAAAAGGGATCAGATAAAAGAAATGTGTTATATGCCGTGCAATAGAATTATTGCCATCAAAATTAGAACCGCCATTTGTGTGCCAATGAAAACATCATAAATCTATCTTCATATGCGATGCAATTGAAAAATTTCAAATTGTTTGCATTGAGCTCCGAAAAATGTGATAGCTGCCCACTCAGCAGCGGCAACAACGAGCCAGAAAATAAAAAAAGGAATACGGAATTTGTGCTTTATTTCATATATTTATTGCATCGAATGTTAAGTGCGCAACACTCTGACTTGAATGTGATCAAAATCGAATGCAAAACCAATTTTTATTGGCCGAGAAATGAGCAAGTCAGTCGTCAAGTAGCTACCAGCAAAACAGGATAGACGAGAGAGAATGAGCAAACAAATATGAGTCGTGTCACACACCAGACTGACTTCAGATAATTCGTGTTGTTTTTAATTCAATCGCATTTTTTATTTGATAAAAGAAAGAACCAAAGCATCGACTGATTTGTGGTTGACATTTTTTTTCTTCTTTTTTTGATTCAAGAAATAAAAAAAACTAGAACATTTTGCTATGGTGTATTGTTGGTGACAGCTTGACAACAGAAACAAAAAGACATTTTCTAGAGACAATTGAAAGTGTATCAAACGATAAAAAAGACAATTAATGTCCTTTGTTGAATGGAATATCATAGTTTAAGATAGATAATGCAAATTGGAGGTGAAGCTTGGAAAATATTTACTAGCTGATGAAAAGTGAATGGTAGTGAACTGGTTTAGTTGTTGTATTGTGTGTATGCTAGATAGAGTAAAAGTCGGTTAAAAGAAACCGTTTAAACGATGGAATGGACTTGGTTACGTGATTGGTGGCGATTAAAGAGACTCCGTCACTCACAACTTCGACATTCGCATGAAGACATTTATTATGGAAATGATAGTGAGGAAGAAGACGACGATGATGATATTTGCTATTGTGATGAATGCGTCAATGTAGGTGTTTTTTTGGTTTTTGTGTTATCCGATCAACAATCGGATACATATACAAAATAGTTCTACATCTACAATTTTCATGTTGTTGTACATTTTTGTCATCAAACTACTAGCAAATTGACAACAAACAAATGGATTTACTTGATAGCATTAATTTATGTGTATTTGTATGTTTCAGGGTGACATTGATTTGTGCGGAGGCGATCCAAATGATGGCATCGATTCAGATTGCAGTGCCTCGTCCAATTCCGGTAAACAGGTGCTGGTGGGTATCTGTGCCATGGCAAAAAAAGCACAATCAAAACCCATGACAGAAATTTTAACAAGACTTCGTGAATTTGACTACATCCACATGATCGTTTTCGAAGAAGAGGTTATTTTGAAGGTAATTGAATTCTTTTGGAAAATCAAAACAATCGTTTTTAATTTAACAAAAAAAAAACAAACAAACGAAAGGCCTGTATTCAGTGGCAACATCACCTAGATGAAAAGCTTTTCATTGATTTCAATTTCATTAAGGCTGGAAATTGTTTGAGAATAGCCAAAACTAGAGAATACATTCTATAGAAAATCATCATTTGCGTTGGTATTCAGGCGGGGGTGACTGCCCACAATATAATTTGTAATAATTACTGCATACAATTAAAACAAAATACGTAAATAAATACAATTCAATTGAAGTACATTATTTAATTCCGAAAAATTTCTAGGATCCCGTTGAGAATTGGCCCATTTGCGATTGCCTGATATCATTTCATTCGAAAGGTTTTCCACTCGAAAAGGCCATTCAATATGCCCAACTACGGAAACCATACGTTATCAATAATTTACACATGCAATACGATATTCAAGATCGACGAAAAGTGTACTCAATTCTTGAGAGTGTTGGCATTGAAATTCCTAGATATGCAGTTTTAGATCGTGATTCACCCGATCCCAAACGTATGTTAACGTTTATTAATTAGCTTCATAATTAAATATTTACAATTGTAATTAAATAATGATATTTCTATTCGATTTCAGAGCACGAATTAGTAGAATCGGAAGATCATGTGGAGGTGAATGGAATAATATTTAATAAACCTTTCGTTGAAAAACCAGTATCGGCTGAAGATCATAATATATACATTTATTATCCGACGTCGGCGGGTGGCGGCAGTCAACGTCTCTTCCGTAAAATCGGTAGTCGAAGTAGTGTTTATTCGCCTGAGTCTAGAGTACGTAAGACTGGTTCGTTTATTTACGAGGATTTCATGCCCACAGATGGCACAGATGTCAAGGTAAGGTCGAATTATTGTACAATATGATGGCAAACTGTACATAAATTTTTGCACTTTCTTTCTATTATAAATCGACGTCAAGGTGTATACCGTAGGTCCAGATTATGCACATGCTGAAGCCAGAAAAAGTCCAGCACTTGATGGGAAGGTGGAACGTGATAGCCAAGGCAAAGAAATTCGATATCCGGTTATTTTAAGCAATGCGGAAAAATTGATTTCGCGAAAAGTGTGCATGGCTTTCAAGCAAACTGTCTGCGGCTTTGACCTATTGAGGTGAGACATTTTATACCGTAAATGTAACACTGTTCAATTCAAGGGAATACTAATTGTTGTTTCTTGCAGAGCTAATGGGAAATCATTTGTTTGTGATGTCAATGGATTTAGTTTTGTTAAAAATTCAAATAAATACTACGATGATTGCGCAAAAATTTTAGGCAATATGATTTTACGTGAATTAACGCCAACATTGCACATTCCATGGTCGGTTCCATTCCAGCTAGATGATCCACCGATTGTTCCAACAACATTCGGCAAAATGATGGAATTGAGGTGTGTCGTAGCTGTTATACGGCATGGAGATCGAACACCCAAACAAAAAATGAAAGTTGAAGTTAAGCATCCCAAGTAAGTGGAAATAATATTTATTTGGCAAATATCCAATGAGCTGGTTCAAGTAAAAATGTATTTTATTTTGAATTTTATACTTTTAGATTTTTTGAAATTTTCGAAAAATATGACGGTTATAAACATGGTCATATTAAACTTAAGCGTCCCAAGCAGTTACAAGAAATTTTAGATATTGCACGATTCTTATTGTCCGAGATTCAAACAAAATCAGCTGATGCTGAGGTTGAAGAGAAGCAGGGAAAATTGGAACAATTGAAAAGTGTCTTGGAAATGTAAGAATTCTCTTCATTAATGGTTAAATCATTGATAGATTGATTGATGTAACCATTTTATTTGATCAAGGTACGGTCATTTCTCGGGCATAAATCGCAAAGTACAAATGAAATACCAGCCAAAAGGCAGACCAAGAGGATCCAGTTCAGATGATGGTAACGGAACTAGTACTTGTACGTTCATTTACATTTTTAGATTTACATCTTTCCTATCCAATTCAATCATATCGACTGCTCTCTTCACGTTAAAAAGCACTTTTTCATTCATTCAAGGGGAAATACATTCATATAAATGCAGCGAACTAATTATGTACAGCGCCGTCGATTTTATCTCAGTGAAATGTTTTTATATGTCCATTTAAAGACGATTTTTGTTTGATTCTGAGTGAACGTATGCGCTGTGCATATTCATTTCACCTGTCAATACATGTTTTTGTATGTGGACATGTTCATGTATTTCCCTCCTGATTGGGAATTCAAAATTATAATTCAATTTTTGTTGTATTATATTTCCTATTCGAACAAAAGGTGATGCCAAGGAGCCTTCACTTGTGCTGATTTTGAAATGGGGTGGAGAATTAACGCCAGGTTTGAAACTCGATTAACTATGCAAGTTGGAAACATGTTTCAATTCATTATTGTTGTTAATTCATTAGCTGGTCGGATCCAGGCAGAAGAACTTGGCCGAATCTTCCGGTGCATGTATCCTGGCGGACAAGGTACTTCCAGACACGATCAATCTGGTACACAAGGTTTGGGTTTGCTACGGCTCCACTCCACTTTTCGTCATGATCTGAAAATCTATGCATCTGATGAGGGTCGTGTACAAATGACAGCCGCTGCATTTGCAAAGGGTTTGTTGGCTTTAGAAGGTGAATTAACACCGATTTTGGTACAAATGGTTAAGAGTGCAAACACAAATGGGCTTCTGGATAATGACTGTGAATCGAGCAAAGTTCAAAACATGTAAGTGTACAATTTCAATTCGAAGTTCATACAAAATCAAACAAATTTCTATAAAACTCATTTGAAATGTGATATTTCTCAGGGCAAAGAATCGTTTACATGAGCTCATGCAGGTTGATCATGAGTTCACCGAAGAAGATCGAATGACACTGAATCCAACAAATAGTATCAGCATAAATCAAGCCATAAGCTTTGTAAAGAATCCAGTTCAGTGTTGTACCCATGTGCATGAGCTCATCAAATCGTTGCTTACCATAATTGGATTAAAAAAAGATGATCTGAAAACACGTGATGCCATTCTATATCATGGTGAAACATGGGATCTGATGGCACGACGTTGGGGAAAAATTGAAAAAGACTTTTCAACAAAGAGTAAATTTGACATTTCGAAAATTCCCGATATCTATGGTTGGTTCATGTTCCCAAAACTGAAATACATTTGATTACTTAATTGTAAATTAAGCAACATTTTTATTTACCATTTTTATTCAGACTGTATAAAATACGACCTTCAACACAACCAGCACACGCTTCAATATGAACAGGCCGAAGAATTGTACTTATATGCCAAATACTTGGCTGATATTGTAATTCCCCAAGAATACGGTATAACAACACAAGAGAAGCTAACAATTGGTACTGGAATTTGTACGCCTTTGCTGAAAAAAGTAAAGGCAGACTTGCAGCGAAACATTGAAGAGTTTGGAAATGAGAGTGTAAATCGGTTGAATCCACGGTACAGTTATGGAGTTACGAGTCCTGGTCGACATGTACGCACACGATTATACTTTACAAGTGAAAGTCACATCCATTCACTGCTGACCGTGCTGCGCCTGGGTGGTTTGGTTGACGTGATGACCGACGAACAGTGGCGTCGAGCCATGGAATACATTTCGATAGTGTCTGAATTGAATTATATGTCACAGATTGTGATTATGCTTTATGAGGATCCAACAAAAAATATCTTGTCAGAAGAACGTTTTCATGTGGAATTACACTTTAGCCCCGGTGTTAATTGTTGTGTACAGAAAAACTTGCCGCCGGGTCCTGGTTTTCGGCCTCATAGCCGCAATGATTCAATTGCGTCGAAAAATACGGTTAGAAAATTTGCTAAAGCAAATTACATACCGATCTTAAATTAAAGTTATTCCAAATGTGACGTTTTTTTTTAAATGAATGATCCTTTTGTTGTAGAGCGGTGAAGATGATTCAGCGCCAGCTCGAATCGATGAAGAAAGTGAAAGTCCACAGGAAGAGCACAAAAAGACTGTCCACCAAAAATCCGTAATTTTCAATATCGTAAGTTTGAAAAAGCCATTTGATAGAAAGAATGTTTTTTTTAATCTGTGTGTTGGCAGGGTGATGAGTCGAGTGATTTGTCAGAGCCGCCAAAAATTGTGAGCAAACATCGTCATACGCGTGCGTCGAAACCAATTCCAATTGGAATGCATCACACTGTATGCGGATCTGAGGCAATAAATTTAGCAAAACGTTTGACCGAAGAATTGGCATCACAGCAGGTAGTTCAAGGTGGCTCATTAGGTAATACCGCAACAACTGTTTCGGCACAAAACAGTCCCGAAGAAATAAGATCACGTTCACTTGAACAGGGTGAAAAATCCAAAGGTAAATGCTTTGTAAATTGTAATAGCTTTTCTTCTGGTTCTAACCCGCTTGGGCACAAAATGTTCGACGAAAGGCAACGAAAACTTGCAAAATTAACCAAATTCATCAGTTTTTTCCAGAAACTGAGCAAAAAAAAACCACAAATAACCAAAAATTAGAGAAAAATATTAGACAAAATTGATTAACAACGGTCAATTGACCTTTTCTCGGTCCTGACAAAAATCACGAATTGGTGTGCATGCATGAGAATTAATATGAATTTGAAATTTGTCGTTAGTTTTGTGGTTTTATTGTTTTCGATTGAAATCGGTCCTCTTTTCAGTACCGAGAGAACAGAACGCCTGTTATTCTAATAAACAAAAATCGTTTCGGGAGCTCATTCCCATTTTTATAGCCTAAAGGGTCTATCAAGCGACTCCATTTATAAAATAATGCTTTCAATTTAGTTTGTAAACAAACCAAAACAAATATGCTTCAATTTTATCTTCAGCTCGTTATTCGCGCTACAAAAGCCTCCAAGCTGTTAATAAAGAAGGTAAATGCAACAAATCAACTAAGATCTATCTTCCATTCTCTCGATATCTTCATTCAAACAAGATGAAACAAAAATTGATTTGAAAAAGTAGCAAATCAAATGAAGTAAACACTGGAATTAGTTGAAGAATCTTTGGCATTCATTGTTATTACATCGATTTCAATTGTCTTCTAAATTACGCACAGTTTGAAATTCCAGAGTTTAATTCAATTTATTGTTTTATAAAACAAAATGCTACTTTTGCTGCGAACAATATATGACTTTGCTGCGTTGTCCGGTTTTATTGCGCAATACATCGAACAAATCAATTATTATTATGGAAATTCAATTCCATACGAATGGCATCATTTTGTATACATGGAAACGCTTTTTGAAAAAATCGAAACCGCTTTTGGATATTCTCTGGATTTAATTTGTCTTCCGTTGTCTACAAAAATTGGTTCATATATTTTTACAAACAAATCAATTTAATTTTACTTTTATTTTGCAAGTGAACGAATTTTATTCAAAAACAAAAACAAAATATTTGATGACATTTAAAGATATTCCACCTGGTCTAGTTTTGTCCGTGTCTTTGGAACATAGAAACGCCGATTATTATGATGATTTATTAGCTGGCCGCTGAGCAACGCATTTCCGTAATCAAAATTCCTTCGCTTGTTTTTAACATTGTTGAATGCGACACTTTCAAAGTCATTTGATAGATTGTCGCATTGGATAAAGCTCGAAGCGAGCAACATTTGTTTACGCACGTTTCTCGCCGAGCAGCTAATAAACCAGCATTCATCAGAAAAATTCATTTCTATTTATTCTTTATGTGTTACAAACATCTCAAATGCACCTCATTTCTGCATTCCACCAACAAACAACAAAATAAAACAATTGAATGTTTGCATTGTTTTAAAATCCCCCCCCCAAAAAAAACAATTGAAATTATTTATTCAAATTTTCTGCCAAATTCACACACTCTTTTGTTTGGAATTCGTAATTTGAGCTATTTAAAATATGGAAAAAATTCCTTTGTTTTCAACCACAAATTCGGTCCATTTTATTTACAAAAAAACTAAGAATTCCATTTGCATGCATTTTTCGTGCAATTTTCCCCCGTTCCTCAAAAATCAGTAAACAAAAATCAAAAGTGTTATCGAAAATTGGTAAATCAAAAACAAACAGAATAATTGGCAAACAACAGATAATCGAATGATCGAAATTACATTCCGGTAGAATTAGCTTGAGCATGTGCATTTGCATAACCCAAATATTATTTATTGATTGGCTGGCTTAAGATTTAAAAACAAATGGAATGCTTTGATTGGATTTAAAATTTGGCTGGGTGATTTGAGGGTTCTGATATGTTATATTGTTACTTTAACAACAACATCAAAAAAATATCTCAAAAAAGCTAAAAGAGTTGCATTGCTGCTTGAAAGTGAAATTTGTAGTACATCTCAAGACACATGATTAAACATACATCGAATTTTCGAGCAAAAATTCAACACTCATCTTTAATTTCTTTTCTTTATTTCTTTTTATCCCTATTTGACTTTTTGAATGTGGTTTCAACGTTTTTTTTTTTTTTAAATTTATAATCAATGTCAATTTCATACTGAAATTGCTAACTAAAAATTAACAATTGTTGAATTGTTGTGTTTTTCTTTCACTAACAAATAAAATACGTTGAATTGCTTTTTCACTAAAATGCAAATGATGAATTTCACTTGCAACACGCTTTGGGGTTTCGATGGTGTAGAAGACAATGCATTTGATCCGTATAAGGCATTGTCACAATCGACCCGATTAACAACCACTATGACCTATGAATCAGCTACGAATGAGCTACCACTTTCAGAAATCTCGTTTACCAGAAATCCTGATTCTCCTGACGCTGATAAATCGTTACTCACTTTTAATCGCTACTGTGAAGATCAAGCACGCAATGAAATGTCACCATTGGCCACTAATGAACGTCCGTTGTCATGCACTTGTTTGCCCAAATTGCTAACCGATAACGATGATCTGATAAATATATCACAAAATTCATTTGATGGTGGCATCGATGATGAATTCCTTATAACTGAATCTGTACTTTCAGCATCATGTCCTTTGCCCCATGGCAATTTCACACCCAATGAAAATCATATTTATTCGGCCGATTTTCGTGAACGTCTTAACGATTATAATGCTTTTCGTGAGCAAAAAAAATCGTTTACCCCTCGAATTTTTATCAATGATAAAATTCCAAAATTATCCGATTTAAAATCAATGCAAAACATCAAGCTTAATGCTGATAGCGTTGATACTGGCGATCACCAATTAGAAAACTGTTCAGAACATACTGAATTTACCAATTCACCAAATATTATACATCCAACCAAATTTCGGTCAATTTCCCAGCACCAAGTGCTCAAAAAGCCAATCGTCACCTCATTACCACAGCTGTCGTCCGATCCCGACACTTGCAATGCATTCTTTTGTACTAAACAACCAATGATTTCAACCACTTCTAATTCTACCGCCTCTAATATTGTAACTAATGTTAATAACACGACCATACCTCATCCAAATATCGTAAAAATACATAATTCAGACGCAACACAAACGACGCAAACGACAACACGTCGACAGAGACACAGTATTGCGGGCCAGATGGGATTCTTTAAAATTATGGATATAGCAGGAGGTTTTAGCAGAAAAATGGCAACAAGCACAAACAGTTTATTTAGTACGGCTGTTATTAGCGGAAGCTCATCGGCACCAAATCTACACCAAATAAATACAACATCACCATCAGGTACTCATTTTATTGATTTTCTAGTGCAATTTCATCTTTTTATTTGAAAATTGAACTTGTATTCGGCAACCAATACAATTCTCGTCTTGAATGACTCGGAACGTGAGTTGGGATTGCGGAATTCTCACTTTTCTTTTATTGAAACACTTTTTTTTCTTTTGAATATATAAATTTGTGAGTTTTTATCTTTTTTTGAACTTCTTCAAAATCACATTGAATTAAAAATAATGTAAATGTGTGTATAAAAATGCATATTATTTTATATTTTGTTGTCCTTGTCATCTCTTAGTTCAGTCAGTCAAAGGATATATTCCCCAATTCCCTCCCAAAAAAGAAAGAAAACAATTTGTGAACTGAAAACTGTTTGTTATGAAAGCACAAATCAGGGATTTATTTATAGCAAATATTCCGTTTATCATTTCTGTGCATTCATTTCATTTAATCAATTGATTGAATAACACACAATTTATTTGTTGTATTAACGATAAAAACCAAATCGACACTCTGTACTAGTTTTAATGATTTGCGTTAAACTTTTAGTGCTTGAAGGATTTGGTGGGGTTCCACCAATTCGGCCTTTAGAAACGCTTCACAATGCGCTGTCATTGAAGCAACTGGATGGATTTTTGGAAAAAATGACCACAACAACCATATTCAAAACGCCAGCTTCGTCACCGCCCAAGTATCCATCAACACCGTTACTGACACCAACACAAACACCACAAAATTCGCTAACCGATAAGGCTGGACCGCTGACATGTAAGTTGACAAAGGAAGAAAACGATGTAGCCGCACAAAAACTGCCGGACAAAGACGAGGCGAATAGTTTTTGAATTTTGCACGAATCAAATATTCACATTTTCCAAGCTACTCATCGTACTATATCGATCAAACTTAGTAGCCCATTTTGAATCCAGCACGAGTCTTCTAGATGTTATACAAATTTTAGAGCTCAATTATGAGAGCTTTTAGCTTTTAGCTTAGATTCTATTCATATAATTGGGATTGATTAGGTATGATTCAATTACCTCGTTATTGTCATCCATAGGTATTTAGACCCAATTTTGCATACTGTTGCCTTCAATCTCAAAATCATTTTATCAAAAGATTTTTTTTTTGCTCGATAAGAAAATGCCTGAGTTTAACCATTCATTCGAATGACGCAAGAGTTTATTTCAACATTACCGTTAATTTATTGCAGAGTAAAAAAAATTTATCGATAAGTTTACGATTAGCTCTATCAAACATTTTTAATGGAAAAATAAAAAGTAAATTGAATTTATTTATTGAATCCATTTAAATATTTGCATTTTCTGCTTCCTGTGCTCATTCATTTTATTTGTCAACGTCCTGTTCCTTTTATATTTGCTATTTATTACGGCGAAATATTTTTCTTTTAAATCATAAATCGCTGCAAACTGCTAAAAAAAAGCATGACATTTTTTTCCATTTATTTTTCGAAATTGAAAAGGTAGGTTAGTCAATTGGCATGGGTGATGGGATTTGAATGCTTTTTTCATTTTCCATTTTGGTAGTCACATCTTCTTCGACATTTCTCTTCATTTATTGCTATTTCGTTATCGAACTGCTAGGTTGGAGCGGGCAATCTAGTATGACTGGTAGCTTCAGTGCAATGTCAAGTGGCGGACCATCAAGTCCCGAAAATAGCATTTCGAGAAGCGAACTATCGGCAAGCATCGTTAGTGATGAGAGGTAATTCAACATTCCATAAGACTTGAATATTGTTCTTTGCAACACACTGAGAAATTGTTTTTGTCAAATTTGACAAATAATTGCTCTACGAGTGCATTTGACCAGCGGATTGTTTTCAAACGAATCATAAAATGAGATGATGAGCTTCCAAACTGAAATACTTCATTCTGCCCGAAGATTGTTTTCAAAATAAAATAATGGGACTCAAAAACATACTAGAAAATATTTTGAAAAAAACATATGATGATGTTCCGATTCAATTGCCTGACCAATTTACGCTCAACCCGAACAAGTATTTTGACACAAATTCAAAAGTTTGATGTTTTTTTGGTATAACAATTCCACTGAACTCATCAAATTCATTTATAGTATAAATGTTATAGCATTTTATTTATTTCGTATCGGCCTAGATCGTTCAAACATTCCAAATCGCTTGATTGGATATTCGACCGTCGTCACCCTGAACTCACCCGATCACAACTCGAACAAAGAACTTAATTTTAAATAATAATTCAATGCGCTCAAAATCCAGCGGAAATGTTGTAATCAAATAGTTATGAAAAATGATCATAAAACTATCATAAAGAACACATACAAACAATTATGAATAAAACGATTCACAACGCCTTCACCCGTTCATGAATCATTTGATTTCAGCTTGTTAATTTGAACACGGATTTCCCCCCTACGTTCATTTCATCCAGTAACCAAGCTTGAAAAGTTCGCTTTTCAACTCTTTTCTTTATCAACAAACTAACAATTTTCCATTTTCATTTTTAAAATCGATTTCAGTATAAATCTACCATCTGTGAATGAGCTCTCACAAATGTTTCCAAAGCTGGATGGTGATCTTGGTTCTGTAACAAATCATTTTCGATATGATCATTTGGTAGGAGCAGAGAGTTCGTCTGAAGCCATTGATCCAAATGAACTGAAAACTCCATTACAAGATTCAAAGCCATTTCCAACATCAACCGCTCCAGAGGAAGAAGATGATGAGCCAACTTTGTCAACCGATTGCTTGGCGAGTCAAAGTGAATTGAAGCAATCCACCCAGCAAACATCCGATGGAGTAATTAGCACAGCTACAAAACTCTTGGAAGATATAATTAATAACAGTGCTCCAAAACAGCAGCGGGCTGACAGCCTTAAGCACACATTAACACGCAGCCCAAATCTACAAGTGCAAAAGCAGATCAGTTTGCACGGTAGTGAGACAATTTCATCATTCAGTAGTACGAAGCCGACGTCAAATCTGACAATCTGTGACACTTTGTATCGTCCTCCTCGCCGGAATTTTGAATATTCACGCTTCATGTCGGTTGATCAACGTTCTATATCAGACACTGAAGATAATGTTGTCATCGAATCTGGTTCGATGAAGAAACAGGACAGTAAAACTCAATCGTGTGCTAATCTTAAGTTATCGTGTCAAGCACCTCGATCACCCGGAGCCATTGTGGTTAAAGAAAAATACATTGAACTCCCGAAACAAGTAGCACAACGAAAAAATTCGTCGGGAAAAGAACAACAAGAGAACACAGACAATTCAAAATTGGTCGCATCTTCAACGGAATCTGTGTCAAAGTTACCGAAAAATGCGCCTGGCAAACCAAGATTCACAACCACCAAAGTTGATGAGTCACAACTTGGTGTGTCCGTTTTAAAAGAAGTCTAAATGAATACAGACAATACATGACGTTCAGTCGCTACATTTATTTCGTTTTATCGGAGCTACAATATTTACATTTCAAACGTTACATGTATTGTGTTAATTGAAAGTATTGTTTTATTTGCTGTTGATAATGTTTATGTATATTTATGAAATTCTACCGAAAACAATTGAGAATAACACTTTAGAAAATGCATTTTAAAAAGACTCCGGTTGTGTTTTTAATTATTATTATTATTACTTCTTTAAAGGTCGTACAGTGGTTTACATTTGGCCCGTTTTAATATTGCATTCGTTAAATTAGTTTTGATCTATGTTTATCGAATGAAAATGTTCCATCTCGAAATATTCAATAATGATTCAAAGCCTTGGAGCGTTGCCTCTCAATTATTTCTGTTTTATTCTGAATAAATATATTTTCAGCTTGTTCGTTTTCTGTGTAGATTATTCGTCTCGATACTGGCTAATCATCTTTGTGTATGGTTATTCAAGTGTTTGAATATAAGTTGATTTATGATCGTCGAAATAAGACACTGTGTAAAGCGTCAATATCAATTTCGACTTTGCTGGATTTGGTCAAATTGCTATCGGCCGGAAAATGAGAGAAACAAAAAATCAAATCGAACATTAGTAATTAGATGTTGAAACGCTATGTTTGTTGTTGTTATTTACCTTTTCGTTGGTTTCATGGCTGGGGCAGTGGGTTTGTTCGAAGAGCGTGGATTAACCAGTAAGCATTTCATTGGTTGCCCGTCCAACTGGCGATTATGGTAGGTATCGACAGCGGTTTGAGCGTCTTTTAGCTTCTCAAAAATGACCTCAGCTACTCCGGTGCGAACAAGTCGAGCATCGAGTAGCGGACCAACATCTTCGAATAACTCCTATTGAAAAAATATACATTGAAATTAAAACAACTTCATTCATTATGAAAAACAATTATGAAAATCTGTACCTTAATATCGCTCTGACTGACGCTGCTGTGTAAATTGCTGACAACAATACGATAGCCAGCGTTTGTGATTTGCCGTTCGCGTGAACTGGACGCGTACGGATTTGAAAATATGCCAGCTGATTGGTTATTATCTGGTGCTCGTTGCAAACGAACGCGCATTTCATGTGATAAATGAGAATTTTCATCGGCAATATAGCGCTTCGAAGACATTGGATCGGGTCCGCTTTTGTACTGTGAACTTGACAATGGCATTGGTCGTTCATACTCCATCGAGCTCATGACATTGCTGCTGCTCGAGCGAAGACCTTTCGGAGGGTACGCATCCATGTGGGCGCCAAGAACTGAACGATTCAAATTGCGTGGCTCGGACACATCGTAGGGACGAGCAACGGGCACCTCATAGCAATCGAATGGATCGGCTTCATACTCGACCGACCTAGTGGCTGTTGTCATTCGACGTGCGGGTTCCATGTATTTATTGAATGTTGGCAATGGTGGCATCGAACTGGTCGGAACGTAAGCGATTTCATTTTTCACAGTACGTCTCAAGCTACTCGATGTCGGATAATATTCCATATCCATGGCAACATCTTCACCTGCTGGACGCTGGTAAGGTGCACGCTTCAAGGGTGCAACACGTTTTGGTGCCTTTACCGGTGCACTTTGATTTGAGCCACGTTTCAATGCACTCACGGCCGTGTCCAATTCGCCGAATTTCTTCAAAAATCGAATGTTCTTCTGCAACAGTTTCAAGCGTGCATCACCACTCCGTTTGGCAATTTGGGCCAATTTATCTCGAGCATCATGAATTTTGGCTCGATTTTTTTGAATAATTTTATTCCGTGCATCAAGCACTGGTTTTGTTGTTTTTACGTTTGTGAATTTTTTGACCGCACCTCCACCGGTTCCAGATCTATAAATCAATTTGACAGTTCATTAGATGACGCATTCATTTAATGGTTGTAATATTTTACTTACATCGGTTTCTTGGTTTTGATGGTCTTCTTATTTCGAAAACCAGTTTTAGTTATCTTTTTCTTTTTGATGATTTCATCAAGGCTCAAAGCGGTCGAGTCCATCGTGTTAGAATTCAAAGAATTGCCAGCCGAAAGAATGAAATATATGTAAATTCGGTGTGCTTGTCAAAACAAATGGCTCGGCTTCTTTTCTAAAAACCAATATATTTCGAACTTTGTTCACTGCCGCAAAAAAGAAAAATTCACAGCAAAACACAAATTAAAACTAATTCAACTGCGGAATATCGGTCTGATCTGTTTGAACGAAAAATTGATACTGAATGCAGTATTTGGATGAGATGAACTTATTAAAATCGATGTTCGATGCACACACACTCACAGTTCACGCATCAGAAGCTGTTTGTATGTCTCTAGCTAATGCACCGATTAGGTGACTCTGACAGGCATTTATGCACACTGTTTTACGTATTGGATTTTCGTATGTTTGACACAAGCACCTCCCTCCCGTATTGCCCGATACGAATACGTAAAAACATCAGAACAGAATCGTTGAATGCTTTGTTCTATGCATAATTATTTCCGCATTTTTTTCAAAAAATAGACGCAATTTAATTACTGGGCTTTTGGTAATTCATTGGCATATTTTAAATTTAAATTGGACCAACAATACCATTTAAAGACGCTGGTTGGTTGTCGTACATTTTCAAACTGAAAACACTCAATTTGAATGCATTTTGTTGCATTTGTCCCAAACGTTGATATTAAAATTGAACGCAATTATTGGTGGTGGCACGTGTGAAAAGTGAAACTAGAAAGGCACAGTGTCAAATATGCTCATGTGACATAATATGTTGTTTCAATCGCTCTCACATCAGTCAATAGAGAAACATCAAACTCAACACCAATAAACTATTTCATCAGACAAAAGAAAATATATTATTCCAGTTTTTTTTTCTTTCTGTCTTGTTGTCGTTGTGCTCATTAAATTGCAAAACAGTGCTGAACAAATTTTGGACAAAAGAATAAACCAATCGAAAAAGGACACACGAATTAAGAAAAGCAAACATTTCAGTTCCAAATCAATAGAATTTAAGTGTACAGAATATTAAAACAAGCATTAGTTATTAGTTGTTGGGTCTTTCTTCATCAAACATATTTATTTGTTGTTGCGTGCTTCGCTTTAGCTTTAGTTGTTACGAGTTACGACCATTTAAACGCAAAATATATATTTTGTTTTTCTTTTCAAAGTGATATTATAAATAAATAAAAAATGCTTTGGTTTAAAACCTAGTTGAAACAGTTAGTATAATTAAATGGTGGCAATAAGTCAGTTCAGTTAGCCATTCATTAATCTAATGGAATAAAAATACAAATTGTTTGTGTCGTATTCACTGTGTCCACAAATTTAAAAAAAGAAATAAAAACGTAATTTGCAAATTTTCATGGGCAATTCGAAAAGTCGCAGTGCACATCAAACAGCACACGAAGAGCAACCAAATACACATTCAGCCACAAATACAAATCGCATTCAATTTTCAGCGTCATTGTCATCATTATCGAATTTAACGAGCAAATTTCGCATTAGATCACGTAAATCATACTCTTTGTCGACAATCGATCCCATTGCCAGTGAACAGCCATCAAAGACATCGCATCAGGTAATTTTTATTAGAATTTCAATATTTGATCGAGAGAAAAAAAAAGGAAAATTCAAAACAAAAATCCATGATTAAACAAATTTTGAGCTCAGAATCGATGCCCACAAAAATGGTTGATTTTGTCGATTTTCACTTTGTATTTGTTTCGTTGTTGAAGTGATTTTTCGATTGTTGTCTGTGTATGTGTGTTTGTGTTTTATTTTGAAAAAAAAACAACAACAATACAACGCTAGACATTGAAAACTAATGATGTTTTTGTAGCAAGAGATAGACATTTGACCAAGTGGTTAGAGCGAGAGCACTATATGCGCGACGAGAATGCGTGCTCACAATACTCGATTTGTTTTCAACACATTAGAACATGTTTATTTTTTATTTTTCGTTCATTCATTCGTATGTTCGTTGTTTGTCACAAAAATTGCTTCATCTCTTTTTTTATACGCTCGTCTGCTTTTGCGTCGATTTTCCGAATTGGCAACATTTTATTGAAGTAAACATTTTTTAAACAACGCAAACTTTTCTCTGAGGATTTAACAATCCAGTATTGCAATCGATATTTTATAAATTGTTCATTTTAAATTATATGTTGGTGAGTAATTTGTGGTTTCGTGACACAGAAAAAGGTCACGATTGCAATTAATTGCTAACATTGCAAGAGAAAGTCGTCTGGCTGACATTTGAATTGAACGTTTGATTCGCAATAGCATACAGCGCAAACAAACCAATACATCAAATCATTAGAAAGTCTGCCGATATTGAGTTCACTGTACTATACTACTGGTGTACTTGCATGATGATGGGGAATCCATTTGCGTCATTCAGCGAATGAAAAGTATTTTGTCCCAAAATCAGCTGTTTCGTGCATCTTGCTACAGTAATTTAAAAATAAACAAACTTTGAAGTTGAAAAAAATAATTTTAATGTTTGATTTTCCGTTTTGCAGCGTTTTTTGGCCATTTTAAACCGGAACGCATCGAATTTGATCAGCCGTAGCCATAGTCATTTGGTTAACTTTTCACGGTCGCTACCACACATTACATTGCCCCGATTCTTAAGCAGGTAAGATCTCAATCAATTCTGGGAAATGGATCATTATTCCATTATCCATTTTTTTTTTCAGAACTTTTACCTAGGCTTGGGACTTATCAATTTCGTAAACTGATATGAAACCTAATATGTTTAAGACCAAGTGGACTCAACAGCCGATTGGTAATGTCGGTTTGTTTTTCTCAATAGCCGATTGTGAGAAAATTCCAAATAAATGAATCGTTAATAACTAAAAATGATGACTTAAAATGTCCATAAATGACTCTTCAGAAACTCAATCCGAAAATTAAGAAAATTTGGATTTTAACATATTATCTTTCAGATTATAGATATTAGTCGAATTTTAATACTCACAGTTTATAAATCCCAAGCCTATTTTTACCATATGAAAAAAAGTAATTTCCATTTACTAAATGATTTACATTTTCACCAGATCTGCATCAACTCAATTGCCTGATGAATTAGCCGCTCAATCTCGAAGTATTTGGCCAACGCCAACAATCGTATTGTTATTTTCGCCACAATTCAAGCTCATCAATTTGGACTATTTGAATGAAACGTATGCGTTTTTGGGTGTAATTGCGTCTGGAGCATTCGGTACAGTGTATCGTGTTATAGACCGAAATGATCGAAAAGAATACGCATTAAAGTCTCTCGAAAAATCTCAGGTACTTACCAAAAATAGATGAACAATTGTGAAATTTCGGTGAATAAATTTATATGATTTCTATTAAATTAGATCATCCGAGATAAAGCGGTACGTCAATTGAAGAATGAAGTGGACATTCAAACTGTATGCGGTCACAACACTTTTATTGTTCAGTTGATAGCATTTTGGCAATCGCATCGTGAAATTTATTTGCGTAAGTTGAACATTCTTTGAATTTGGTCAATTGATTTGATTAGCTAAATTAGCGTCACTACTAATCATAGTCGTGTTTGTATTTCGTTCTTTTTTCTTTTCTTTCCTGCAGTGTCTGAATACATTAGTGGCGGTGAACTGTTTGACACCATTCGCAAATTTCCCATTAAATTGGTTCAATTGTACGTTGCCGAAATTGCAGTTGCTTTAAGTAGGTGTCGAATTAAGAAGATTCTATTTTCTATGACTTTGTTGTCGATTTAAATTTCATTGACCGTGTCATTTTGTAATGTTTCTAGACTTCCTGCACAACGCCGGTGTTATTTATCGTGATTTAAAGGCCGAAAATATTCTACTTGACGACCAATTGCACATTAAACTCACCGATTTTGGTTTGAGTAAATTTTTGAAAATCGGAAAACGCACCCACACACTCTGCGGAACGGTTCAGTACATGGGTACGATAATTTAAGACTTAACTAAACACAAACACACACACAAACACTCACACAGACACAAGATTAACAAATACCAAACAGAACATAGAAAAAAAAACAAGAAACAACTAAGGAAATAAAAACAGAAACACTAACACACTGATACACACGGAAAAGAAAGATGAATGCACGTTCGCAAGTATTTGAGCTGGCGATGGAAGGGCATCAAGTCGATGAAGCATTGGCTAGTATCTTCCATACGATTCTGTTTCATCGAAGCTTAGGGAAGTTTGTATATAATGGCGAAACCACTTACTCAGTTGGATCGGTCGGTTTCACTGACGTGGATTGCAATTTCTTTGATATGACTTACGTATGCTGTACATCCGAACAGCTTGATCATACGCTCAAGCGTGATATACGTGCATTCAGCGAACAATTGCGGAGCAATGATAGTCTCGGCACGGGTCAAATTACATTAGAATTTTTTGAAAAGAAAAAACGATGGGTTCGAACACCTGAATCGGTGCCATGGGAAATTTGGACCGTTCATTTTGAATTGCTTCATTTAACCGATCCGGAAGAGCGTATGTCGCACCGTGAACGGGTCGGTGAAGTGTTAACCGAAAAAATTCTCTATATCACCGATGTAATGAACAAGCAAGATTATTTACCGAAAATGCCAAGCCAGTCTGAGTTGGATTTTGTGTTCGATACATCATATGCTGATGTTCAACCATACCTTTTCAAATGTAAATACAATACGGCCGGACCAAGTGAATCATCGGTCGGCCACTCAATGAAGAAATTCATCAAAGAAACACTCTCACTTTGACTATTAGCAATTCGAATTGTGCTACAATTTATCCTCATATTTTAAATTTTTAATATTGTCGTCAACTGTGAATAAACAAACGTGTTTTTACTCCAAAAAACAAAACAAACTCAATTCAACGAGGATATTTGCTTGGTTCGAATATTATTCTTTGATTCTTCGACACACACAAAAACACAAATCAATTTATTTGCAACATTTTAATTTTCATTTCGAGAATTAAGCAAAAATACAAATTGGATCTACTATTTTATTACTTTGATAACTACAAAATGTTGTTCTCATATCGATTAAATTGCTATTTGTAAGACTTTCAACATGAAAACAAGATTAAAGAGAAGAAAAGAAAAAATAAAAAAAAAATAACATAAAAAAATGATATCAAGAAAAAATGTTCTCCGTAGAAATATGATATTTCGATCTATGCAATTCAAAGAGAGAGAAATGAAAATTATTGAACAAAAACCGAGTTTGATCTGCGGGTATCTCGTATGATTAACGCAACATGTTCATTTCAATGCAATCAAATCAAACAACAAGCCAATCAAATCCAAAGAAGATTTTGGCGGCCTGATAAAAATCTACCCACACAAACAAAAATTAGCGCTTAGAAATGTGAAGCTAAATGGATATCTAAGTAGATTTACTTCGATTTAATGTGATTTTAAAAAAAAAAAACAATTTCTAGAATTATCAATTTATTGTGAACAAAAAAGAAACAAAAATATTCGTGTACATTTGCTGTTCATAAATGCGGATATTGAAGTAACAAAAAAATACAGTGTATTAATCTTAGAAACAAATTGGAATTTTTCATCGGTCCGACTCATTGATATCCATATCGAATTGAGAATTGAATGTTGACAAATATTCACCGTCATGAGAATAGAATTGATAAATTGGCTCTGCAGAGTTATTATCTGTTATGTTTCACCGTTTCTAAAGCGATGATTATAATGAGAAAAACATAAACAATTGGAAATTAGATGACGCTGCCATCACGACAGTGACTTAAACTATTTGATTCAAAATTGCAATGATCAATTGTTTTTCAGTTTTGAGACACTTTTCGTCTGTTTTCGGTGCCGTATTTCCCAATTGTTATCTCAGCTGTTATGGCTTGACATTTTCGTTTCACCAATCGATTTACATTCAATTATTTAATTCATATTTTACCAACAAGATCACAGCATAATCGAAAAATGAAGTGACATTTATTGATCAGCATCAACAAAGTGAAAAATGTTTGAATACCGCATAGTTCTTCAGTTCTCATCGATTTTAATGGTGTAACACCGTCGGTGTTCAAAATTCAAATTTCAATTCGACATGGTTACTAGTCAGAAAAATATTTGATCAACAAAGCTATTGATAAAAGCATTACCTATGAGCTCTGGATAAAATGAAATGGGATAAAAGCAAACATAAAATATATGGAGAAAAAAAAAACACTAAACATAAAATAGTACCATAACAAAATAGGTTAATTTATGCAGTGACATAAGAAAACAAAAAATAATCGCAACAATAACAAATTGTACAAGAAACGATGCAACAACAAGTAAAATACAACAACAAACAACAAACAACAAAATGTTTTATATTTATTTTAATGAATTAATCGAAAATAATTCAAAAACAAAAACAAAACTGAATTAAAATTTTCTATTTAACAAAAATCAAATCGAAAAATTGTTTCTCTTTTTTTGTTCTTGTTGAGCATTTGTTGCTAATCATTCTGCATGAATTTGAAGATGTTGCAAATTGTTTGGTGTTTGGGATCTTGACTCATATGTTTACGGTAAGTACTGAGAACGAATTTGTTAAAACTTTTGTTTTTCTTCTATTTTGGTTTCCTTTGTTCTCATCGCGGTCGATCGGTCAAAATAGCACCGGAAATTCTATTGGGCATTCGAAGCGGCAGTTTCGTTGAGTATGATCATTCGGTCGATTGGTATTCATTGGGAGTAGTCGCGTGTCGCATGTTAACGAATCAGGTACGCAGATATCATTTTTGTTTTATTGACTCACCACTCACACACAAACAAACATACATAAGCACAGCTGATGATTTCAAGGCCCATTCACATCATTTTCACAACAAATTTATACTATTCAAATAACGATTTTGTCTGGCTGTTCGATTTTGGGATTTTTTTGGTTTCGGCGCGCACATTCCCCGATTGAATAAGTGTGATTGAGCTATTGTGATGACATAGCATAATATTCATCAATGAGCTTGTATGCCGAAATTCGTAATTAATTTGTGTTGTAAGCCACAGACACAAAATGAACACACAAACTACGGAAGTATTGTAATAAGCGATCAAGTGCTCGAGTCTAGCAAACATTGTACTTTACTGCACGTGCAAGTGCAAAAATGTATATGTACAAAAATGAGATTGCCGTCATGATTTGCATTCATTCTTAACTTCAACCGCTTCCTAATGAATTGATGTCAGATGGAAAAAAATAACTATTCCGACGTATCACATAATATCGCAATAATTGCGTCCATTTATTTTGGTCTCAATGAGAAAAAAACACACACATCATACACTGGCTACTCTAGCAAGTATAATTTTTGTAAGTGAACACGCTAATTATAAACCAAAACTTGTTTCAATGTTGAACCTTTGCCATGCCATGGAACGTTTGAACATTTAGACATTTGAATATGCTTGTTGTTTATTTAGTTCTTTTATTTAACTTTTATGTTATTGTTGAGCTGTCTATCAGTTTTCAACACTCTGTCGCAACATATGATCATCTATCCACTTAACTTTTCTACGCCTGTTTGTTCATGGTTTACCATGTGTGTAGAATGGTGCGCCAATGGGCTGTCCAATAGGTCATGGAAAATGTAATCAAAATTTTAAATTAATTTTTTTTTCGCAAAAAAATGCTTAAAGTTCATATAAATGAAATGAAATGTCCATGCTACAGACAGCACCAAAAAACACCGGCGTCACTTACAATTTTATTTATCTCGTTCAATAATTATCGCATTGTAAATCGGTACTACATCTGATTCACCAGATAATTATATTCAATTAGATATTGATATTTTTGAATGTATAAATATTGAATCATTTGTAAATAAATCGAATTTTTAGTTTAATAATACCGAAGAAAAATAAACACATCGATCATCAAGTGATTTGCACCTCAGCGAAATGTATAATAAACAATTTTTTTTTCTCTCCTTCCATCGAATCATTTCTAAAAGTGCGCAAAATCATTTTAAGGTGTATATATTGGACGTCGTTTATCGACATTGTCGTTTTGTTTATGTTCAATTGATAACGCTTCTTGCGTATTTGAACATCAAGTTCAGAAAAATTCAACAGAACCGAATCAAATATGACGATTCAATTCAATCACAAACAACGCGATGAAAGATTTCATTTCATTTTATAAACGAACTGTCGAGGAATTTCACAATCGCACGCTCAAAAAATGCGTTGGAAGAAATTTCTGCGAGTACTTTAAAGGTACTTTGCAATAAATGACATTCAATTTGATGTAATGCGATTAAAGTGAATAAAAACGGACGACCGAAATCTAAATGTATGAAAACGTTGAATGGAATTTTACCCGAGTTGGTTTTAATTCTCGGCTATTCTCAGCTGCTGTTGCTGCTTCATCATCGTTGTGATTTGATTAATGTAAATTGCTTGTGTGCTCGCGTACGCTCTCTGATGCATTGCATATTTCGCAAAGTGATAAAAAGCAGTTTAAGTTCATTATTAGTTTACAAGCCGGCCCATCAATCATTGAATTATATTGTGTTGAAGCGTTCATCGCATAGTTCACACATGCACACACACACACACACACACACACACACACACACACACACACACACACACACACACACACACACGACATGAAGCATTCACGATGCGATTTTCAAATTGAAATTTTGCATGGCAGCATACACATGACTTGTAACGCTAATTTGGTAATTTCTTTTGAAATCGAGAAACTAATAGAGCGATTCATACATCTTTCGGTGATATTTAGGTATGTTCGTTGTCAACCCAGTTGAATCAATTGTGTCGGGTGCTAGAAATTGGCTTATATTTACTTAACCAATTTTTCCGCCTTCTTTCTGGAAGAAGGAAGTTCGATAACAAACAAATGTTATCATTGAACTCCAACGATCCATTCCATTGTCAAAACACTATCCAAATAAAATCGAAACATAATGCCTGTTTCTTTTTATTGTTGTTATTTAAATAATGAATTGCGTCCTTTATTTCAAATTACACATACAATGTTTCACATCATAATTTTTACATAAGAAATTTTGATCTGCGTTCTAATTAGAGATTTGTAATTAAAAAAAAAAAACAGAAATTGTGTGCAATGCTTATGACTTATATAGTATTGTGTTTGTTGCTATTTTGATAGTAATCTTCGAATAGATTGCGGTTGATTTGTGTTAAGTGAGCATAATTTTTTGGCGACGATACAATTTGCTCGGGAGAAAGATCGAGAAAATCGAAATCTCCTGTGTGTTTGGTGATTATGTGCGATTACAAAAAAATGTTGATGGCAATTCATTCTCTCTCTCAAATTTTCCAATTGGCATTCGTTAAGTTGTGCAAATGGAATAATGATTAAGTTCCGTCGTTCGATATAAAAGCAACAGTTAAATTGCGTTGGTTTGGTCCGTTATATATATTATTTAATATGCACAGAGCATTCATTATATTTTAAGACAAGAGCAAGTGAGATGGAGAAAAGCGAGCATGTTGAGTATTCGGCAAAAGGAAGAATCAATCATGCTCCTTTTCTTCAGCGTGGCTTTAACTCGATTCATGTGCATTTGATTTCGATTTTAAGGTTGCCGTGCTATTTTGATTTTGAAATGTTTATTTGGTGATTGTGCACTTTATTCTCTCATTCTCTCTCACTTCTTTTTCCTCTTCTGTTTTGTTATTTTTGATTGTTTTGTACTACTAATGTCACTCGGTGTGTTGTTTAGCGTGCGCAAATGACAACGATTGCCGTAATTGAACAGAACCAAAAAAAAAATGAACGGAATTACTAAAATATACGAATATTATTACGGAATGAATCACATTTTATAAAATACGTAAGACAGTTTAAAAAAAAAGAAATTATAATGAAATCTTATGTCAAAATCTACGACAAAGTCAAAATTAATCTAGTTTTGAAGATGAAAAATTATTTGTTGTGGTTTGTGTGTTATATTGCTGATTGGGCAATTTCATCTTCTAGAAAGTCTTTGTTGCGAATCATTTGATCGCACGTAAAACCTTCACAAAAATATGTGCACAAACTCACAATGGATTCCGTTTTGAATTGGTTTTATTTCGTTTTCATTTCTTTTTTTTAAAATAATAAGATTAAGAACAGGATGAGTGTTTTAATGTGACGAGACTGTTTTAGGCTTTAAGAGCGCTTTAGGCTGTTTTCTTTTCTTCAGATTCTTTTGATTCTTCCGAACTACTTGATGAGCTATCTTCATCGACTTTCTTTTCGCTGCTTGCGCTGCTTGATACATCAGCAGCTGGAACAGCTGGTGCTGCTGATGCTGCTGATGCTGCTGGTGCCACTGTTGTTTCTGGTGCGCTTCTTGCTTCCTGAGCTTGAGGTGGTGCCACTTCTTGTGGTTTGGCTTGAACTTGTTCGGCTGGCACTGGCAAAGCTGATTTTGGTTCTGATTCGACTTGTTGTTGAGCATTTTCAGATACAATTGGTGCTGGAGCCTCTATTTATTGTGCAAACAAAAAGATCGAATTTGTGAAATTAGTTTCCAATTTATCCCTCATTTTTGGTTCAATCACAATTTAAAAATCGGCTTTATTTGATCAAATTTTTGGAATTCACATAAAAATATTAGCATCAATTGTACGAACCTGCATCAATTTTCTTTTCGCTGGCAATAGCGGCTGGAACAACTGGTACAACGGTTGATTCAACAGCTGGTGCTTGTTTGACTTCTGGAGCAACAGCTGGGGTTGGAACGGCTTCGACTGGTGTCGAATTTGGTGCTGGTTGTTCAACTGATTTTACACTTTCAGCTGGTTGTGGTTCAACTTTGTCAACTTTTGGTGTGCTAGTTTCAGGTGCGACTTCTTTAGCTGGTTCTGGTAACGATTTGCCGGTCACTTGTTCGGGTTGTGCAACGGCTGGTTGGGTTTGGGCTGCTTGCTGTGGCTGGGCTACTGGGCTGGGTTCCCCGCTTAGACCGGCTGGTTGTTCTGGCACTGGTGGAAGTGGAGTGGAGGCAATAGCTTGCGGTGCTTCACGTTTCTTTTCTTCGGCTTTCACTGGTGCTGGTTCCTCTTTCTTTGATGGCAAAGCTTGTGGTTCGGGGATTTTTTCATTTTCCAATGATTTTTGTGATGGCACTTCAGTGGCGGCAACGGCTGGAACGGCTGGAACGGCTGGAACGGCTGGAACAGGTGTAGCAGCTTGATCTGATTTAACGGCAGGTGTAACGTTTGGAACAACTGGAGTGGCCGTAGGTGAAACAGCCTCTTGAGGGATTGGGTTCGATGCGCAAATTACGAGCAATGCACTCAACAAGCAAACTTGTAATGATTTCATTCTAAATTTAAAAGAAAAAAAGAAAAAAAAACAACGAATCGCATTTAAGTAAAACCACATGTAATAACAAGTCAGTTAATGCACTAAGTTCTCAGCGAGATAGATGCCAACTAAGATCAACAAATTTAATAAGCATGAGACAATTTCGACATCAAGTCATTCAATCATTTTAAAGTAAATTCAATTCGAAACGTTGCATGATCTTTCTCATGAATGCGACCGTGCGCACTTGTGTTTCTTATATGCTATTTACAGTGCATAGAACACTTTATCGTCGAAAATGATGGGTTCAATTGAATTGAATTCATTCCATTCATGTTGCGTTACAATTCATTTACATCAATCGAATCGTGCAACAACTCGTTTAACTGAATATTTATGCAATGTTTGTGGATTTGAATTCCGCCTCTCTATTTAGTCGCTCTACCTATCATTCTATGAACCGTTTTGTGAACTGTTGTGACGTGCACACAAGATTTTTTTCGCTTATTTAATGTTAATTGCTTTTTCTTGAGAAATGTCGTTGGATTAGCACACGAAACGGAAGTTTAATCAAAATGTTACGACAACGAAATACTGTGCACCATCAAAGTCTGGGCAACAGTCGAAAAATACAAAATACAAAATACATCCATATATGTGTGATGTGGAATTCCATAGGCAGTGAAGAAAAAAATAAAAACAATCATCGTTACCCCCAATCAAATGGTTGTCAACACTCATTTAAAGTACAAGTTCATGCATTCATGCGTCATTCACTTTTGCCTGGTTCAACGTTCAATTGATATCACGCAAATAATCTGGCAATGATTTATTTATGCATTTACCGTGTCAGTTAAGATGTTCAAACATATGTCATTGATTATGCTAATTCATGCTTCTTCCTGCTTCTTCTCGATTCAACCGAAATGATTGTGATATTGATATTGTTCCCAATGCAAATAAATCATTCCACAATGATTTGATGTCTGAGAATACAGAGAAAGTGCTACGCAATTGCATTTGATTCCGGCTCAAGCACACCCAGAATATTCTCAGAATTGAAAGTTAACGTTAATTCTTAATTAATCGAAACCGAGAATAGAATTGTAAAATTTATTCGTGGAAAATGAATGGCAACGGCTTCACATTTTGCAAATGAGTTCATTTTCTAAACGGATTTGATCATAAGCGGCCTCAAATCGAAGTGAACAGATTTGCTGCATGAAAGATTCGTGAGATGAAACACGCACGGAAACGGGTCAACGGTGCAAAAAATCGCAAATCAGAAGCAAATGCGAATAAAATTAAAAAGTGTAAAATAAAACGGGAATCGACACGAATCAAACACGAAATCCAAAAAACAATCTATCGAAAAATGTATGTGCATTTAGCCATTTTAGCCTTCGCATGCTAAGCGAAGAAACACATTTTTACTATAACTTATCATTGCATGTCCAACGAGCAAAAATCAAACAATGCGTTGGAAAAAAACCGACACACTGTTGTTTTGTTTTCGTAGCGTCAAAATAAATTACACATAAAAATAAGCGAATGTGCTAAAAATCACAGCCAACACTGAGATTCACAGTGTTTGTGATATTTTTTTGTTTTTCCGTTTTCACGATCACGTAATCGGCCATCTTCTTACGTATTCATATGTATTCAGACACACTTACCGCAGGCCACAAGAGTTATACGCATAAATTTATTGCGACAAAACAAATCGATTTAAAAATTTATTTGTAAACGTAGACACCCGTAATTCAATACCGATCGAAATGGTGGGCAATTAAAATAAAATTGATCGCATAAAATTCGTGGCGGGTGCCATTTGTCATCGGTGAGATTGCCAGACAACACAGCACATCGATATGCACATAAATGCATAACGTCTGTACACAAGCAATCAATAATTCAACGGTTTGGCGCTCATGAGAAAAATATGTCATTTTAATGTACACATTTTATTGCGATGAAGTGTATTGACAAAGAACTTTTTTGCCGCATGGAAAATGCAATTCGTTGACTCCGACCAATCTTCTCCGTCTCTCCAGAGGCTATCTTTGATTTCATAATCGTGCCTTTTTTTCTTTTATTAAATAATCGAATCAAGAAATATTCACATTTAATATTAACGCAATCGAATCACATAAATATTGATTGGTTCGCGTGAAATAGGATTTATTTGGGATTCAATTACACTGTTTGTTATGCGTTAATTGTGTTTTTTGTTATGTATTAATTGAGTCTTTGGTATGCTTTTGCTTCGTGTTTCCATGGAATGTTATGGAATGCTACACAATTCTCTGGTCTTTCATTAATCCTCCAGAATTTTACAAAAAGAAAATAGAAATTTCCTGTTTTATTTTTGCTCATTAAAATTAATTCTGGTTTGGAGCTAATTTACTTGTTATTTCGACAAGAAATGTGACTAATTTTCACATTTTATTGTTAAAAATCAACGAATTTGTTTAAGAATGACCCTTCGTAAGCAGTTCGTTTAGACGACCGCAGGTGTGAAACGATGACTAAACAGGAAGCTTGCGAATGAGTTAATAACTACTTTTTTTTGCAATTGAAGAATAAATTCAAGGCTTCATTTAGCTGTGGGAATTCAGAGCAATTTTGTCGAAAATAAGCCACCTCAATGAATAGAAGTGCGATTTTGTGATTTATGGCTGTGATAATGAAGTAATTAAATTCGTTGCAGAAAATTATACTCTTTTGTTTTCAGTAAGTTTCAGTACATTTTTGATCGATTATCATTGGCATTGTTGGAATATTTTTTTTTTTTTATCAAAGCTGACCTTTTGCAAATGAAAACATTATAATGTAATTAGGCATCTGAAAATGCATTTGATCAATAGTATTATATGTAATAACTGTTGCTGAGGTTGACGGGATTCCATTTTTATTAATCACAATGTAAAGTCCACACCGAAATTCTTTTCGAATTGTTGATAAATGATTGAGAAGAGTAAATTGAAGTTTTATTGCATGAAAAAATGCGACGCATATGTCACGGGTAAATGAAGAACGTTTCGTTGAATGAGCTTGATATCGATTAGCGGAAAAACACAGTTTTTTTTGCGTATTTTCGGTTACACATGTCTCCCGTTCGACAATCGAATTAAAGGAATTTGTCCGTTACCTAGCAATCAGTTGGTAGCCAGAAAATAAAACAAGCGAAATTCGATAAAATATGTTGTCACTCACCTGAAATAGTTTTCTTGTTTGTCCTTTTTTTTGTCAACCGAATAAAAAATCTGACTCTCTTTTTGAGACGTTAAAAATGCGAATCACCACAATTAATCACGATTGCACAAAAACAATTTTCAAATTGTTCAAAAACTCAAACGGTTTTGAAATATTCTAACTTTGGAGGAATTGTCTGTCGAAAAGATGACTTCGAGTGCTGTGTCCGTTGTCAAAACAGTATTTGAAATGATTGAGAGTGAGACGTCTGCTTTTATATCAGCGAACAAATGTTTCGGGTAAAACTTGTAAACGACAACGCTTGTGTGTATGGGTTACGGCTTTTGTTGCTATTGTGTGTGCTTACAGTTTGGCTTTACCAACATATGTTTAATATCGTGTTGTGTGTGTGTTTGATTCTCGACTCTCGTTGGAATAGAGTGGGGGTAAAAACGGTGATTACAAAGCACAAACAGCTTACGAATCCTATTTGAGATCATTACTTTTGATCTTCTTCTTCCATCATTTTCTTGCCGCAAGAGTCTTGCGTCAATTTTCTCATTTTATTATTTTTATTCTCGCTATCTCTATCTTAATCTAGAAGCGTTTTGGCCGGCTTAAAATGCAATACATGACCGTTTCGTTACTTTTTTCTTTGAAATTAGACGAATTTTTGCCAATTGAATATGATCAAAGAAAAAAAAAACAAATTCGATTCGTTTTGAAGTTCGGAGTCTCAATAAAACGGCACCACATCGAATTGTGCCATTTGTTCCACAACTACCGTTACCGACAACTGACAAATCGTTTGCTCCGAAGCGTTAAACGCAAAGAAGGAAAACATTGAGTTTCTATTCAAATAAAATGCTGACAATGAGTTAAATATGATGTGTTTAGATTAGATCTATAAATAAAATGTGCTTAATTGCAGCTCGCGACACTTAAACGGAATGATCCAAACCGAACGATTATTCAAGTGATTAATTTTTGCTGCTTGTGAAAACATAAATTATTAAATAATGATTAATTGAGAGAGAGAGAGAGAGAGAAAGAGAGAGAGAGAGAGAGAGAGAGAGAGAGAGATAGAGAGAGAAACAACAATAAACGAATAATTCTATCTGATCAAATCGTCTTTCTCACTTTTCAAGAGAAAATTGCATTCGTTTATTTAAAAAAAAAAAAAAATGCACATGAGAAAACGTGTCACACACATGAAATCAAGTCATATTTAGCTAAGCGAATATGATTTACTATCAAAACGATTGTCTCTTTCTCGTTCTCACCGTTACCACAAATGGTTTTGTGCTCGTCACTCAAACGCACCGAGGGTTGCGGTCTGCATTTACATCGGCCTGCTAAATAAACATAACATGCATGCAGACAACAAAACAACAACTGACATTAACAATCAGTCGGATTGAATCTGATTGAATTTGAGTTTATGATAAATTGTCTCTCGCCCATCGGCTCTTATGCAATTGTCTAAATGCAATTGTTAACCGTGCGACAGACAAAATGGACACGAAACAAATGTTTACACACACTCGACACTCGACGCACACACACAACGATAACACCAACATAATTTCAAGTCCGCGTGCGATAAAGAAACAAAAAAGATGACGATGAAAAATGTGCCGTCAAAAACAAAAACAAAAAATCTCAGCCAACAATTTACATAGGCTGGATATTTATCGCAAATGTGTCCGATATTTTGTTGAAGTAAATGTGTCCAGTCTACACGCGAACACAACCTCTTTTCGTTAACATTAATATGTCAATTAAATTATTACGGGTCGAGAATTAAGCGATGTAAAATCGACATTGATGATTACATTGCCAATTAATCAGTTAAATAGTTTCATATCCATCTCTGATTCGGTGATCACTCGATCACAAGCTTCATGGTTAAATGTGCAAGTACATTTGAGCAAATGAGATTTGTATGCGAATTGATCGAATACTGATTTTCGTTTCCAATCGCGCATCCGTTTCGATCGGTGGTAATGATGTGCACAGTAGACGCAAACACTTAACTTGACATCCACAATGCTATTCACGAGATCATCGTAGACGCGCAATTTCAACCAACAATTATAATAATCATGAGCTGGCGCTTTCAGAAGAATCTGGTTTGTAGTCGCATTGTAATTACACACTTTTTTTCGTATGTTTTTAGTGCACCGGATGTTCTGTGTGTCTTAGAAGTCATGTAAAAAAAATATATGAAAAACGTCTCCATGTATTTCATTTGTTGCAAGTGAATTTAAGAAACTATCGGCAGCTTAATTTCACACCGTTATCAATGCTTTAATGGATTTTTTTTTTTAAATAAAAATATAACGAAATTTCTCCGTCGTAAATAACCTGCTCATATTTTTCCTGGAAACTTGAAGTAGATTAACAAATGTCATTGTTTGTTTATTTATTTAGTGAACTATTAAAAAATGACTCAAACTGTGTTGTTTGGAACACAACTCCATGGAAGTTTTAAAATAGATTTTATCATTAAGTTGTAAGTCGTATGCAAATATAGTGCACATGAGCAATACAATCTAATCCTTCTAAGGCTGTTTAGGCGGAAAAAAACGAATAAGAATTGTCCAGAATGGTTGTTCACAGTCAATTTAATTGAAAAACACAACTTCTCACAAAATTAAAAATCTTTTCTCTTCACTCTTCTATTTCATGTAATCATTGATAATCAATCGCTGATATCTTTGTGACTGTAGTCTCATTATTTTATTCTTTCTGCATTGAAATCTAGCGCGGCATATAACGTCTGTTTTGTAGACGGTCTATAACTTCTACCAGAGCATTTTACACTCAAGAATTTATACAAAATTCCAAACAAAAAACGAGAAAGAATATTTATTAGACTGTTGCATTGAATCGCAATGAGTAGGAAAAATGCGTATGTTCAATTAAATTGAGCATAATAAATTAACATAAAACTGTATAAATGCGTTGAAAACTAGCATAAAGAGAGGAAAAAAGGTAGTAAAATGTGAGCAAATATTGTGATCACAATTAAAATTGATAATAGTCACTGAGCCTTATAGTAGCTTATAAGGTATGAGTTTTGCGGCGAGGATATGATTGCATCAGTCGGTGTTCACAAAATGCTCAATGTTGCACTTGCGATGTAGCAGACATATCGCAAAAGGAACAAAACAATAAAAAAGGGTGCATCGATGCATTGAATTTATGCTGGTTTCGTTTTCAAGTTTCATTCGTCTGTGCACTTGTGCGACATAACAATCGCAATATTTGGTCGCATATTCAAAACGTATGGCAAGAGGTCCATCATAGACAGTCTACAGTTGTGGAGAAAACAATACGAAAAGCATGTAATATGTATGCAAAGACAAAGAAATCTTAACAAAGCAAAAAATTCTTGGGGAATCACCAGAGATTATATCTGTGGTTAAAAACATTATACTTTTTTTTAAAGGAAAAACATCAAATCTTTTGCTAACAACACATCAGAATAGCATACGAATGATTATATCGTTGTCTATAGACAATTCTGCCGTAAAAAAACTTTTTATTTTACTTCTTGCAATACACTCGTTTGTGTTTCGACTTCTCATGTCATTTACTACGCACAACCAAGAGGATTAGGTTTTGGGAAATTTTCCTAAATTTAAACACTCCGAATGTTTTTAACGCTTCTCTATCTTAGGTAAAATTCCTTTTGCCCACCAATACATTTGGTTTTTGCTCATACTTGCTGTAGTATTTACGTGATTATGCACGGAATTTCTCCAATACACGTTTGTGATGTTACTTATAAATTGGCTACCGCTCCTCCCGTGCATTGTGTGTGTGTGTGTGCGTAGCATTTATATCCACATAAATATCTATATTCAGAATATAATCAATTCCACTTATAAAATATTTTGTGCATTGTTGCGTTTTCCATTGTTCCTATCCATCGGTGTCTATTTGGTTTTTGTCGTAATGCAATCGAAGAGAGAAACGATGGCAGCACAAAAAAAAGAAGAGCGAAAGAAAAAAAATGGCAATTGATTACACAGTAGGTAAGTGCCTAGTTCGCAGACAATGAGGGGATTCGCAGTTGTTTTCCAAATGAACGTTTGGATTGTATTGCATTGGAAATGCTATTTATAATGTGCATAGTTAATCGAGAGAAAAAAAACTATGCGCACATTTGCACATGAGCACATATGCTTGGCAAAAGGATGAAAATGTACTCGCGATGCATTGTGTCGCTTCTGTTTCAGCATTTGTTGAGGTTCGCTCTTCCAATGTTTGTTCTATTTATAGATCTCATCGTTGCCAATTCACATGCTACTGCTTTTTACCACTTGTTGTCTTTGTATGTGTGTGTGTGTTTCAGTTTTCAAGAGCTTCGGCTTCTTTGGCTGCTTTCGCTCTTCATCTATCTAGCTATTGCCGTAGCCATCAAGAATGTTTCATGCAATGCAAAAAGAATATTTTTACAAGAAAAAAGTGCACTATTTAGTTGGACGCTGTTGTGCATCGGCGGTGCAGCACCGCAGGCCAAATGGATGTCGTCAAACAGTAGTAAATAGTGTAAACAATGTGAAAAAAAAGAGAAAAGGAAAAGGAAAACAAAATTAATGTTGATAACAAGCCACAGAGATGCGAATAAACAGGTAGTTAATCAAGCGAGAAGAACAAATGCAACACGACAAAAAGATAAAATAATCACACAGATCGTAGATAGCTGTTGTAATATGTGGTGTTGCATTGCATTGTACCGGCACCGCACTGGGCTGTCTATTTGGTTAGCGATAGTGCAAATTTAACCGCATCGAGTAGAAAATAAACATTTTTAATTGCGATGCGCGAAGTGCATTAACTTGTTCTCGATCGCCTTCTTTTATGCACATTTTGTTTTTAATTTGTTTCCATTTTCTTCCTGCCCGTTTATGTCGGGATGCACGTGAATCGAACATCGTATAAATAATGTTTGAATGATTTATGTTATGACGCATTGTACAAAAATAGAAAAAAAGAAGAGATGAGCATAAAATATATATGTAAAAATAATCATGTTGGCGGCTGACGAGAGTCAGCCATTTACCATTCCGTTTACCATTTCATTTACCATTCCAGTGATCATCTTCATTTTATTCCTTTCGCTCTTTTATGGCATGATAAATGCAACTGAGCTTCTGAACTAGACTGTAGCTCAAGGCTCAAACTACTTCTTTCAATTCAAATTTGTACACAAACAATGCTCGAATGGTTGTTTAAAATAACTTATTTATTCAAAGACTTTATTAAAAAAACAAAAACATTCACTTTTTTTTGAAACATTAAATTTATGTTATATTCCAATGCAATGGCTATTTTTGTTTCTCTAGTTCTCGTCATCATTTTCATCACTGGACAAGTCATGGGACATTTGAATCATGCTTTGCTTACGACTACCGCCCAACTTTCCTTCGTCTTCAACTTGAACCGAGTCACTCGATTGGATGCGTGTTGTATCGTCATCGATATCAATGATAGCACATCCAACTAATGACACTCGCTTCCTCGTTACATCCAAATGGTGCTCTTTGTGTGCATCCAACATACTTTTTCGTCGGCCTTTGTATGTGGCCGTAAATTTCAGTATATTCTTTGTGGAATTTCTTGGTGTAATACCAACTTTACCCTTTTGATAGAGACCTTCGTTCAATGGAACCATCTCATCGACTAATTCAGCCGATTCCTCACAGGAAACATCTTCAACTTCTTTTACTGTTGTTAAAATTTGCAACAATTCTTCCAGCAATTGTTGACGCTGTACTTCAAATGGTACAGTTCCATCGTTGCATAGTGCAGCTCCAAGTTTCTTTTTCAATTGTCCCAAAATACCATACAAACGAACAATTTCATGTCGATGCTTGGCATCATTTTCAAGATGCATGTGACAATCTTTTTGCTTTTCATTGAGAGTCACTTGAATTAATTCCAATTTCAATCTTAATTCGTTGAGCTCTTTTCTCGAAACGGTTTCTCGTACTTCGGCCATTTTACGTAATTTTCCCGATTCATCGGCACTTTTCACTTCAGCCTTAATTTGTTCACATTCTTTTGTTAAACGTGCGATAATTTTCACATATTTTTCACCGGCTTCCACCAAATGAGCATTCTCTTCAAGCACCGTGTCACCCTCGCGACGTTGATCTCTGTATTGACGCTTCAATTGTTTGTTCTCATTTGTAACACGTTCAACTGTATGCAAAAGCTGATCAATTTCATTATTCAGTGCAATGTTCTCACGCGTCATTCGCTGCACATGAGCTGCCGTACGAATTTGATTTGCTTGAGTGAATTCGTTGGACAGTTCTAGTAAACGGCCTTCAAGTTGATTTTTCAACAACACTTTTTCAGCAATTTGCTTGTGCTCCAATGCGTAAAGCGTGTCTTTGTGTCGTTGCTCTTGCTCCTTCAGGTTTCTATCTTGTTCATCGAATTTTGCCATCAAATCGTCATGCTGAAGACGAAATTCTTCTAAATAGTTTAATTTACCAGCCAACAATTTGATTTCGGACGATAATTGCTCTTGCATTGTTTTGTATTTAGTTTCCCAATCTTTGATGATATTTTGGAATTTTTCTGTTTCTTCAGCTCGTACTTTTGCCAATTCGGACAGTTTCTCTTCCAAATCCTTGATTTCACTGCTCTGTGTGCAGACGCTACGTCTCAAAAATGCAATAATATCAGCTCGATCCTCATCGAGCTGCAGCATTTGCGTTTCAAGCTCCACATTTCTCTCTTCCAATTCAGCATTTCGCTTTCGTAAATTTGATAGCTTTGCGTTGAGATCGTTGATGGTTAATTCAAAAAATGTTTTGTCCACTGCACTCAACTGCTCTTTGTTTTCCTTTTGGTTTTTTTTATCGGCTTTTTTATCTTTCTTTGGCATTTTGACACTCGTCAAAATTTACTGTGTCTATTGAAATCACGCTTGATTCAAGCGTCTTGAAGTGTCTTTTTGTCGATGACTGAATAATTCATACGCTTGTCTGCCTGCTGCTTTCAATATAAATTTCAATCGTCATGGTGACCAAAACGTCGTTTACAAATTATCGATCAAATAACCCTGACACAATTTTCATCATACAAATTCCTTAGAATCATTGAACATCATGAACCGAGGGAATTCTTCAAAATAAAAACACATATACATTTTGATGCATTGTGACTATTCGCTAATATATCTATTTTTTGCGAAGATAAAAAAACACGTGCAGAAAAATGGGCAAAACCGGAATAAATTTAACTTGAACTTGTTTGAATTGAAAGAGAGGAAAAAAACAACAACTTTAATTATCAAATGCTGACCGCCTTGACTCGATCCGATTTTTAGGACGTTTACACTGATAATTTGCATTTATGTTTCTCCTGTCCGAATGCATTTATGACTTATGATTTTAATTTAACCTCTACCGAGGTATTCACACATCGTATACCGAGGATTGTATATGTAATCATCATGTTTATTTATTATTAAATTGGCATGAGCTAATTGAGAAACTGACTAAAATTCATCAAATAGATAACAATTTGTCGGCGATGCGAATGAAAATGGTGTTTACAAAATGTTTATTACTTTGTCGTGATGAAATTACTGGATTTCAATGATTCGCTTTGACTTTTTTTTCTCCATTTCCTTCTAATTGTCCGCTTGCAAATTCCACTTCATAGATTGTTTTGTGCGCGATAAATGATTTGTTGTTGTACATTTAATTTTTTTTTTTTGATAAATTAGAAAGAAAAAAAAATGTATATAGAATGTAGAGACGATGATGTAGAAAAGAATCGAACGGTGTTTTAGTCAAGCCACGCCAAACGATAGTGATGAAGTGGATAGAAGAAATTCTTGTCAAGATATGCATAAAAAAAATACCAAGTAGAAATCAGATCAACAACCTCATTGGCAATTAACATTCCTGTTTCACTTGACTCTTTTTAATCATCGATGGACAGTGCGAACAGTAGCCAAGTCCAACAGCACACTGGTGTGACAGGCAGCAGCACCAACGATTACATAAAAATGATAACAAAAGCAAATCAACGATCGCCTTTATCGTGTTGCTATTTTTATCTTCTCTCGCATATTTATCTTTGCTCTTCAAATTCGTTCCGAGTACGAAACGGCTTCACCATTTTTATGCATCACAAATATCTGCAATTCATTCACAACACGATTTGAACGCTTTTTCATTTCATGTCTTCTCGCCATTTCTAGATTTAAAGACAAAAATCAAGAAAGAAAAAGAGAAAGACAAAAAAAAGAGAATAAAATGAGCATCAGAAATGGCAATATATAATTTATGGTTTTTTTTTTGTCTGACGCCGAACGAGTTTAGCAACTCTTCAAATCGTTGCATAATTGGCTTATTAAAGTCTTCCACCCGATTTGTGGAACATTATCGCTGATTCTAAATCAGGAGCTAAACATCGGCGCTCGACGATTTAATGAGGATTATAGAAGTTAACGGTTATTTTCTGCTAATCTCGTATGTTCATTTTTGCTATTTTCATCGCACGATTATGTTTTGATGTCTAATAACTTGCACACACACACACACACACACATTTATCCACTCACTGCAAGCGGCTATAAAACCAAAAGGTGCGTGCGACTTTTTATTCAATTATTGAAACAAAAGGTGAAACAGCCGTTTCTTGTTGTGCGTTTTGTTCTTTTGATGTGTGTGTGTGTGTGTCTATTTATAACGCAGATCTGGTGATGCTTTTGTTATTTGCACTTGGCAATTTACAAATTTACGGTGTTGCATTTGATTCGCATTTAATAGCAACTGAATTGATGGGTCAAAATTTAAATATCACAACCATATACGAATTTAAATAATAGTAATTTGGTTGAATGTTTATTAGGGGAAGAGATTGCACATAAAACGAAACATATTTGGGCATTTGATTCGCAGCCACGCGGCAAATATTTAATTAACTTAAAACATTTGTTTAGCTTCATTTTTATTGCATGCACACAAAATGTACACGCATAACCTCCATTCGGAACAAATGTTTACTACGATTCATCGACAAACACATCGTGAAGATCCGTTACATCCCAATCAAATTGGTTTTCAAGAGCAATTAGAATGCATACAACAGACTTTTTGAACATGATAACGTACATAATTTTAATTGGGTTTACTATTCAGTGTTCATACTAATTAGAAACGTTTTGATGAACACAATTCAAATGAATTTATGCCGCATTCAAATTCGTACAACATTGTTTTCAATTTGCTTCAATCGTTAGATTTGAATCTCAAATTAATCAAGTTGGGTGTTTCGGGGTCATAATTTTATTTATAGGTTTTCAATCATCTGTCTCTATTGCACCAATGTCTGAAACAACACAAAGGGAAGGAACAATCACGAAGTTACAGTTAGAAAATTCATATTTTTATTCATTTTTTAAAATTCGGAACGAAAATGTTTAAATTTAAATCTAAATGAAAATTTATGAATGCGATCTTTTTTTAAAAATTTATCTTTGAAGTTGAGAACACAATTTCAAAAATTGATATTCCAAATTAAAACAGTGAAACTGAAACGAACGCTATTCCTTTCATTATAAACTTTATACTATTTCGCCAAAAAGATCTCTTTGCAAACGTCGCGAATGTCAAGGTCACAAACATTTGGCACTGTTGCCCGCTTTTCGAGCGCATTCAAATGGTTTGGTGTCTTATACAATCGGCACTTGGTTTTGTCCACACAGTCACAAAATTCGCTAGAATGGTCACCGCTTCCGTTCTCTTCCTCCGTTGGCATATTTTCAAATGTCTGATCTTTGTGATGATTACAATACGTTTCGAAGAGCCAACTGTTGAAATTGTTGGTTTCATTGGGTGGCACAGGCTCAACTTTATTTTCACATCGTTTGCCGGTAGATTTGTTAACGTATTGACATCGCACGATGACATGTTTGTCACGCAATGTGTGTATGCTGTTGACATCATCTTGCATCGACATATTCCACGGTGGATAGATGAGAAACGTAAAAACGGTTAGTGCACATAGAACTAAAATCGGTAGGAACAGCGCAAAATATTTGTCCGGCAAATAGGTCAAGCCGAGGACGTCCTGAAGAATGTAATCTGGTAGCAAGGCCCAACAGACATACAAAACGAACAGTGTTTTGAAAAATAAAAACCATGCGAAACCATAAACGGCTCGATTTGGAGTCGGTGCTGGTGTTGGCTCGGCCATTGTTTTGGTATTTTTGCTTTGCTCTAAAACTATGTTTACTTGTGAATTCTTAATAAAAAAACAGATGATGAGGTATGTGCTATTCGTAGTCGTAGATAGCAGCCGGTGGTCCAAATTGTTGCATTGTCTCAGTGCACAAAATTATCGATTCAAGGAATGCATTTACACCAACTCGAATGTGCTTCGCTTGTTCAGCTGAAAAAGATCTAAGAAAGAAAGCATTCAGTTGATATTCGAAATGTTTGATTAAAACATCCAGTTTAAGCTGGAATCAATTTAGTTCACATACGCAATTAAATTTTTCGATTCTAATTGAAGTTGTTTGGTTACGGCACTACGGCTTGGCTCAGGATCAATCCTCAAAACGTCGTAAGCAATTTGAGCGTGTCTTTCCGTTGGGAATGGGATTTTTACATCACTAAAATGGGATTAGAAAATATTTTGTCAAAGTTTATATTCAAAGTTGATAAATTCTAAAACTAAAGCGGCTACGTCAGTGATAATAAATCAAAATTTGTTACACTTACACGCTGTAGCCTGTTTGTTTGCCATTCGATTCCATATTCAAGTTGACCAATTGCTTCAATTAGGTTGTTAACAGTAGTCAAATGCATACAAATTCGATTTTTTTTTCAAATGCCGAGTCCAGTATTTTACGATACGTTCCAGAAATTATTCGGCACGATGAAATCTAAATCATTGTTTTGCTTTTGAATCATACTTGACAATGACAGCGGAATTGTCAAATGAGCCAAACATGTGGCTTAATGCTTCTGATATCTGAAAAATAGATGGCGCCAAATGTCATCTTGAATTGTGGTTAGGAACAAGACTTTGCGGTGTTATTACACAATTATTTGTTTCTATTGAATCATTCTCTAAAATAATGTTGGATTGACTTAACTACTCATCAAATGAGATTCCAATGGAAAAGAAATTAATTTACATTGATGTGTACTGAAAAGACCAAACAAATCCATGTCACATTATACTTTTATTTCAAGTACATACATTTCACATTTATTAACATAAATTCTAAGTTTTGGGCTTATTTTTGCATTATAAAATGCAATGAACAGATGAACACTGAACTTATAAATGCTCATTCAAATTGAATGCGATTCGTTTATTCGCTGCTCTTCTGCAATAGCTGTGCAAATCGATTAGTAACCAGCAGAGATGTGTCAATGAATCGGTCCACGCAATTTGCTAAGCATGTTTCGGTTTTACTGTCGAGCTTGCTTCCAGGTGTATCAATGCATCGATCCCAGCATATTTCGTTGAATTCATGAATCTAGAAATTGAATGAATTCGTGAATTTAGAAAATGAAAACAGTCAAGGCAAATTTCACACAGATAAGACCAATCAAATTGAATGGTTGAAATGAATTTTTTAACACCACTACTTACTTGTGCATTGACTTGGGCCTTTTGTTTTTCGGCCATCAAGAAATCTTGTAGTTCTGCATCACCGCTGGACGATGGAGTCGAACTATAATCGCTCATTTTTAGTATAATTTAAAGATTTGTCCTATTGAAACTAAGAGAAGAGAGTCGTGCTACCCGGAACGGTGTGTATTTTCTATATTAACCGTGTGACAATTGATAAAAACATGCCTGTCAATTCGATCGTCGCAATTCTGTCAAATGAAGGGAACTGATCCCTATTGACAAAAAATTCAACTTTTGATAACATACGCTGAATTTGAAGAATTTTCGTTATAATTTTTTTTTTGTTACGTTTAATATGTGTATTCTTTTTGTTTACTTTCAGTTACCAGAAGTCATCGAATCAACAATGTCATCAAGCACATCCATTCCAATGTCAATGCATGATTGCACTGATAACAGCCGCGCAAATAATGAGCTACGTGATTGTGATTTGAAAATGCCATTGTCGCCCACTTTGTCAAATTTCAAATCAAAATGCGATGACCATAAAACATCAAATGGATCAGTTCGTTTGCCCGTTGAATATTCAACATTGCCAACGGATGGTCAAGATTTGTTGCTTCGTTTGTTGGAATTCAGCCCAAAGAATCGCATTCGTTCAATATTTTCATTACAACGTATTGCATTTTTCATGGGTTTCAATTTCGATGATGCTCGAAAAAAGAAGGTATTACAATATCCAGACGGATTTTCACATGAATTTTTCTTTTATGATCTCTATTAAAATGTTTTTGTTTTTTTGTTTTCTGGTGCAACAGATAAACCCACTCGATCTGATGGATTCCACGGAAATCTACTGAATGTGCCACACAACTTCCATTTTGCTATAGAAATAACATTTAATCCGTCCACACATTTATATATCGCTTTGCATTTACTATCATAAATAAAAAAGAAAAAGTAATTGTAATGAAGCAAAACTAACCAGCAACAATAACAACAAATACTTGTTCATTAAATTTTTTGTTATTTGTGTATGTTTCATTATTCTGTTCCGTTTAATGTTGCCGGAGGGTATACTAAAGATGGGTCACCGAACACAGCCATACACTGTTCGTGCAAAAGAGTTTATTTTCATTCATATCCGCGTAGTTTCAATTTTTAATGACCGTGATATGAAGCCAAACAGTGTCCTAATTGTTCGCAGTAAGCATTCTATTTTGAAACATTAAAACCCTCTCGCTCCCCCTTTCACATGTTCCGCTTCACTTGAATATATGGATATCGTTTAATCGACGAGCAATAGCAGTAGGTAAAGATAGTGTGCAATTTCTCCATGTGAAGAAATTACGAGAAATTGGATTTTACAAAGTGAAGCGATTGAAAATCGATTTCAACAAATAAACAAAATTGAAATGTAATTAGGAGCCTATATTTAGATGCACACTGCGATGACAAGGCTCACTTTGTAGGGTTTTTTGTAGATGTGAACACAGAACAAAAAGAGATGGAAATATACATCTGTATCTATCCGTCCCTCTCCAACATTCTCTGCCAGAAAAAAAACCCTTTAAAGTGAGCCTTGTCATCGCACTGTGTTTAGATGCAAATATAAAAGCACACATGAAAATGAAAACATTGACTGAATCAATGATTCAATGATTCTTCATTTGCACATATTTCTTATTGCTGCCGCTTCTGCCACCGCCGCCGCCACCGCACTGTAATTTATTCACATCGGAAGGTGTTTAAAATTCATCACACTATTTCAAATCAAGTGAAGAATGAAAATAAAACGAAGAAGAAAATGTTTCATTTCTAAATTTATCAAATTGCAACTGCGATGTATACGGCATTTCATTCGACGTAGTTTGATAGGTGAATGAATAATTATGAAACTAAATGATGGAATGAGAATTCAAATGCAAGCAATTCCGAAAGTTTTCTTTGCAAACAATTAGGCATATTAAGTCAACAACGTTAAACCGTTTGGCATGAATAGTGTTCATCAAATACACTTGAAACATTGTGCACTGACATGAAAATATGAGAGACAGGCTAGTTGCTCAGTTTACTTATCGGTTCAATCGTTCAAGCGTATTATATTGAAGGCGGATTCATTTGATTTGCCATCGTTGCTCGTCGTGTTGTTACCGTACAAATATATACACCATTTAACGGGTCGTAGGCTGTTTAAATATTTACAAGTGGATCGTTCAATAAAACGCACCATGAAATAGTGTGGAAATAAATACATTGGTCATGCCACGATCTCATTTCATTATGAGACACAATGTATTTTCGGGACGTTAAATGACGAATGCGATTGTTGTTAATCGCCGTAAGTATCATTCGATGTAATATGTTAGCGAGCTCATTTGCTGGAGTTGTGTGACGGTGGTTGTAATCAAAACATATAAATATATTCCGTCATCAAAATGTGCAAGAGAGGTGGAATGATAGTTTATGTGACGATAAACCAGAGTATACTGTGTATGGCGCGCAAATATGTTTGAAACATGTGTGGGCTTTTGATATTACGTACGAACATCGCGTACATCGTACACCTTCTGAACGTTAGATCCGTTTGCATGGACGTCATTGACTTATTGCAATTCCTTTTTGCGTTCACATTAGATAGATAGAAGGGAATTGAATTCGATACAATGAATATACCAAGCAGAGGCCCGGTATGATCCAGTCTCAACCGAATGAAGTGAAACTCCACTGAAAATAGATTTCTGAATAATGTAAACAAACGGTAGAAAATACGGCGGAAAAAAATTCCACTTTGCTATATAAAAAATGAATAGTGTGAATGGTTAAAACCGCTAGATTTTCTAACAAATAAAACGAAGCAACAACAACAACAACTACAAAAATAGTATATAAAGTTGTCCTATTTTTTCTTTAGAAAAAGGGAATGTACACAAAAGTAAGTGCAGTAACAATTGAGTGCATGAGCCGGAGATTCAAGTAAACCACTTTCCTTCTGTCAACATCATTTTAAGTATTTGTTCTCCGATTTATTCGCTTTTGATTTGCTTGTTTTTAATGATTTTCAAAGGTACACTGAAACACATACTATCGAATGCATGAGACCGACGTTGTGTACACTAAAAACATACAACAACAAAAAAACAACTTCGATGCCAAAATATCGTTGAAATTAGAGTTAAGAGTTGAAAATCCTGTTTTTATTCATTTCGATGGTTGGTACCTGTCGACCAGAACAATTTTTTGATAGATTTAGCCCATTTCGACTTATCGGTATGTGAACACCATTTGGAATATGTGAAAATAATCCATGTAAGTAAACAACAAAGTGCCGTAATTGAATGGCATTGGGAAAATGGATTCACGTCATGTGCGTTTTATTATCGCACATTTCGAATTGAGGTGTACAAAATATCAATCGATTTGCGACTTCTTACCATGGGAATAAAAAAACAAAAATACAGAAACAACCGAGAAGACGAAACCCACATACGCGGGTGGAAGAGTGAGAGAGAGAGAGAGAGAAACACCAGCAACAACAACAAATAGTTATCCCGATATTGGCACGTATTCAGCATCAAACAGCATCAAACAGCATCCAGTATTGGCATTTGATGTGCGTCGTCTATTGTTTCGCAGCTGATGTGAATGCGAACATTCTTTTCATAACACCATATCAAAAGTCGATGGTTGACATAGCGCACGCGACAGAATCCAAAAACACATATCATGCTTTCAAAAGATTCTACCATTCTGTATATCAACCGCTACGAATTGAATATCATCCGTTGGATGGAATGTTCGTTGTTTTCATGCTTCGCTCTCTCTCTCTCTCTCTCTCTCTCTCTCTCTCTCTCTCTCTCTCTCTCTCTCTCTCTCTCTCTCTCTCTCTCTCTCTCTCTCTCTCTCCCTTTCTATCTCCCTGTGTGTGTTTCAAATATTTGATTGTATTGTTTACATGCAAAAGAGATTCATGCTTATCTACAGTTTATGTTTGTGTGCGTTGCACACACAAGCACACACACTTTGTGTGTGTGTGTGTGAAATAAAGCGCGTCCAATTCCATTGGCAGTACAAATACAACGGGAAATCGTTCGCATGCGCAGTTATTTGTTTAATGATAAATTTCTGTTAAATGGCATCAAGAAAACCTATGAAATATGAGACAATGACACGAACATTCTTCAATAGCATTCATTCAGTAAATGCCAAGCATACACACACACACACACTCATGCGAACTCAAACGCACACATGCATCCCACCCAAATGCAAAGTACCAAATGGAAAATTGGAAGAAAAAGCATTTTTCTTTCTATCAGCTAAATACCTGCTGGTCACGAGAGGATGCATTGAAATTCGATTTGAAATGCAACCGGTTGCATTTGGATGAAATCAATTGGAATGAATGTGAAAAAAAAAATCTGTTGAGAATTTCAACCAGAAGGTCAGTCGAATGGTTTGAAGTCAATTGGCGTTTCATCGATAGATGATTGCATTTTATGAGAAATTTTTGAATGACATTTGAGATTAATGTTTTCCTTACAAATTGATCCGATTTTTGTTTTGTTTTAATGTTGAAACGGAGAAATCGTCTATTTGATTGATGCTCTACTGTAGCCCTTTCGTTTCTATTGCAAATGCTGATTCAACCAAATCGCAAAGCTTTTGTGGGCAACAACTTAAGCTGGCTTCACTTGATGACTAGCAATGAGATATTCCACATGCTTTCCAATGAAAGCGCGATATACATCATTTTGCCCACTGAAAAAAGCATTGGAATTATAGCCGATTGAGATTTACGAACACACATTTAACGCATCAAATTTACATAGGAATTTTGAAATATCAACCATCATACACGTTATACTCTCAATAAAAAATCGTTTCGCATGTTATGAAAAAAAGGCGAATACTTGAATCGCATCCAGTGTACATGAGTACATGAGTACATAACACATAGAATACAGTACACAGTGAACGACGATACTGCGTATACGAATATACGATATATACAAAAACACATTCAAACGTGTCCGCGAGGAAGCCAGAGAGAGAGAGAGAGAGAGAGAGAGAGAGAGAGAGAGAGAGAGAGCAAGGGAGAAAGAGAGAGATTTTATGAGAAAAATACTGTTCGATGTAATGCAGAGATAGTGTCCAAGTGGTTGAGAGCGAGAGTTAGATCGTGTTCGAGGATGGAAAAAAGGCCAAACGGCAGATGCTATGCGAGTAGCAAATAGAACAGAGAAAAAAAACAACAATCGTGACTTTCACCAGGCCTAGTGCTAAATGTGTGCTACAGCTCTGACAAATACACGCAAAGCTACACATTTCACATTTGGCATGTGTAGGAGTGGAATAATTGTACCGTGTACCCGGATGGCCGTCATCCACCAAACGAATACACGCGCACTAATCAACGCACACCAAAATCGACAGCAACACACAGCAAACTGAGTTTTGTGTGTTTGCCAAAGGCACGCACACGAATAATCCATCTGGAATGCAATACGAACACTATCTGTGTGTTTGCTCGTTGCTCACTCACACACCGAACGCTCATTGCTCGGGAAAAAGGAAGGAAAAAGAAGAAGAAGAAGAAACGAATCGAAAAAGAATGAAAATGGAAAAACTAACCAGAAGCAAAATTTTGGTGGTGCTGAGCAGAAATTCGAAGTGTGCGTGTGAAAAATTTGTAGAGAAATTTCCATTTTCTTTGTGAATTTATTTAGAAAATGTTGTTTAATTTTCATTTAATATTTTAATTTTGTTTGTAATTTATGCTTAATTTCTAAAATAGTGTGAAACAAATTTAAAAAAAAAAAGAACAAAAAAATGTGGATCGGTGTGTGAAAAATGATTTACGATTTTTCCGATGTGAAAACAGTGAAAGCGAACGAAAGGCGAAAAAAAGACACAATACTTTGACTAGACGAAAGCTACGATTGACGAAGCCATTATTCGCTAACGGTTCGATATGAATAATCGATAATAGGAAATCTCTAATTTGTTTAATTTAACGAATAACAACAAAAAAAAGTCGATTTGATCCAAGTGAAAATGAAATAAACACTTCGAAATATACATAAAAATCACATACACAATTTTATCAAACGAAATGAAATAGTTCAAGCGAATGGCTGATGAGTGAATGTATGTGAACAGCTTTTGCTATTAAAGTCATTCAAATGGTTAATGTTTCTCATTTTAATGCTTTTTTTCGCATCTTTTTTGTCATCGACGCCGAGATTCGAGGCGATGTTATTTTTTTTTCATTTTGTAATGGACGTGGAGCGGTTGTTTGAAACGCAAATATATGTCTATTCGCGTTTGTGCGTTTCAATTTACATTCGAGAGTGATAGCGAGAAGAAGAGCGCAAAATGTGTGAATGTCATTTTGTCTCTCAGGGCAGAGGTCCAATGAATTTTGGCTAGCTTGCTCGTCGATGTGCTGTCTCTCTCTCACTCTCTTTTCTCTTGCTAGTTCCATCAACGATGTGTTGGTGTGTGAATACTGAATATAAATCGATTACAAGTGCTATTCATATGCTATTATCTCTTTAGTAATTGCCTTTTTATTCAACAATAATTGAAATTCGATTTGCTGATTTTACACAAAATGATAATTATTTCAAAAATTCTCTACATTTACAAGCAAAACGAATAAAAATAGAGATAACAAGTAATAAAAAAAGACTGGAAAATGTTTGACAAACAAACGATTTGTCTGAAACGAAATTCATATTGAGTGTCAATAGTTTCATTTATTAATTGATGGGGTCAACAACAACTAACACAGGCTCAAGTCGAAAGAAAATCATAGTTAAATGATGTGAAATGTTATCGAAGTCAATTAAATTCGATGACAAAGCTTTTCACTTACATTTTATCACACATTTTCTTTATGCGTTAAATGAATTGCTCTATCAAGATGAATGCCAATGACTTTGGTTTGACAACATTTCTGCTGTATTCGAATGTTTTATTGTTACGATTGAATTGTTTGGCTTGGGAGTTTGGAGTGTGAATTGCACAGTGTATATTTTAAATGGCACACACATACAATGACAATGGAACCACTCGAACACTCCAGCCAGGGTCATCAAAATAATCATCAAGTCAAAACTGTGTGCAAAAATATAAATATCTACGATTTATGGTAGGGAAAAAAAATCAGAGCCAAGTCGTCAAATATAAGAAGAGCGTGAATAAAAAAGGACAATAGTAAAGCAGTTAGCGTTACAGCTCGTTGGTATTGTGCGACAGAAGCTATCAGTTTTGAGCTACGGCTATAGTCACAGCCACAGCCCCAGAAAAAGAGTAAATTTTCGAAAAGATGCCAACAACAACAACAACAGTAACAAACACCGAAATAAAAAAGGGAACATGTTTGCCTGAACTCGGTATAATTTATCCATAAAGTGCTTACGCCACACTTTTTGCCACTGTTTCTATCTGTATGTGGCTCGACAGTACATCAGTCGCATCGGTGGTTACATGAAAAATTAAAAGCCTTAAATGATAAAGCGCGTCCAAATATTTCTGTCGCAGCAAAAGCACAGCAAGACCGAGAATCAAGTGGATAAGCCAAAATATATAGTTTCAGCATAGATACCGAACGAAAACCATTTTGACGGAGAACAGCATCGCAATCGCGCACATGCGAAAACTATTTGCTGATTGCTTCATATTGTAAACGGTTAATATTTATGCTTTTTGGTCGACGAACGCGCGTCTCAAGCGTTCTCAAGCGTTTTCACAGCAAGACGAATCTTTCAACAAACAACGACTTGTAATGTTTATTGCTCCAGCATTTAGTTTCGGTTTTCGTGCTTCTTTTTCCCCCCTCGTATTTCCCATTAAGAATATTTGTTTATGAATATTGCAAATCGATGTGAATCACATCATCTGATTTCATTCACTGTGCTCTTTCGTTAGTCAATTTGAGTGTGAGCGAAACGGCGACAAACAAACAAAAATTGTTCAAAACGATGAAAGAAAATCGTGATTTTTCTCATTCTAACAGTTTTTGTGATTGATAAAAGTATTTAATCCATTTGATGATTGAAATCCTCTGAAATGTTATAAAATATTTATTTTCCATCATGTGATTGAAGTCCACGATTTGAAGGGGAGAAAAGTCATTCGCAAAAACATTTTGTCAAAATAAGGTCAGACGTTGATGTTTCTTAACAAATGGGTTACAGATGAGTGAAAATCCGTTTGAAAAATCAACAAACAAACTTACACACATCATGCGCGTGTTTTATGTAATGGCCAGCGACCAGTAAAAAACCACATAAAAATGTGTGCTCATTGCGATGATGAGGCGAGAATATAAAACCGTGGCGAGCACAAATTTTTCGGTTTTTTTTTTTCTTCTGGTAAATCTAATTAAAGCACAACAGCTTGACTCCCAATAATGATGCTCACATCAGCACATAAAATATCTATTGCAATGTATTCAATTTTCGGCAACCATGTATGCCATGGCATAGATTGCATGTATACATCGAATCCAGAGTGGAAGGTTCAACGAGCGGGAAAATGTATCGCATTTAAACATCCCCACAGACTGAACGAGACACGAAAAATCAGCTGGAACAGAGTATGAAATTACCGAGCAAATGGTTTCAAACATTGCCATTAAGCCATTGGATTCGTGCACGTTTGCTAAAAGTCACATTCAATTTTTGTTTCGACTCTCTGCATTCACCGAGAGAGAGAGAGAGAGAGAGAGAGAGAGAGCGCGAGAGGCATGCGAGCGATGGGAAAAAGGACCACATGAAAATAATTCACAAAACAACGGCCTGAAACATATGAAACAATCAATTTAATCACCTTTTAACCTAAACGATATATTTATATATAACGATTTTCGAACCACCGTAGCCATATCGATATAACACGATGAACGTTATAACCCTAATACTTTACTCGATGCGGTGCGCGATTTCTTCGTCTATACATTTTCGAAAAGTTTTCTATCGATATCGATCTTCTGGCAAAAATACTACGAGTTATCGTTCGTAACCGATATAGATTGACTTGGACAGTGTATGAGATAGAATTGAAACTGTGAATACATTTGCTTGATACACTTTCGATTAAAAAAAATCGAAAAATGAAAAGAGAAACAATGGAAAAAGAGGCAGAAAATTGGAAAGCCGCCTCAATGTTATTTTCTGAGCTACTTGTGTGTATGTGTGCGTGTGTGTGTGACTGTTGTTGAATAGATATTACAAAACAAGTTAGTTGATTTAACCATTTCAAAGATCGATGGGCTATTTATGGAAAGGGGTCATGCAGAGGCAATTCATGCGAAAGTTATGTAAAACGAGATTTACGCACCCTTGGAAAAATTAGGAACCAATTCATTGGACATTGCGATTATTATTCGACGGTTACACCAACAACCGTAATTGAAGACCCCATTGTACAGTCAAGGCATTGCCAATGCCTATGGTTAAATTGTTGAAGTTTCGTATAAGGCGTTCCAGTCACCTTTGGCTTTATGTATATTCATTTTTTGATAGAATGCCATATGCCCCGAATCAAACGCAATGCGATTACTTTCCGTTTGCCATTGCTCGAGTGCTCGGATGCTTGTCTGCTTCGCCAGCAAACTCCGATGAAGTACAATCTTTTCGATACATACAGCTACAGGCGCACACACACAGACCGTTCATTCGCTTGGATGGCCTCCATCTACATCGTTCATTTTCCGCCTCTACAAGCGCCCATACTTATGTATTATTGTTCGAATTGTTGGTGGTGTTGTTCTTGTTGTTCTTGTTGTTGTTTTTGTTGTTGGCGGCGGTGGTTGGTAGATGATGGTGGTGATGGTGATGGTGCTGCTGCTGTTCGATGGCTGGCGTGCACACGATTTTCCACTTTCATTCGAATACGCACTCGTTATATGGCATCTGACATTTGGCATTTATATGTTGAATTGTATCATGTCCTCTCTCTAGTTTTCTACTTCAAGTAAATCTCCGCTCTGTATCTCTATGTCGGTTTTTTTTGTGTGTGTATCGTTTGCGTGTGCTTCGTTGCCAACAAAAGGATATTTTCCTAGCCATAGCTTTACTGCCTGGTTTTTATTCTTCTATTGTTTAAGCCATGCGAATGCTCGATAACTGGAAATATTTAATGCGGCCAAAGTCTTTCCTTCTCTTTCTCCAACTCTTCGCCATTGAACATTTCAAAACACATCGCATGCAACATATTTTCTTATGATGTGCCAAGTTTTGTGTCTAATGTCGTTTTTTTTGCTATTTTGCAATTGCATCGTTTCTCGTTACATTCAAACATTTAGTTCTTTTGCGTTGTCGTGCTTGTTAATGTTTACGATGAAATTTGTGTGCAACAATTTGTTTACTATCAGATTCCAGAGCATGTTCTTTAGTTGTAAACCATATCAAGTTGCTGTTTTCATTTTACTTCGTGTTTTATACATATCTTGCCTTGTCATTTATGTGTGTCAGTCGATGGCATTTCAATCTATTATCAAATTGGTATGACAACGAAACATTCTACGAAAACTAATTGAGGCACAGCCATGTTTGCTACAATGGTTTTTCATTCGATATTTTGATCAAAGAATCTTGAACACTTCTGTGCATTCTTATCTTTTGCTAAATGAAATACGAAACGTCGTAATATGTGCATGTAGAAAAACACAAAAACGAAGAACGGCCACGAAAACGATGCAATAGAATGGAAGAAAGTCATTGGAACGAGATAATTTACTGTAAAAGAGCCAATAAGAGCGTACATAATGGTTAAAGAAAGGAAAACAGAAACTTTTATTCCGCTGATGATGATTCAGACTTCGGCATTGATGATTGTATGAGTGTGTTTGAGTGTGTGTTTTGTTCGCGCCGTTGATACCAACGCGTATCGATACATGTGTCATTTAGCACCAAAAGCAAAAGAATAACAACTTTCTAAGAGCACGAAGTAATGACTCGGAAGAATAAAAAAGTTTTTTTTTCTGTTTCTCTTGTCTTCGTTCAGTTCGCTTGTTTTTCAGCCAATGCGCAAATAAAAGATTGAGATACGTAATTTACTATCGACCAGGCGTCTCTTGGTTCAGCACATTTTTACGCGCGCCAAAAGCACACACACAGAAAGAGAAAGAGAGAGTAAGACAATGGAAATGTTGTGTGGCTTCATTGTAAAATTATTGTGCTATAAATACGCGCTCCCTTCACATACGAAATCAAAACTGTCATTCAATTTGTTACAGTCAGTGCAAGAGTGCTTTTGGCGTTTGTTCGGTGGTGCCGAAAAAAGAGACATTTATAATGAATGTGTGGTGGCCGTAAAATGGTATTACTGAGTCACATGTTTGCAAACTTAGTCATTAGCTCTAACAAATATTTCGAATGTGTGTAATATTAAAATTGAATAGCTTGGCATAGTTGACGAAAGCTTTTAAAATGGTATGCAAGCAAAAAAGGTAGCAAATTATAGCATGTACCAATGTGTAACATAACGAACATAACGAACATAACCAACGAAACAATCTGAGCAAGTGCTACTATCAGCCGAACAAGCAACGAAAATAAAAAATTACTCAAGCTAATTTTCAAAATTACACTCTTTCGCCAAAGCCACAATGTGAACAGAGTGAACACACTTGAGTATACATACTTCAGTATCATAAAATATTTATGTAGCGTTCGTTCGTTGGTTCGTTCGTTTTTGTGTGTATTCTTCTTCGCTCGGTCATGTGTGTATGTGCACTGTGCAGTATGTGTGTGTGTGCCGTTCAGTTCATCGCTCGTTGAGTTTGGTGAAATGTTCAAGTAACTCATTCGCCAAAGTATCATGTATAATTTATATCTGCATTTGCTATTATGACAAATAAAAACAGAAGCAACGACAAATGCTGGCAAACAAGACAATACACTAAAATGGTTATAGAATATGTGTTGACATATTTTCCACAATACATTCTGTAGCTAGCAAAAACTCTTGCAAAATAAATCCTTTAGCTTTCTCCATCGGCTCCCGGCTCTCGGATCTTGGCTTACGACTGCGTTGCAAAAAGTTCCAGCAAATACTGAAGGAGTTTGTCTCGGTTGAATTTTCAACTCAACAATGTTGCACATTCACGCTGGGCTATAATTAAATTATTCATTGTCATCATTTTTTGTTGAACGACAAACGGCACTACAGTTAAGAGCGAACGAATAAAAGCAACACTCACAAATATCATTATCATTCAATCCGTATAATTCTAGCTTAAGAGCCGAACACCGAGCATTATGCACATTCTCTTTAAAATTACGACCAAACAAAATGATGGAGACCGAATCGTAGCGCTCGTTCATTCGCGCACGATACGATGTTTCACTTCAAAAATATCGCCATTATATGGAATTACCTATTTGGCGTGTGCTTGATGCCTGACGCTTGACGCTTGATGCTTGATGGTTTCTTGCATCATCCTTTCGCCAATTTGCACATCGTACTTTATATTCGCGCTCTTTGACCAGATACTTGATGCCGTATATTTTGCACGTTAACGGTCTAAAACGGCTAAAGTGCTTTATATTTTCTTGAATGCTAAAGTGCCACTAATTATGTTTGAAAGAATGCCTCGTCGCCGTGCACCGTACTGTACCGCCCCGAAACAAATCTATGCACGTTTTTAATTTTCTTTTCACATTAAATTCTATTTTCACATTAACATCTTCCATGGCTTATCTGCTGCATTGAGTTGTTCGAGTTTTTCTCTCTCTCTCTCTCTCTCTCTCTCTCTCTCTCTCTCTCTCTCTCTCTCTCTCATTCTGTCTCCCTCTCTTTGACTTTCTCTCTGTGTTTTTGTCTTTCATTTCACATCGTTTTTTTTTATTTATATTTCTTGTCTTCTCTCTTTCATCGGCTTCTTTGTATTGCCGATGCTTGAAAGTCTCTACCATTCATTCTTTAAGCCCATCACTTCGTAAAAACCTAACAAATAGATTATGCACGAATGTCGACTTTTTAACCTTATTTCGTCTTATGTTCTGCATCTGCAGCGCTTTCTATCGCATTGTTGGTGTGACAAGTTTCTTTTGTTGCTTGGATATTTGATACAAGCCACACAAACACACAAACACACATACCCACGTGTAGAGATCAAATGCATTTTTTCCCATTGAGATGAAATGTATTGAGATCATTGTTTAAAAATAGATGCCTTTGCCTAGGTTCAGTGTTCATAGCACATTTTATTATTTCTTTCCTTCCACCCAGTCTATCCCTCATTCTGCTTCTCTCTACCTCTCGCTCGCTCTCTCGCTCTCTTTTCCACATCCTAGAAACTTCAACATATGGCTTGCACCATTTCATTAATGGCTATGCATTAGCGCGCGCAAACCCCACCAGATAATAAAGAAATTGCGAATGTGATGTGTTTTGATATTGCTGCTCTTGCTAGAGCTATGAGTATTCGAGCTTACATAATCACAATCATATCCCATAAGTATCGGTTATCTTCTTTCATTTTAATATGCAACCACTTATTCAATTGTTCTGCATCCGAAGTCGTTGCTTTGGTCGTTGTTTGATTTCACATTATATAGAACGCTGCATCGACCAGAAAGGCTCATCATTCTACGATCATTTGCAAATTAGATTTGTTCAAGGATACATACAACATCAAACGAAACATTAAATAAATATCAACCAAATGCAAATTGCATTGAACAATTGAGAGCAAAATATGGACATGTGGGACTTATGGTATTTCTCGAACGGTTGAAACTGCAGTCAAATCGACGTTTGTTTTAATTGAGCATTAAAAATGTAGGTGACATTCTTTAAAAAGGAAACATTTTAACAGTGAAATTGACACGATTCGATTAACTAGCACTTTGATTGTTTTTTTTTCAATCAGCAAATTAGGTTGGTTATTTGAGTGATTTGAAGACTTCTGGACATTTACACAATTATTTTAGTGAATACAGTCACACATGTGTGTATACATTTTTAGATAGCATCTAACATTTGCTAATTGAATGACAGAACAATTACGTCAAAATAAATCACAGAATACGCTGTGTACATATTAATGTCATCAACATTACAATGGAAACAAGAGTGAAAAGAAGAGACAAAAAGAGAGAGGGTGGAGAGAGAGAGAGAGAGAGAGAGAGAAGAACGGCCAGAATGATTGAGTTTCATGCAACTTTGACATGAACATAACATTTATCTTGCTGACAGCTATAATATGGATTGTAAATCGCTCATACACATGCCGCGAAAAACGTGTATTTTGAACTCATTATACCTATTTCTGGGTGCAGGTATTTCATTGATGACATCGCTAGCGAGAAA